>VXAL01003020.1:17694-51442 GCA_013399475.1 Chauna torquata
AAAGCAAAGCCCCCTCCCCCCCCAAAAAACCCACCCGCCAGCTTGGTTCCAGAGGCCTACTGGCGGAAGCTCATCGGGCTCCGGTGTCGGTGGGAGAAGCCTCGGTGCGCGGCTCGGTGCTGGTGCCGTGGGATTTGGCGTGATTCCGGGGGCACCCCCCGAGGGTGCTGTCCGGGGGTCGGCACCTGGCCCTGGAGCTGGGCGTCCCCAGGGGGGCTCGTGGTGCTGTGTGCTTCCTCTTCCACTCAGTGCTGAGCTCCGCGCGTGCTGTGGTTCTCCCCTTTCCTAGAAGGGAGGGCGGGCAGGGGGAAGGCAGGTGTAAGTGTCCCTGGTCGGCAGGCGGAGGAGTAAAACAACCCTGACTTGTTCACTGGTGATGCAGGCACCTTCCTGTAGTTTGCTGCTGGGAAATGCCTCGCTGTCCTGTAGCGAAAGGGTTAAGGTTGTGCTCATACCTATTGAAAATCCTATTTTAATGAGCAGTTCTAATGATTTGGAGATCGGGACTTGAGGCTTGTTTCCCAACAGGCACAGTAAATGAACTCGGGCTGGGGGGGGTCTCTCTGTCCCTCTGCGGGCAGGAGGCTCGATCACTGCAGTGTGACCTCTAAACGCTGCAGAGCACTGCTGAACAACGTTAAACCGGTGCCATGAAGATGTGCCTCCGGCCCTGCTCTAACAAACCTTTCACTTCCTATTAGTCTCTGCGACCTGTCTTGGGGGGGAAAACCCAAAGCACAGTAACCTCAGAGTACCGGCCTGTCGTGTCCTGGAGGCAGCATGGTTTGGCAGCCTTTCACACCTGGCTTTGCTTGACCACGTAGGTTGAACGCGGTACTGTTGGCAGAGTGCAGAATGTTCTTGCTTGCAAATCTCTTCTCTGGGCTTCTAATGCCAGTGCCAAGGGCAGAAATAGCTGTCTTGTCTTGTCTTTTGGGGCGTGAGACAATAATGTACACGACAGGGAAACAAGTTCTCATCACAATTCCTGGTTACTTGCTTTGATATGGTTACGTAGCTGCTCCTGCTGATGGTGCACCCTGGAAAAGCAGTATTCCAGTCACTAATGCGTAAGTCAGAGTACAGTTAGGCATTACTGCAAAACTGGAAGCTGTCTGTGTCTGGAAAACACCTGAGACCTGTCTTGAAGAACGGGCTTCTGTTGTGCTGAGTTCTGCCTGGTTATCTGGCAAAATAATTTTCTACTATCCTAAAGACCCACGGAGATGTGAACTCTCATTCCAGAGAGCAATACGCAGAGTTCCTGGCCACAGGCGTGTGCTCAGTGAGCTCTCCAGCCAGGTGCCGGGCTGGTGCCAGTGGAAGCATCACATTGGGCTGTGCTTCTGTTGCTGTGGCTTGCTGGGGTGCTCTCCCAGCAAGTCGCTGGAGCTGGCTTGCAGCGATGGCAAGAAAGACCTGATGTTAGTGCTTACTGCTGCTGGAAGTAACTGCAGATTCTGCTTTCTGTATGGAAATAAGCGCCAGGTATACTTGTGCAGAGTAAAGAGCACATTTTATTTGATATACAGCTTCTTAATAACTAAAACTCTGCAAGTCTGCACTAACGAGACCACGTGGCATTTGCTGGCTCCAGATGGCTTCCTTCAATGTCTCTAGTACTACCTGAAAGAATGGCTGCTGCTCTTCTGTCAGATTAACTGTTTTTAGTCAACCGCAACTCTAGCTATGCTAGCTGAGGTGTAAGAGGAGTGTATGCATGTGGAGAATCTGGTGTCTGAAATCTTCACTGTCTTGCAAAAGTTAAGCTCTTCATATGCAAGCTATTGCAGTACACTTGATTAGAGTAGGCTTTTTGTATCCTTGTTTGACTACAGATGTTGGTGCTGCAGCTGAGTTTTGTGAGTAGTAATTTGCCAAGGTCACCACTGAAACTGGGTTATGTAGTAAATGGTGGGGGGGTTGGTTGGAGGCAGGTGGCATTTCTTGTCAGCTCCCTCCTTTGTCAGACAGCTCATGTTCAATGTCAGAAGGATTTTTGTATGAGTTTCAACAAAGTTGAAGGCAGAGTAAGAACCTCACAGCTCATACAGCACCTCTGAAGGCAGTCTTACAATAAAACACTGGCTTTTGACTCTGTTTTTATGCTGAAGTTACTGGATCTTGTAGTGTTCTGCTGCTTGATCTGAGTGTTTCAAAGCTAGCATGACACACAAGCAGAGACTGTTCAGATGCCACCCACGCTTCCATTATGCCTGTTCCCAATGACCTAACTACTTGCTGGGTTTCATTACTGTATCTTTTTCTACTTCTATATACAGAACTAAATGAGATTTCAGTACCCGCTGGTGTCACTGCAGTAATTGTGTGTACCCACCTGATTTCATGCCTCTACAGAAATTCTCAGCATTGTTGTAAGTCTGGTTCTCAGGAGCGTTGGGTCTCTGATGCTTGCTACTGGCTGGGCCCTCTGCTTGCAGACCAGTGGAGCAAACACTGTCTTGTTTGCTCTGCTGTGCTGATAAACAGCTGGGTGTCCTCAAAGTGCTTGCTTAGGAAGGTCCTTGAGTGCTTGTTATTGCTCGCTTTCCATCAGGTGGGGCACAAAGTGATTCGTGGTCCAGCTTGCATCTGTGAGTGTGATAAGGAGGACGAGTGTTAATCTGTTATACTCTCCTTCCCTCATATGCTTGGGACTCAGGTGACTTCCTCAGCACACATCACTTTCCAGGGCTTTTCTTCTGCACAACTGTTCTGTAAGAGCTGCACAGGGCGAGCCTGGTGGCTTCCCCTGGGGCTTCTCCACACAGCTGCCCCTGCCCAGGTCTGAGTTGTTGGAGGTGAAAAAAGGACAGGGAAACTGGGAAAACAAGCTCAGGGTGGTTTTTGCTTCTGCAACAGTGAACACTGCACAGTGCTTACAGGCTCTTGTTTTGGAGGAAGTGGGCGAGATCTGTAGCCTGCTTCTTCCTCTTTCCATTGCAAAGCCTCCGTCAGTATTAACGGCGGGCAAAGTGGGTGATCTGACCGAAAGAGAATGGGCAGGTAGCAAGTGCATCTTGTGCTGAGGTAGAGCATGGCCAGACTGGCGGTGCAGCTCGAGTGAGAACTTGATGTGAGAAGGGTCTTCATTACTTGAACAAACCAGACTTGATCTCGGTGTCAGCCTTTCAGGACATAATCTAGCAATGTTAGGCACAAACAGAACAGCAGATTTCCCCTTGCAAGCACTATCGAGGGTTTTCGCATGCTGCTGTCAGTGCTGTCAGGATAGTAATATTCATGATCAAAAGCAGTCAGCCTGCGTGGAGTCCTAGCAGCACCTGCAGCGGCACAGCTCTCCGGTCAGGACTGCCCCATGTGGCTGAGGTGGTAGCGTGGATGCCTGCACTAAAAGCTGGAGGGACTGGATTATCATAATCCTCTTTATCTGAAGGCCTTTGCTGTATGAATTGCTGGAGTATAATGCCTTAAAAGAGAAACAAGGTATTGGAGAGTGGAATCTCTTCTGTCGGTGCATTTCTTGTGGCAAAGGGCCTTCTGAGAGCAGTTGTGTTGCTGTTGTGGTTTCACGTGTAAGATGTCGAGACTGTCAAGCAGTCTGACTGCACTGAATGTTCGTCAAAAAGCCAGGCTACTGCTCGCCATCGTGAGCCTGGAGGCTGGAGCTGTGACGTAGATGCAGGAAGGATGTGGTGTAATCAAGAAAATTGGGCTTGACCTAAGTGTTCAGATATCTTCCAGTAAATGGAAATTGTCCTGTGTTGAGTAACACTTAAATTAACTGGATTCTTCTCTGCATTGCTGACTCTAAAGCTCTGTGCTGAACCTGCGCACCATACAGCTAATTGTTTGATTTTTCTCCTTCTCCCAAACTGTTCCCCTCTGCTCTTCCAGTCCTATCTTTCCAACAGGCACCTTGGATCCCGTTTCGCTGGCATCGGAACGGCAGGTTCCTCCGCAGGGAGCACAGCGAGGACTGCTCTATCTGTTCATCAGTTAAGGTTGCCCGTGCTCCTCCTGGTTTGTCTGACTCTTCCCTTCATCCCTTGTCTTGTGAGAAGCGCGGGTTCCATGCTGAAATCAACCCCTTCTTGTAGCTTGAGTGATTTGACTAAAGCTATTTGTTGCTGAACACAACCCGAACCCTGCTCTAGTTCTTCAGGTAGTTATTTCTGAAAGAGATGGGGCTTTGCAAATACCTGTGAAGAGGCAGTTAAATACCGCGTGGGATGGGAAGCTGTTGGGAAGAGTAGGATGAGAAGCTTGTGGCTAGAGTAGGTACACTTAAGGAGGGGTGACCTCCAGTACAGTGGGGGTTCTCGTGTTACAGTTGGCTTAGTCCAGCCAAACTAGTACTAATATAAAACACGTTGCTAATACTCAACAAAATGTGCTGTGACTCAAATCCTGTGTCAGCAGAGAAGACTATGGAATCACAGCTGACTTCTCGCAGTAAAAGCAATACAGAGTAACTTAAGCACTTGTCTAAAACCAGTGCGTGATGAAAAATAAACGTTATAGGAAAACTGAGCAGTGGATAGCGATGCATGTACTGTTTGCCTGGGGTGGGCTTCAAGAATCAAAGCTGTAGGACTACAGCTTCTCAGCTCGCCTTAGAAAAGCTTGCATCAGGAGAAAGCTCAGTCTTAACGGAAGCTTGCCAGAAGGGATGCGTGTGTGTATGTATGCTCATTTTAATTCTTAGCTGTGGTCATAATATTCTGCAGTTACCTTAGTGAGTGCTGCTGCTTTTGCACTGTTCTACTGTTCTAAAGTCAGGACTGAGAGAAACAGTCTTGTGTGTGAAGGAGCATTAGCTTCAAGTGGGTACGAGTGCCCACAGAAATGAACTTCGCCCACGAGACTCACTTTATCCTTTAGTGATCTTTTTCTTGGAGGTCCGAGTAGCACTGCACGGTGTGGGACCCTGTCTGGGAGGGAACTCAGCTCGAGCTGGGAGCCTGACCCCTGTGCTCACCTGGGTGAGGGGGTAGGTTGATATAACCTCCCATCCAAGCTGCAGATCTGGAAAAAAAAAATCAGCCTCTCAAGTGGGACCTATTCTGGAATTGGCTTGTGATTAGTAAGGAGTTACTGGAAGATATCCTTTAAGAAAAGATATGCAGAGCTGAGTCACAGAGATGCATGTCTCTACATCTGACAGAAATAGATAACAAAGATAATCCTCTGAGTGGAGGGCATCTTGGCAAACTGTCTATTTTAATGCTGTTGTTGTTCTCTACCAGCTATATGGACCCATCTGTGGAGAGCCAGAGTGTGGTGAGTGGCTGTTATAGCAAAGGGTGTAAATTAAGGGTCCAAAAATGCCGTGTGATTCTCCAGTCATAGCTGCAACTTTAGTGGAAGTTTGTTCCTATAGTAACTGCCAGATAAATTATGTAAGGTAGCAAGCACATTCAGGAGCTTGTGCCAGCCTCTTTAGAAAATGCCTCTGGTTTAAAGGTAACTCGTCTTTCAACACACAAGTAGGTTATCAAAACCAGCTAGAGAATCACGAATAGCTTGGACCAACCTGAAGGAGACCAAGAATAGTAATTACTTCACGTGTCCCAGGAAATCTGGGACAGGAAAGGGAGCTTTTAAGAGAAACTGTCTTGGATCAAAGCTTCCTTTGACTGTGGAGCTGGATTTACCTGTGCTGTTTGGCCTATCACTGTGCCTTGGTAAACTGTTCACCTCTGCTTTTGTCAAAGCATGCCTTTCCATTCCGGCTAGATTATGCCCTTTTCCTGTGAATGTCAAGTCTGTTTTGGTAACTGATGGTGAGAAGTATTTTCTAGCTCTGGATATTGAACAGGTTCTCATTGTAGCAAAAGGTGGCCCAGAAGCTGACACTGCTACATCAGGAGCTGTAGTAAGGGCTTTGACTCTGAATCTCCAACTCAAATGAGGTTAGAAGATGGGGTCTAAATTTAAAAAAAAAAAAAAATTACAGCTGCATGAGCAGATTTGATGGTGGAAAAATTCTTAGCAGAATTTTGGTGATGCAAAGTATGAGTTTCCATCCTGCTGCTCTGTCTACACGTGCACTTGGGCGCAGGGGTGGTGTTTATCTACTACCTAAGTTTTTTTGCATTTCACGGAGATTCAGGCCTCCTTGAAATAAAGCTGTTGCCTTTACACTGGCAGCTTCTAGGGCTGACTTGTGCGTAGCTTTGGCCAGACCCCAGTGACCAGGCATTTTATCAAGTCTCAGGAACACTGAAGTCCTGGTTTTTGATGTTGACCACCTCTGTTAGACTCTGTGCTGACCTCCACAGGAAATATGGGGTGCCATGGGACTTGACTGATATTTTGTATATCTTTAGGCTGTGTTGCCCTCAGTGTAGGTAATATTAACCAACTCTTCTGTCTTGCATAGATTCTTATTATAGCATCTGCTTAAAATTGTTGCTTTCAGTTTATCTACTGAAGCAATAAACATCACTTTCTTGAAACAACAGGAAGAACCCACCCTGCTGTTCACAGCATCCATTTCAATTTCCTCCACCTTGCTCTGTCTGCATCTGTCATCACAGCACCTCTTCAGAGAACAAGATGGTAACAACGATAAGACTTGTGTTGAAGGCTGCTTCTGCAAGCATTCCACTACGCAACGTCGGATCTGGTATTCTGGGAACGACAGAATAACTGCCTTCAAGGCCACCAGGCACTTGAATGTTGGGCGTTTCTGGTAAACTAGAGAAGCTTCATAGCCTGCTTGGGAGAGAAAACTGTGCCAGCAGCGGTCTGCTTGATCTGAGTTGGACAGTAAGGTGCCTCTAGCAAACATTGCAGTTTGGGGACACAGTATGCTGGTTGCTGATAACATAGCTCAGAAGAATTTAAAGGCAAAGCTCCAAGCTGTTGACTGGAGCCATATTCTCAACCACTGTACATGCCTCTGGCTCTTCCTTTTTCATATGAAGGATAGTTAAGGCCTGTAATTACTGCAGCAATCTTCTATTTGGAAAAACAACACCACCACCCCCCAAAAGGCCACTAACTAGCCTGTGTTAATGACTGCCTATCGAAATCGAGAGATCTTGAAGTTGAGTTTAACTGTCCTATTCACTTGCTAGCAGATTTTACCTTGTTTTCCCCAAATAATCTGAACACTTGACTGCAGAACAGATGTGTACAGTCAAGAGCAGAGGAAGCTGTTTTGTAACGCAGCTTTTGTCATAGCTTTTCTATGAATGGAATGAATTTCAGTAAGTCATTAAGCAATCTCTTTCCAGAACAAGGAAACCACAAGTCGAAGGAAGCTCTTGGATACTTGGCTATTTCCTCATTTGGCTCTGCACAAAGTAGGGCTTTTCAGCTTTGACTTGAGAAATTTCCAGGTGCTGGTGAAGCCTTGTAGGAGAGGATGTGGATGTCATCTCACTGGGGTCATGCCTCTCCGAGGAGCATTTCCCCCATCCCCTGTGTGTGCAGAGGGGTGGCTGTACCATGTAGTAGTGTTAGCTGGGATCAATGGGCCTGGCAGGCACGTTTCCCAGTTACAGCTGGGCTTCTGCTGGATCGCCCACAGGCAGGGAGCCTGTGAGTCAAGCAATTGTTTGCACTCAGAATATTTCATTAGGCTTTGAATAGCTGTGTGCTCTCCTTCCTGCCTGTGAAAGCATCTATTTTTCCCTGACCCCCCTTCTCAAAAGAGTAGTGGCTTTGCAGCCAATTTGTTTTATTTTTAAACGCCTTCTGGAGAGTTATTACTGAAGAAACTTGCAAGAGTAGCTTGAGCCAAAATGTCATGGCTGAGTAACGGGTGAGCAGTGAATCCCCTTGGGATTCCTCAATTAAAAACGCTCAAGGGTGTGAACTTTCAGCAAGTGGCTACAGCGTGGTGTGAAGCGTACTAGCCACGCTGGGCTTGGGTTTTAAAGGGAACTGGGAGCCTTTTCCGTAAGGGCAGATCATTCAGACAGTCCTCGTAGGCATTAATGGTTCAGGCATGGGTGCTAACTTAAGCTGGTATGGGCAGCTCGGTATGCAGGGTTTATTTTGACATGCTGGGATATAAAACAGGCCGTGAAACTGGCTCATGGAAGCGCTGACTGGGTAGCCGTTTCTCGCACATAGCTTTCTAGTTTGTTCTGGATGCTGGTGCATCCTCGCTTGGAAATGCGCTGTCAGGCATTCAGTGCAGCTTTCTTAAATGACAGCTGACTGGGATCTCCCTGCAACCATTCCCAGGCTGGGAATATACCCAAAGGTGGTCTCGTCTAGCCTTAGTATTTGGCTGGAACTGAGTGCATAGCCGAGCTCTTGAATCTGCTCAGTATCCTATATTATTCAAAACTGCCTTTTCCTTTAATCTCTTGTTCATCTGCAAATGGTTGGCCGTTTCCAGGAAGGATTTGTGCATACTTGAGGCGCTGCGCAGGGCACGAGATGATTAATCAGAACCAAACAAGCGATGCCCAGCTCTGGTTAGTGCCAAGGAACTTGCTCTGCTTCCCATGGATGTTAAAATTAGATGTAGTACTGAAACGAGTGAGTGCAGCATCAGGCTTGCATGTCTGCCGGTTGTCATTGCAGCAAACTTAGTTTTGCGTATGGAAAGTGAGTTTTCACTTGGGCCTTAAGCTCTAAAGCCATCTGGTAGCTGTGGGGATGCCAGCCTAAAGGGAGCTATTTTTATGATGTTAGCGTATTCATGCAAGGACCGGTTTCTTTCATGTTTCTTTCTAGTGGTTCAGCAAGCCAAATGTTTGTTAGCCTTGTCTTAAAACCTTTGGCAAATGCAGGCTAAAGCTTGGAGTCGCTGCACCCGGAGGACAGAACGCTCCCCATGGTGCCCGTGCCCTCGGTGGCGAGTGTCAAGGTGCGTCCGGAGATGGGGCTCCTGGCAGCTCCAGCAGTGCTGGTAAATGCTGGGGGTGTTCTCTGAAGTGATGTACTGATATAACACTTTTTTCTGAGAAATCGTGCCTTTAGCTTTTACAAAAGCGTTCTGCCTCTTCTGTCAATGCTCAGTCGCTTTAATGTCTGTGCAGTTTCCAGCTCAGCTTAGTTTTTGGGAAGTTCAGTGCTGTAATGTGTGACTGAACTTGCTTCTGTAAATACTTTCACCTGGGGCTTTCTGCAAGTCAGTCACCTTGAAAATAGCGTGTGAAACCGTGGGGACGTGACTACAAAGTCTTCCCCTGCCAGATCTCTACTGGGCACTTCCTCCTGCGATTTCTGGAGCGAGTTCTTCGTTGTGGCCTCAAAAGAGGGAAGTGGGAGGCTTGTTTACGCCGGCACCAAGGCCTGCCCCCCACCACTGACCACTTCACGAGAAGCAAAGTGGTAAACATGCTGTTTTAGCTCAGAGGTCAGGGCGTTGGATAGCAGTGGAGCTGAAGGTCTGGTAGGGGCGTGCGTGTGGCTGGGCTGGTGCCTCCGCATGTTGTGCCTGATCCAGCCCAAGCAGGACACCTGGGCTTCACCCACTGCTTCCCCGGCAGCCTGGCTAGCACAGGCTGTCTTGCTCAGGGTGGCCGACCTCCAGCAAAAGCCCTGTAACCGTCCTCGCTGCCCAGGGCACCAAATGGTGGTTTCAACCAGCACAAAGCTATCTGGACTCTGATTCAGCTGGACAAACTTCATTTGCCTTGCTGCTGCTGCTCGCTCTGCTCATCACTGACTGTTCAGGAGCTCCTCTCCTGCCTGTTGTACGCAGTCTTGCTGTGCCGACCCTTGGCTGCTGCTGTGTGTGCAGCTGCTCATCTTAAAGCAGCTTTTCACTCTGGACTGGTGTAGCCATATCTTGTTCCTCTTTGAGAATTTACCACCGTGTTGATAGAATACTGGGCTGAAGAAATCACCCGCGGTATCCCAGCGTACAGAGTGCTCAGATCTGGAGTTCACATTCCTGTGCCTCGCAGAGCGGGCTGCAGACCTCAGCAGGGTTTCAGAGCTGTCCAGGTATCTGCTGCCCACCACCGCATGTTCATGAGCAGGCTGCTCAGCTTCTGGGGTCACTGCCTGGCTCAGGCCACAGGAACGGCCCCACACTGCCAAACTTCTGACCTTTCTTCTGCTCTGTAGGTCTGAAGTCCTTCTCGTGGTGCCTCTAGGTGCTGCCAGTATGCCCAAGCCCCGACTGGAACAGCCATCGCTGAGGAGAACCACCCCTCGCTGTGTAGTGTCTGCACTTACCACCAGACCAAGTGCTAGCTCCTAGGAGGCTTTCAAAAATGCTCCGTATGTTTGAGTGTTCACTAGCGTAATGAAGCTGCTTCTGCACGGAAGTCTTGCGGCGGTGGCCAGCTGTTATCCCAGGACTCGGCCCTTGCTGTTTCAGGTCCTGCATCACAACTGGGGTGACACTAATGCAGGACGCGTCCCGCAGACTGCGCCACTGAGTCATTCTCATCTGGCATCGCAGGGTAGGAGGTTGCAGTGGCTTCAACTAGCCCTTGTGACAAACTTGAGGTTGCAGTGGCTTGAACTAGCCCTTGTGACAAACTTGAGCTGATTACTACAACCCTGATGTAGTATCTAGCTGACTATTAATCCTTTTAGTCCTGTAAAGGCTAAATATATCTATAGTTTAAATCTAACCTTGAATCTCATGCTTAATCCTACCATCACTCTCATGATAGTTTTCAGGAACAGTTAAGATGAGACAGGGTCCATCTGGGAGAGAATGCCACCGAATAAATCAAATGGAGGATCAGAGTTCCTGGCTTCACCTTGGTGGGCTACGGGCACAGCACTGAGCAAACCACAGATCATTTATTTCCACACCTTACTTTGACTGGCATACCTAGGTGGTGCTAATAGCATGGGCCTCCTATTTAATCAGTCCTAGACTTGTGTAGATATAACGTAGGGACTGAGATGTAGTCCAGAGGATGCTTCTGTTAAGGTCTTCAGCAAGAGCTGTTCTGAGGCAGGGAGGTGAGCTGGATCATCATTAAACTAGTGGCTTTCTGAAGGACCACATCTAGTGAAAAAGCAGAAAGCAATGCTGGGACAGGCCAGAAAACTTAAGAAAGCCTTTTTGAAAACCATAAATAAAATCAGGTAGCTGCAAGAGATACTTCTGGGGATAAGTTAGAGGTTATGTGCCTTTACCCTGGAAGGGACCATGAGCAGCGATTGCCTTATTAGCATTAAATCGCTCAGAATGCTATGGACTTTCCCAGTAGATAGGAATTAAACTGTTAACTTTCCTGGATATGCTAGATGGCTGTTAAATACAGTGATGCTTTTTTAGGGTTTTGAAATTACACTTCCCCCCTCTTCCCCCTCCCACTTCAGTACCATTTGCTTTGAGGCTTGCTATTTTAACTATGGGAAGGAAAGGCAGAATAACTCATCTGCAGTAATGCCTGTAGCCCTGTAAAGGGGCATGTATGATTTGCTGTGCTGTCAAACAGCTGTGCTAACTGGGTACATAAGCAAGGAAGCTTGATTTGGAGCAGCACCTCTTATTGTCTGGCTCCTGTAGCAGTAAAAGTGCACCTCATGCTCCTGGACAGGTGGAGGGAAATGGGGAGCTCTTCTCTGTAGTGAGAGGCACTCATGTCTGCTCTGGTTAAGGCTGTTCTGCGCCAGAGCTGGAGGCTATCTGTTGTTATTCAGGATGTGGCTTAGCTGTGGCTAATGATGCGGACAGCAATACCCAGCCATGATGGAAGCTGGCCGTGTTAACCACGCAGCTGGCTGGCAGCTCCAGCCAGGTTATCTCATTCAAATCTGCTCGTCTTGCGCTGCAGAGGACTGCTTCCAAAGCTGGTCTTCCTTCAGTGGGACTGAGGGGTTCAGTGGCTGGGGTCCGTGCTGGCCCTGGCTGGGGAGGGGGCTGTGAGCAGTGGGAGTGCCTGTGCCAGGCTGCGGAGCCCCTCGTCCCCTGGGTGATGTGCTTCCAGCTTTCCTTCAGAGAACTGTCTGCAGTGAGTAAAACCGCTCGTTAACCTTTCCCTTGTGGTTCTTTTCCCTGGCATGATCTTCCTTCTACACCTCGGAGCTCTCCTGCCTGTCTGAAAGCCGCATGCAAACTGAATCTGATAGAGCTGTAGAAACTGAGGAGTGAACTGTTCGCCAGTCCTGTGCCAGGATCAGACCTGGGGCTCTGCACTTCTCGTGGTCAGAGTACTAGGCTTCATGCTGCTCTCCTTGCTCAGTTGTACCTTCCTACGTAGGACCAACAGAGAAGACTTGATGCAAATCCTTATTTTATGCTTTTCCTAGAGTGGTAGTGAATATTCTGGAGCTGGTTCTCTGATAATTTTCAGTGGAAAGGTTCTCCCTTGTTAAAACAGGAACAGACCTACTTTGCAATGAGTGTTTCAGCAAGGGGAAATCGGGGTTTGTAGTGCTGGGTGGTTTGAATGCTTATTTTATTCCCTCCTCCCCTTGGAATTGTTTATCTTGTGTAGAGCCCTCCGAATGGAAGAGGGAGGTAATAAAATACTGGTTCTAACTATAATCATTGGGAGACAATCCCAATTAAATGTCCTGCTGTTGTCTAATTCAAACTTCTAACCTGGACTTTAGTCCCAGTTCACTTGGTGCAGTTTCTCAGTTGCGCAAGGTACCTACGGGTTGACTGGCTGGTGTGAAACACTTGTTTCTCTTTGCAGGGCCCCGATGGGCATCCTGGAATATTGGTGTATTCATCTGTATTCGTTGTGCTGGGATCCATAGGAACCTAGGAGTTCATATATCCAGGGTAAAATCTGTCAATCTTGACCAATGGACACAAGAACAGATACAGGTAATGCATGTGAAACAAATGGATTGTTGTGTTAGAGGAGCTTTGAGTTGGGGGATAAACAAAGTCTCTGAAGAGACCAAAGAGGTGGGAAGTGAAGCAAGAAGCTGATATCAGGCTAGGTTAGATTGGGAGGGGAAAGTGTCATAATTACAGGCTCAGCAAACACAGAGTGAAGACAAACACTGCAGACTTCTGTAAAACTGCCAAAGGTTGCTGTTGTCTTTAGCTGGAGCTGCTGCCCACCTTCTTTCCTTGAGGTTTCCAGAAGACACATCCTAGACTTCCAATGTGATGTTAGGTTGCTAATGTGGTATTTATTTTTCCTTAGAATTAATTCTGTGATACAGTGCTCAGGATTGGTTAATTCTACAGGGGTCATAGTAGCTGCATCAGGGATTCCTAGCTGGTAGGCCTGCACCAAAAGCCTGAAGAACATATTTCATCTGCAGAACAGACTTGGTCTGTGGACACCTTCTAGTTAACATGGATAGATTCTTGCTTGGTAACCTGGCATGTTGATATAAGAGCTTCAATGTCTGTGAAACTGTTTAAGAATTCTTTTGAATTGCAGTGCATGCAAGAGATGGGAAATGGAAAAGCAAATCGTCTTTATGAAGCCTTCCTGCCAGAGAACTTCAGGCGACCTCAAACAGATCAGCATCCTTTCTTCCTTTGCTGCTGGGGAAACATGGATACTTCATCTTGTTGCTTAGTAGCTGCTCTTGTTGCATAGGAGGCTTAACTTCATGTGCCTGGGCATCAGCTGTGAGAAAAGTTCCTAGCTAGGCATGCTCTGGGCATTGCTTCAGCCCAGGCAGCTTGCTTCCAAAACAAAGTGGAAGAGAGCTAAAAGGATTGCTTCCAAGCTATAAAGGTGGAGAACTATAATGTGAATGTTACAACCTAAGCTAATGCATGAGATGCGTTTCAGGGTCTGTGGCAAATAGGAGGGTTGACTTTCAGAAGTGTTGAGCATTTAAAATCCTCAGTGGAGACAGCTAAAATGGTTCAACACTCCTGAAAATGATGCTGTAAGTTTTTCCCTTACAAAAGGGTTTCTAGATGGCCTGTCCAACAGGGTTATAGTGATGTGAACCTAAAACACAGGAGCACCTCTCTCCTCAGTTTGTCTTAAGCTGGTGGCTGAGGTGCTCTTGCATGCATCAGATCCATTTCTCTGACCACTATCTTGTGCTGATGACGTATGGTCCTACAAGATGGTCAAAGTAAATATGTATCAAAGAAAAAAGCACAGTAGGAATTAAGCCCTGATTTAATATACCTTTTATAGCAGCGTCATGCTTTGAGCAGCCCAAAGGGGCAAAAATGGAATACCTAAAGTAGTTGGATCCAAGACTAAATTATTTTAAGAAAGTTACTGCTGGAAATGCTCTTTAGACAGTCATTAATTTAGTTACAGCTTGTACCTTGTATCCGCCTGTCAAACAATGCTACACAAATCTTCCATTCTTGAATCATTTGTCTTTAACAAGCTTCTTACAGAGCTGTGGAGGGCTTCATTCGTGATAAATATGAAAAGAAGAAATACATGGACCGAAGTATTGACATCAGCGCATTTAGGGTTAGTTCCTAATCACTTCTACACTTCTTGAGTACATGTTAAGTGTAGGTCTGTCTCATGAGTAAGCAGAGAGTGTATGAGAATAGACAGGTTTGAATTTCCTGTGTTAGTGACTAATCTCTTTTCCAAGGCTGATCAGATTGTTATTCCATAGAGAATAAGTTGGAAGGTCCTTGCTCAGAGCAGGACTAGTTTCAGATGTAGGTCTTCAGCTATATACGTGCAGCTCATGGGTAGCTTGCTAGGAGTTTAAAACATGAGCAAAAGATTGAGGCTATTTAGGTTAGTAACAGCATGTAAAGCTCTAACATTCTCACTGCGTGATCATGTGAGCTTTGACCTCATGTCAGTGTCTTTCTTTACAGAAAGAGAAGGATGACAAATGGAAAAGGAGTAATGAGCCAGTATCAGAAAGAAAACTGGAACCTATCATCTTTGAGAAGGTGAAAATGGTAAGACCAAAAGGCATTGTCATGGATCAGTTGTAAAGACTTCTCTTGAGCAGAACAGAGGTAATCCAGCTTCATATGGAAGCATTTTTTCAGGCCTCAGTCATAGCAGTGGATGCATTGAGTCACACTAATGGTAGTAGTTTGTTTTCCATTGCTCAGACAGATACTGAGCAGATGTGTTCTGCCTTGCGGTGCAGAGCAGATTGGAATCCAGCTACTCCCTGCTTAGCTTTCTAACTTGAGCTGTTATTTTTCCTAGTTTAGAGTCTGCTTAAATTTGACAATGGGTTCCAATGTAATGGAGCAGTAAAACAACTTTGTAACACTTGCTTTGAAAGTGAACAAAATTTTCAGAGCACTTATGTCCACTGGAAAAAAAGGATTTAAGGGTTTAATTTCATTAAAGCATCTAATATATTAGAGTAAAAACAAGATTTGAACAAGACTTCTGGTGTTCTTTCCATAGCCTCAAAAGAAAGAAGAAACACAGCAGTCCAGAAAAAGTTCTCCTAAGTCCACTGAACCGGTAATGGACTTGCTAGGACTTGGTAAGAGCCTCTCCAGCCTTATTGCACTTGTTACAATGACCCTATGTGCCGTCTTTGGTCTTGTGAATTCAGTGAACTTTTAGTACTTCATTTCCGTGTCAGGTAAATAATATCTGATAGGAATACTAGAGTTTTACTTAAAACTACTCCAGTGCAACCCAAGCAGAGCACCCAGCACTGCAGCAGAAACATCTGTTTTCCTTTATGCTAGTGCAGTGGCTGTGCCTGTGGTATTACAGGAGCACTTAGTGGTCTCCAGACACCATGTGGCTCCTGGCTACTCTGAGGTTAATAGGACAGATATGGCGCAGTGTGCTTCCTTGGTCCTGAGCCAGTTCCCTTCTCGGTACCAGAAGGGAGAGTGAAGAGCTGGTGATGTGTGTTGGTTGAAGTACGTTACAGGTCAGGTCACTGGGTTGAGTGGCATATGTGCAACCTGCTGAATTGGCAAGGAACCCCTCAGCCTGAGGCCATCTGTGTGACCGTCCATCACAGCTTTGTCTCTCCCAGATCCTCCTGTGGCAAGCACCCTTACGAATGGCAGGCCTAGCAGCTTAGAGAAGGATCTCGATCTTTTTGCATCGGTGGCATCGAACTCTGACTCCAGAAAGGTAAGCAGGGAACAGCAGTGTTTGCCGGAGTTAGATGCCTGAATGAGCAGACAATCTGTCCTCCCTTAGTGCTGAATGCAGCTGTTGCACTTGTGCTGTCTCCCGCTCAGGTCACTGGCTCCATGCCAACATCTGGAAGTGCCGGTTCTGTTCCTGAAAACCTGAATCTCTTCCCTGAGCCAGGAGGCAAAGGGGAAGAAGTAGGAAAGAAGCAGCTCTCTAAAGATTCTATCCTCTCCTTGTATGGCTCTCAAACACCTCAGCTGCCTGCGCAAGGTAACATTTCTCTGAATAGAGCTGTACGCTAATTCAGAGTGGGTGGGGTGTCCTGATAGCTGACAAGCAGAGATGTGAGAATGTAGGTGGTCCTTCTTGAGAACTGGTGAGGAGCATAATGAGCTGCTTTGTCTGGATGTCATGGCCAAGTGAGCATTGCAATAGTCTGATCTGAAGGTCAGCATTTCAGCCCCGACAGTGAACGTAACAGTTATTCCCGTATTGCTTCTCTGCCTTTTTCAGGAGCAATGTTCATGGCCCCAGCTCAGATGGCGTATCCTGCAGCAGCATATACAAGCTTTCCAGGAGTGGCCCCCTCTGGCAGCATGATGGGAGGCATGATGGCACCGTCAGTGGGAATGATGGCCCAGCCTGGAGCTGCAGGGATGGTGACTCCCATGGCCATCCCAGCTGGATATGTGGGTAATGTGCAGGCAGCTGTCATCGGTGTCCCCAACGGGATGATGGCTGCACAGCAGGCTGGCTACGTAGCTGGCATGGCAGCAGTTCCCCAACCTGTCTATGGTGTGCAGCCAGCACAGCAGCTTCAGTGGAACATCACTCAGGTGAGGTGTGGTCTGCTGCTGACCCAAAGGTGGATGGAGGGCAGAGGAGGTGCATGCAGTTAATCTAGCCTGTCACTTGAAGGCTTCTTAGCTTTTATAGCCTGTCTCCTGGGGCTGGGTGAGGCATGCTGGCAAACAGGGATCATAAAGCAGTAACTTGTTCAGTGGTCTCAGGGTGCGTGGTGGAGAACAAAAATCAGTGTAACATCAGCTGAAATGAAAAATTGATAGATGGGCATGCACCTGAGAAGCCAATGACTTATGTAAATACTTAGGGATAAATGGAAAAGCAAAACCTTGACTCTCACCTCATGTAAATGTTTAAGGAGAGGTGGAACCAAGTGGTTGTTAGGAATGGCAGGTTTGTAGACAAAAAACTGTAATGTCTTACATAAAAAAAGAGCATCATGTGAACCGAATGATATGGAGATTTGTGTTCATCCAGTAGTGTCAATCTGCATCTGTGTTAAGTTTTCTTAGTGGAGCTGAAGGAGCTGGGCTGGGGATTCACAGGCTGATTTAAGGTATAGCAGGGGGTGCTATAAAACCCTGTTGTGAATCAGAAGGGAGTGCCACTAGCTCTAATAGCAGATGATTCATGATGTTCTAAGCTGCGGCTTAGCACAGCACAGAAAGGTCAAATAATAGCACACCATGTTTCTGGAATGGCTCAGATTCTACACTAAGATGAAAAGGTGTGTATACCTGAGAATATTGGAGTCTGCTTTTGTAAGTCTAACTGGTTGGGGTTGACTGTAGTGGACGCTAGCCTTAGGGTATCCTTAAATGAAGCTGTATTGCCTTGTTCAAGTCTGTTCGCTGTAACTCTTCACAAGGGCTTGCTTAAGACTAATGCTGGGGAGTGAGAGTTTCACTGTAGCTGACTGCTGTGGGCTGGCACAGTCCCCCAGCATAGCCTTGACTTCTCTCTTCTCCCCTTTGCAGATGACCCAGCAGATGGCTGGGATGAACTTCTATGGAGCTAATGGTATGATGGGATATGGACAGTCAATGGGTGGAGGAGGTGCCCAGGGAAGCAGTCAGTCCCTGAGCACTCAGATGTGGAAATGATCCCTTGCGTTGTGACCATTTTTGCCTTCTGTTCCGTTCTTCAAAACTGCTCCATGAGACATTCAGGGTTTTTCTTTCTGGCTGGCTGCCCAGCCTGAACCTCTTTCCATAACTGAGACCCATCTCTGCCTTTTCACTGTCAGACACGGTGAAACCTCAGTGACCAGAACATGAGCTCCCCTGTATTTAGCACAGTCAATGCACACTTCTGGGGTGGACCCCCTCCTTGCACAAACCTCCACTAATGCTTCTGGGTAGCACTTAATGTCCTGGGATCTTAGCAGAGGTGTGACTGAGGAACTTGGGAAATCTGTACTTAATACTGCCTGTAACTTCAGGCCTTTTAAGAACCACTTAAACTCTAGTATTAGCAGGGGTTTTGGTTAGCAGAGGGATGGAAACCTTGTTTGGTGCTGAGGAACTGGATTTTAACCCAAGCCCAGGGGCAAGCAAGCCTTGCTACCTCTTCCCTCGAGCGGCGTTCTCCGGAGCTGAGGCCTTGCTGTGCTTGGCTCGTCAACCCTCATTGGAACCAAAGTCATTTTGAAGACCCCTCTCCCTCCCCCCGTGAGCAAGCAGGATTCTCGCGCAGTGTGGGGGCAAGCTGTTTGGAATGTGAAACTTGCACTTCAGAGTGGCTTTTCTGTCTAATCTGTGGTATTGATGTATTTAACTTTTAACGAACTAACTGAGAGTTAACTTATCAAGGGCTGAGAGCCCACTGCAAGTTTTCTTACACTTTTAAAATGACTATGACATCCTAATTTATACTTTTTTCATATTTTTTGTTCCTGTGTAATCCTGGTGCCCCTTCCCAGCTAGCTTTAGACATTTTAATCTAGGCAAAAAAGTGGGTGGGTCAGATTTCTTTTCTCATCTTCAGTGGAACACAACTGCTTAAACTCATCAGCGTGAGCAAGAAGTCAGACTTCTGCGGTCTACTCTATCCTGTGTATATGTAAATTCCCAAATAAAATATTGCAGTGAAACCTCAGCTGACTTATCTTGTTTTTAAAACAGCATAACAGATTGTGTTAAATGCTGCTCTCCCTGGTGTGAGTTGTTCACTTCAGGTGTGGGGACTGTGAGCCTTTCATCCAAACCAGACTAGCTCCATCTGCTTTGTAGCAAGGCTGTGTCCCAAATGTCAGGCAAGAATAGTGTTTGCCTGAAAGCTGAGGACGAGGCAGCATGCAAAGAACCAGGCTCAGCAGAGGCAAAATGAGGTCAGTTGACAGTTTTATATACAACAGAAACCTGCAGCTTAGGGGGTGTGGGTAGACTCAGCATTCCTGCAGCTGTGGCTGCGGGGAGAACTACAGCTTTATGCTAATGTTCAATAAAACCTGACTAAGGTCTATTCAAAAGGTATGTCTTAAGGTTTCACAAAGCGGTAACAGAATAGGAGAGGCAGTGGCGATTTAGGAGTCACATAAAGAACAGACAGGAAGGCCAGTTCTCCTAGGGTTGTGGGTGGCTGGGTGCAGCTGCAGGAGAGAGCTCTGTGAATTGTGTGAGCCTTGAGCTGATGTCACTGTTTGCATATTATGGTATTTCTTTCCTCCAGTAAAATGTTCTTTTCTGGTGGGAAAAGTCCCTCAGAAAAGAGGGTTTCTTCTTCCTAACATACCTGTTTTGGGGGAAAGTGTTGGCTTTAAGCTACACACATGGTTTGCAGCTGGATGCTTTATGAAGATCAACTCAAGCACAAAGTTTTGAAGCTGGCTTTAATCATCTTCACTTGCTGCCCCAATACTGTACATGCAGGTACAAGCCAATGAAAATGTGAATACTTCAGTTTGTTCCTCCTTGGGAAAACTGGCTAAGAATATTTTACAAAATAGCGTGCACCCTCACAGCCATCAGTCCTGCTGCATATAAACCACAAAAATACAAGTTTTACATTAAGAAAGACCACGCACATATAAAACATTACATAACACAAATATAAAATTGCCATTTGCTTTTTTAAATCTATTACCATTCTCAAGTATCCATCACAAGCCCATCCCCTTGTCTTGAATATGGAACTGGGGCTTAAAGAAGCCCCTAGTTCACCCCTCTGGCATTTATTTTAAGGTGGAGTAGTTAAACTTATGAATCTGTCATCAAAGCAAAGTTTACTACAAAATGAGTGGATTAGTGAAGGCAGCCAAATTTGTTCACTAATGCCATTACATCCTGACTTCCGAAAGTAAAAAGCTACGCAGGGTAAGCATTTTGTGAGTTCTGCACCTAACTCTCCTTTTCCTCTTAGGTGACGGGTGTACACAGAAAGACACGCGGCTGATGTCCCCCCCTCAGCGGGTGAGATGTTTGCTGCTTGTTTGGTTAGAGGTTGAAAGCTAAGCTTGTAGTAGCGATTCACTTCTATCTAATGGAGTTCTGACAACTTCCCAGTCTAATCTGACTGTCTTGGGCTAGGTAATTCTTTTCAATACTGTTTGTTGCGTACTTCAGGAGTGAAAATGTGAAGCAGTACAGGTTTCTGTGTACTTGTATGGTTGTATCGCTTTTGTCTGAGGCACCCCTGTCAAGATACTCCTCTTACTTAGTTTCGGTGTTTTGAAGCGAGCTACCCGGAGAGAAAAGGCTCCAGTTAGAAATGGCTGGCTGAGAAGTTGCGGGTGCATCTCTCATTGCCTCGGACCTTTAACAATCTTGGACCCTTCTGTAAATTTTCCTTGCTAATGCGTGTTCCTAACTGCTGTGTTCACTCATACTTCTTAGGGGGCCAACAAAGTTTAAAAGGCATAGGCTGTGTGTAAAGAGGTATAAGGTACAGGTAAAATCCTTCATGTCTTTTAGTTTGGGAGTATAAATTCTGAGCTTTTTGATGGGATGAACACCTTCAATTTAGGTGCTTCTAAAAAATTTCATTGGTGCTTTTTTGTGTGCTTAAAAACTTTTTTTTTCTTGTTGCTGTTAGTAATCAGGTTCAAGGACAAACTTCAGTTCAACCTTGGAGCTGCTACTTTACTACCTTGTTAAGCTAGATGCATCTGTTTTTGTATTTGAGGTATAAACTTCTGAGATCAATGACAGATTCTTGAGTCCTGGACAATATTTAAATGGCCCAGGTTCTTACTTAATCTTGAGGTGGGGAGTAGGACAACATGATGGGGAAGATTTAGTTTTAACTGCATGAAAAGATCAAGCCCTTTTAAGAAAACAAGGCCACCAACTTCAAAGTGCTAACATTCACGGCCAGTTGGCTTCAAGGAGGAGAGTGCTGCTGCATCCAGAGCCCTCTGACAGCAAGCCCTGCTTCGCTGCACGCGCCGGGACAAAGGTCCCTTTTCTCCGGCCAGCACTGGGATCTGTCAGTTCTGTACCGACAGCGATCCCCATGCAATGCCTTTCTTCCCGCTGGAGTGACGCCCTTTTTGCATGCTCCTGAGGCTTCCTCTCCAGGAAAAAGCCTTCAGCGAGAGGTGA
This sequence comes from Chauna torquata, assembly GCA_013399475.1. NCBI lineage: Eukaryota > Metazoa > Chordata > Aves > Anseriformes > Anhimidae > Chauna > Chauna torquata. The sequence continues at coordinate 38,918 of VXAL01003020.1, forward strand.
TGCTGGGATGTGCTCCCCCGGAAAGCAGCAGCGCTGTCCTCAGCTTCTCGCGTCTGAGACGCTCACCTCATTGCTGGCCCTTCTGTGGGAGGTGCAGGACTGGAACGCCCTTGTGTGTCAGGCTAAGGGGTAGCCTTTGGGTGCTGTTTATCCACCTGCTATTTAACAGGAGAGGTGACGGGGTGCCTGCTGCCCTGCCAAATCATCCCTCCCTCCAGAGGAGCGCTCTGGCTTCTTGCTTCCCTGCCCTTCAGCTCAGTGATCAGTAGTGCAAGTGCTAAACAAAGCAGGGGCCGGAGTCGCTGCAGCCAGCATGGGAGCAGGTGGTAAATGCACACCCCAAATAATTGCTCTTCATTGCACAGTTGCAACAAAAAATAACCTGAATGTGATAGTGCACTAAGCTCTGGTTCTTAAAGAGGGGAAAAAAAAAATAAGAAAAAGAAAAAAATAATGAGGTATACCAATAATCAGAGCTCCGGACAGGCACAGTGGTCACACCAGCTCCTGGGTCCTAGTGGCGTTGCGAAGCTAAGCTGCTTCTCCCAGATCTGGGGATGCTGCTGTGCTCGGTCCTGGTGTCTGTGCCCTGGGCAGATGACGGGGGGTTTAACAGTGCGACGGTTATTCAGACAGCAAGGCAAACACTTAGGCCCTTTACTGTACATTTTTCCAAGTCTGCCTTTAAAACATAAATCTTCATAAAATATGGACTAGCTCAGCTAAGGTGACCGCCTGGGTGGAGCGTTACCACGTCTGGTCACTCGCTCTGCTGCGTAACCGCGTGTTACACGCAGTGCTTCCTTACCCCGCCAGATCCAGAGCGTGCTTATTGCGGATGGTTCTTTTTCCACAGGCAGTCATTTCTGCAGCCTTCCATCCTTTCTAGCTCCTAAACGTAACTGTTGCACCTCTAACAACCAGCCGTGGGGGTGTTTCCTATGCTTGTGAACGTGACGTAGGAGGAAGACTTCCAGTTGAAACAGCTTTGCTAAAGGAACAGTGGAAGGGGCCGTCATGCCTTTGGCACATCACGGGATGCAAACCTTGTGTTTGCTGAAGGTAATGTTAGAAATCTGTCTAGAGGCATGAAAACCTAAAGGAAAGCAGAGCGAGCTCTTAATATGTTTCCATCTCTGATGCAAAACACGTTTAGGCTTTGGATTCAGCCGTCAAGAAGAACGGTGCCTGAACACTGTTCCTTGACCTTTAAAATGCGGTTATTTTCCACATCAGTAACCAAATGCACATCCTTAAGGAGGTTTACAGATGTGCATTGTCCAAGCATTTCACATCAATCTGGGAAGAAGTGGCTGAATCAACTGGAAGAAAATAGAAGGTGGACTCTATGCCTGGAAAAACATCACCAGTGCTGTTTTTATAAATGGCCTTATCTCAGTAAAGCCCCTCAAGTTGTACCCTGCTGCTAGGTATTTCCAAGCCAACTTAAACAAGCAAAGGTTTTCAGACGTGTTAATGCCTCACGCACTGATGTGCACCCACACGTACAAATACGAGACTTAGTCAAGCACGACGCTGCTGAGAGCAGTCTCGTAAGATGTTGAACAGGAGTGATTCCCGATCAGCAGAGGCAATCCTGGCCCCACTCCTGCAGGAATTTCTGGTCTCCTATTTGCAGCCAAGTGCTACACTTTAACTGCTTCTGCAGAAAAGGTTGCGAGGTTGGAAAAGGTGGCCACGGAGGGAATGCTTCCCACCATCTCAGTTGCTCTGTGGCATTTTTCCAAAGCCACCTAATAGGTTTAGTGATCTGATTGCGGGCAAGTTAATTGGTTCTGCATCGCACTTGATTTCAGGAAAACTTTAAGCATCCTCTCCCCATGCTTCCAACATGCTATGAAGCTGATGAAATGGGAGCCAATTTCTGATTGCGCCCAGAAGCCTGGCCCGCCTTCCAGTGCCCTAGGAAATATTCAATCACTCAGTTTTGGCAAATAAAGCCCATCCCTGGCTTGCAGAAAACCCAGGGATAACTTAGGCTTATGCATGAAATCATGCGGTGTTTTCTGTGCTTTGCTGCATGGCTGTGACTGGCTTTTTGACAGGAATTTAGGGGATATTTAAGTATCATTTCAAGGCTATTTTGGCAAAATCCATCCTTGTTAACTAACTATGGTGCCTTGATTCTGATGCTGATGTAAACTGCTCTGTCAGCTGTGCTATAGTGAGATCGTCTGTGTCTCAGGTGGGTGCTACTTGCTGCTGGCGGTGCTGGGTACAGAATGGGCTGCAAAGCTTATTCGGTTTAATATTAGCAACTTTTTCTAGGGGAAAATATCTGGAAAGTAGAATGGCCTGAATTTCCTTTCCTGATGGAGGGTGGAGGAAGGAGATGAAATAATCTAATGCAAGGTGGCTGCACCGACTAGGCGTTACGCAAATCATATAGTACACAAAAAATGCCCTTCGCAATAAAACATTCCCCCCAGAAAAAACCTGAGTCCAGGAGCTTGTGGTTTTTCTGGTGTCGCATGTAGAAAGCAGTGGGGCCATTTGGCTGTTTGTTCTCGTTTGGATGGCGGGGGGAGATGCCTGGTGCACGGCTCATGCAGTCAGAAACGAGAAGGAGCTGACGTCGCAATGTAAACATGACACACTTCAGTCGCTTCTCCCTCTTTAGTTTTTCCACGCGAGTGTAAGGTGGGTCGTGACCCAGGTGCTTCCCCACAGAAGCGAGCACCAGCTCCCCGCGGGGACTGGACGTGTAGTGCTGAGAGTGAAGAAGTTAAGGTTTTGATGGGTCTCAGGGTCTGGTGAGTAATGGCAATCCCTTGAAGTCACTGGCACGGCGGCTGCACCCTGCCCGTCAGTGAGCAGGAGGAACCGCTCCCACGAGCCCATCGCATTGCAGCAGGTGAGAATTCACCACTGAAGAAGCATCAGGGTGCAGTTTGTTCTGATCCCGGCTACACCCTTATCCTCCAACGCATTATCAGTTTATTGATGATAAAAAATAAGCCAAGTATTTGGGTCTTCCATGCTCCCTGTAGGACCTGGCTATGCCTTTCAGACGCTCGCGCGCCTGTCTGGGTGCTGGGTTTTCCACGTGCCAGCCACGGTTGGTGTTTCAAACCGGCACAGAACCAGTGAGCCTCTGCTAGACCTCGGGCACCTGCTGTGGGTGCTGGCTCCGTGCTCCCGCATCCCTTCAGCTGCTGTTCTGATCTCAATAAAAGCGCTGTGTTGCTTGGGGGGGAGAAGTAAAGCTCTGAAACTCGCTGGAGAACCGCACAGCCAGCGACGCGTCCCAGCCGGCGAGCAGAAGATCCCTGCAGAGCTCCGGGCTCTGCCCATGCTGCTGTCCCGTTTCCCCGTGGACGTGGTTGTTGTCGCACCGCAGAGAGAAAGGCAGGTTTTCATTTTTTTCAGTTGAAATTGGGTTGGTAAAGCAAATAGCGTTAGTTCGAAGGGGGAAGAAGGTTTTCCTCCTAAGATGCCTTCCCTCACATGTGTTCAAAATCCGGCACGCTGGGGCAGAGGAACTTTAGCCGAGCCCAGGCTTCGCTGACCTCATATAGCTGCTTCGTGCTCTGGAAGGAACGTGGTGCTCGAAGCGTAGTTTATGCCTGTTTCAGCAAGCAGGGCGCCGAGCTCGCTTCCTCAAACCGCTTGAGCCTGTCAGTCGGTGCCGCGGTCCTGTGCCGCGCAGGGCTCAGCGACCGGTGCCCGTCGCCTGCGCGCTCCTCCCGCCCAAGCAGGCGAGGATTTAATGTTTGCGGGGTGGCTGGGCTCTCGGAGCAGCCCCTCGCCACCCCTGCTCAGCAGCATCCAGCCGGCTCTCAGAGGTCTGCAGTGATTTTGGTTTGGTAAAGATCTGAAGTACGTGGTAGCAGCTGAAATTCCGTGACACGATGATGCTACGCTCGAGGTGTCGGGTGGAACAGCCGCCGGGCAGCGGGTTTGGCTGACCCCCAGCTCTGTTTCGCGAGGGGACAGCTTCGTTACAACAGTCTTTCCCTTCAGGTTTGGTTTTGTTCCTTTGTGGCAGCAGGTTCGAGCTGGTTCGTCATTCCCGGCATCGCCGGGGGAACCACAGGTTGTTTTTGTCGTGCTCTGTGCATTGTGAAATCCTCTGCTTTGCCAACAAATAATTGTAAAAAATCCCAACTGTGCTGTTGGTTGATTTGTATTAAAGACTGAAGGTCAGAGCCATCTGGGCAGTAGAAATTCCCCATTAACCTTTTGTCCTCTTCCAGTCTCAAGACTGCTCATCTTTTGGTGTGTTGTGGTTTGTTGGTTTTTTGTTGTTGTTGTTTTTTGTTTTTTTCCTCTCTTTTGGAAACTGATCCTTCAGGACAGTCATTGTGTTAAGTACATTTTACGAAGAAACCAGAGTTTCTAGTGGTGTCTCCCCTGAGTAGTTTCAGCAAATTTCATTAGGCACCTTCAAAAAAAGCTTCCGTAATTCTCGGTTTTGCTACAAGAACTGGTCCCTCGGGGGAACCAAAATGCTGCTTTAAAAACAAACAAACAGAACATACAAACAGAAAGAACCCAAAACACTCATCCTGAAAATAAACTCAAAGCATCGAGTCCTTTGTTCGTCACCTCCCAGTCACCCTAATTCCAGATCAGCAGAAGGTGCTGTTGAGATGTTCCCCCGTAGCGTGCCAGCGAGCCGAGAGCGAGAGGGGCGCGCGGTGCCGCGGGCCCGGCCGCCCCTCGGCCTCCCGCCTGGAGGCCAAGTGAGGAGGAGGGCGGCCCCGACCCCGCGCACGGGCGGCGGAGGAAGGAAGGGGCTGGAAGGCAGGCGATCGGCCGGCGTCACAGTGTCGCTGCTCCCTTGGGTCACCTGCTCCTGGCTCCGACGTGCACGTGAGGCATCGCAGAGCTCACGTTGTGGGTCTCGCTTTGGCCGAGCGAGACCGCGGTCAGCGGTGAAATGCGAGGACAAGACCAGCGTATGCTTGGGGTAGGTGGCGGGCACCTTTGTCTGTTCTCTGTCACTTTGGCAATGTCACCGGTCACAGGCTAAACGCCACGAAAAAGAAAAATGGTCACCAGAACTGCTTGCTCAGTGTTGCAGGATTTGTGTCGGAAAACTGACAAACGGGAAGTGACTGGCAGATGTTTCCGGTCAACCCGGAGTCTTAGATATTGCAGAGAGTGAGTGTGTTGTTAGCACGTGGCAAGCTACATAATTGAAGATGCTACATTCCTTAAAAAAAAAAGTAGTGCTGAGTTGGATTTTTTTTCTGAGCTTTTTTTTTTTTCCTTGAAAAGCTACCTTTTCCTCAGAGGCAAGGAAACGAAATCGAAGGAAAAAAGATCTAGTCGTCATGCTACTTGCAGCGGCGCTGAATGAATCGGACCGGGATGCTCTCGCCGAGAGGAGCGCGGCGCGGTGCCCCGGCCCGGCCCCCTGCGCGGGGCGGCGGGGTGGGCGCCGGAACGGCCCCGGCAGCGGCCGGCAGTCGCGGCCCTCGCTCTGCGGCACAAGGGGCTTCGCTGCCCCTGCCGCGAAGCACGCGGCCCTCGCTCCCTCCGCGTGCTGGAGTGCTCGCCGAGAGCAGGTTTGCTTTGGGAAGGAGATTTAAAAAAAAAAAAANAAAAAGTAAGGAAAAAAAGGACGGGATATTTACAGCCATCCACGGACAGTTTTGGTAGGTCAGGACATCTCCTTCCCTGCCCGGCACCGAGCTGCCGCTACGGGCAGGAGGGACTGGTGGAGCTCTCCAGGGAGGACTGGGAGAGGCGGCGCGCCAGGGGCCCGATGCTGGAGTCGGCCAGCGAGGAGGTGGGGAAGAGTTTGTACCAGCCCGCGACCACGCTGGAGAGGTCGAGCTCCTCCAAGACGATCTGCGCCATCCCCATGAAGCACTTGTGGTCCATGCGCCCGTAGTCGCCCCACACGATCACCTGCAGGGCAGAGACGGTGTTAGCGGAGCTGCCCTGGGGGCCTGGGGGAACCTCGGCAAGCTCAGCGTGCCCAGCCTGGGGAGCTGCCGTGGTTGGGATGGCACTGGGGACACTGGGTTTCTGCACCCTGCCCTTGCTCCCCCTGTCCCTCCCTGTCCCCAGGGACTCGCTGGCAGCCGCATGGGGAGGTCACCTGCAGGACTTTGCCCTGGGGGCTCTCCTCGAAGAGCAGGGCCTGCTGGTACGACGGGTCACAGGTTTTCTTCACCACCTTGGTCTTCTTCTTGGCCAGGCAGATGCCGTTCTCCAACAGGTAAACTTTCACGTAGGTGGCTACGGTGGAAAACGGGAGAAACGCTGACTCGGAGCAGGCTTCTGCGGCTGCCCCGGCACAGAGCTGTCTCCGTCCCCAGCCCTCCACAGCCACCTACCAGGGATGGATTTGGAGCCCATCTTCGGGATGAGTCCCCTTGCCTGAATCACCTCCACCTCCAGCTGCCCGCCGCGGTCAGCCATGCTGACGTGGACATCGCCTGGGCAGGGGGAGGGACGCGCTCAGCACCCTCCCCGCGCCCACCTCCCAGCGGGGACGAGCCGCAGCCCGGGGCTGGGACGGTCCCCGCCGCCTCCCCCCAGCCATCGAGAGAAGTCATCTCCGGGGCTGGCACCCCCAGCACCCTCACCCCGCCGCCTGCCCCATCCTCAGCACCCAGCTGAAAGCGCCCCGAGCATCCCGCCAGCAGGCGCGGATTTGGAGGAAGGACAAAGCCGAATGGCTGCAAAGGGGTGGACGTGAGCAGCTAGGAGGGACCCGGTGACGGCTGCCTCCTGCCTCCTCCTCGCCCGCAGGAGAGGCTGGGGCAGGGGCGCAGAGCTGGGCACCCGGCACCGCCGTCATCCCGGGGGTCTCGCTGGGGTCCTTCCCCGCAGCAGCAGGAGGAAACACAAACAGGCACCTGGTGAGCTGGCGGTGAAGTTCTCCCACTTACGCAGTCCTGCTCGTACGTACGCGTGTCCCTTGGCCGCGCGGCCGCCGCATCCCCGTCGCTCGCTGCCTTGTGGCCCCAGGGAGGGGGGGGACAGGGAAGGGGCGCGCTGCCATCCCAGCGGGGTTTAATAGCAAGGAGATGAACCTGGATGTTCTCAAAACACACTCAGCATTTCAACAGCGGGTCAGGCTGAGCCCCGGGGCTTCACGAGGAGCCGGCGGTGGGGGAGAGGAACGAGCTGATGGCACGATGGGGAACGGCAGCACCGCAGAGCTTCGGTGTGCCACGGGCACTGCGGGATGTCACCCCAGCGGTGTCCCCTCAGGGACAACCCAGAGGGGTCCAACTGTCCCCTTCCTTTCCCTCCTCTCCCACTGGGAATGTAGCGTGGGGCTGGTGGGACTGGGTCCCTGTGCTGCAGGGCCTGGGGGGTAGGAGGGGGCCCTGGTCAGCGTGCTCCTGCAGTCCCCAAGCGGGACATGGGGCAGACACCTGGGTGTGCCCTGGGAGCAGCTGCGGATGCTGCCGCTGGCTAGAAATGCAGCCCTAGGGCACAACTTTCTGCAGCCACTTTTTAAAAAGGGAAAAATGGGAACGAAACCACGGTGAAACCCCCAGCTGTCAGCCAGCAGCCAACTTACAGCCAAGACCAAAGACCCGGGGCTGCCCCATGCTGCCCACCCTGGGCAGCAGAAGAGGCCTCGCGAAGAGACAGAGCTGCTGCGTCCCACCCCGCGGGTGCTCAGGCCCTGCGCCCTGCTCGGGGACGTCCCCTTCCCCTGGCAGAGCTGGCAGTGGGAGCAGCAGGGCAGGAGCATCTGTAAGCCATGCACAGCCCTGGCACATGCTCAGCAGCGAGCGATGCTGCCGGGATGGAGCCTGAGCCAGGACCCTGCCCGGGGCCGGTGCATGTGGCACCCCTCCTGCAGCAGCCCCGGCCGCCGGAGCATTGGAGCATCCTCCTGCGCTGCCCAAGCCCCGCGCCTGCCCCCAGCCCCAGCCCTGGGCACGGCACGGAGCCCCCCGGCCGGCACTCACCCATCGGGGGGGTGGCCAGCGTCTGCCGCCCCACCAGCTGCCCCGGCCCCAGCCCGTCGAGGAAGTCGCTGAACTGGCTCTCGGCACCCAGCCGCGTGGTGGGGAAGATGAACCTGCGCGGGATGGAGCAGAGGGCTGCCGCGGACCCGCAGCACGTGCGGGGCACACGCCCCGACGGCCCCAGGGACCCATGCTGCCCCGCCGCGGGCGCCGGTCCTTACGTGCCGTCGGAGCTGTTGCTGTTGGTGCTGCCGTCGGTGGACTCCCGGCTGCCTTGCCGAGTGACCCTGGTCCTCATCTCCACCGCGATGCCGGTCTCGGTGCTCCGCCGGATGTTGCTGCGCAGCTTTTTGGGGCCGCCCTCTGGAAGCCGAGGCGCGGGGTGAGCCCAGGGAGCTGCAGCCATCGGGCGCTGGCTCCATCCCAGCCCTGTGCCTGGCCTGCGGTGCCACAGAGCCGCTTCCCAGCCTCCAAAATCCCCGGGGCCCTGCCACATGTGCTGATGTCCCCACACTGCAGGGGGTGGGTGCCCCCTGTGCCACCAGCGATGACGCCCCGGCTGCCCTGTCCCGTGGGCGATGCAGTGGGGGCTCCGCACAGCAGCAGAGCGAGCGAGGCCCCTCATCCCCTCCACAGACAAACCGTCCCTGTCGCCATCCCCAGGGCTCGCTCAGGGGATGCTGAGGCAATGGATGCCCGGTGTGCTCACACCCTGCTGCTGCCAATGTCTCCGGCAATGGCAGATGGCAAAAGGAGGAGCGTGGCCCGAGCAGCCCCTGGCACCGCCAGCAGCCCCGGCACTGCCAGCACGCGTGTGCCGGTCCCGCAGCGTGGCCAGCCCGGGGGGATCAGGTTTGTCCTCTGCTGATTTAGGGCGGTCCCCATGGAAGCTCTGCACAAACTGGTGCAGGGCGGGATGGAGATTTGGGCGCCCGCACTCACTTACGCAGCGCGTGTTTTGCTGCCGGTGCTTTCAGCCAAGCGCTGCCGCGATGCGCCCCGAAGCGCTCCCGCTGGTGCTGCCAAAAGCTCCCGGGCAGATGGCTCAGCCTCGGCCCGCTTCCAGCGTCCGGCCCCGAAGCCGGGGTCTGGCAGCCCCGGGACGAGGCGAGCGCTCAGGCTCCTGCCCCGACCCCGAGCACCGGTCCCCGCTCTGGTGTTCCTCCAGCTGTGACACTGGTGCAGACCCCCCGGTCCCCTCGCCACTGCCCGGTGCCACGAGGCTGATCCCTGACACCCCCCCGAGTGCCTCCAGCAGAACGGTAAGGATGCTATGATCATTACCGTCATTTTTTATATAAATCTATCAACTCTCTTGGGTCTTTTAAGGTGATTTGGGAAGGTTGGGGGGTGGCCAGAACTGGCAAGCGCCGGCTTAAACACCAAGCCCTGGCACAGCCTGCTTGCTTCTGGAGCTGCACCCCGAGAGGAGCCCACAGATGCTCTGCTGGCCAGGCAGGTCCAGCCCTGCTGTCCCCAGGTGCATTCCTGCCTGGCTCTGGCACTCTTTGCTTGGCTTTTTGGGATAATTACAACCCTTCCGTAACATCTCAGATGTGCAAGGCTGGAGGGCTCCAAATTAGCTCCTCTCTTTATAGAACATGTAGTGAATCATGAAATGCCAACAAGAACCATAATAAAAAAGCAATAACTAGAGAAAAAGCTTGCACTAAAATGAGCTTTTTGCTTCCCCTGCCTTTTGAAAAGCTATTTTAAGCATTTAAATATTTCCCATAGCCAGAACACTTGACAAGTCCTTTCTCCGAGTTATCTCCCTCCCTGCCTGCCAGCAGCCTGTCCCCGCAGCGCAGACGCGGTGAGAGCGAGCCCACGCGGCAGAGCTCCAGCTCAGGTTTGCAAATAATTTCGGCACCTGGAGAAGCACGGCTGTGCCGGGAGGGATTTACGATGGGCTCTTCGGGGTGTCTTAATCAGAAACGGGCGGCTGGACCACTGTAAATGGCAGGACGTAGGCACTCGGGAGCATGCACCCCTCCTAAAAGCAACGGGCCGGGGTCGGCAGTGCCGCCGGGCTCACCGCTCTGGTTGAGCTGCAGCGTGCTCTTGCTCCACTGCGACAGCCCCACGATCGCCACCATCTTGGCGCCCAGGCTGGAGCGCCGCTTCTTGCTGGCCGTGATGCTGACGGAGTCGGCGCTGCCCCGCGCACTCTTCTCGATGCTGTACATCTCGCCGCTGATGCTGGAGCTGCGGACGACATTCCTGGCTGCGGAGGAGCTCGCATCCCCGTTGAACATGGTCGGACGCTGGCTCGCTCGCCGCCCCCGGCTCTGCTGGGTGGGATCAGCTGCGGGGGGAAGCCAGGGGACATATCAAGACCAGCTGGGCGGTGGCGCTGGGCATGTCACCGCGCTCCCACCAGAGCAGCCCCCGTGGGACAGACGGTCCCTCCGAGGCATTCACACAGCCAGGAAACTCAGGCGGTGCAGCACGTTGGCACCGTTTCTTCCCATCCCAGATCCACAACCCCTGCCGGCCAGGGGCAGGATGGTGCCCTGAGGCTCGGGGATGGCCCCGTCCGCCCCTGCTGAAGGTGTCCAGGGGAAATTGCATTCAGCAAAGTTCCTCCCGCTCGCCAAAAAGCGGCTGCAGCATCCCTGCTGCTGCTCCGGGAGTGCTGCTGCTCCGGGAGTGCCGCTGCTCCACCGGGAGATGGCTGCCTGCCCCAGGGCCGGATCCACGCTGGGTGCTGCTGGCACCCACCTCGAAGCCCTGACAGCAGAGGGTGCCTGGAGGAGCCCCCCAGCCGTACCGAGACCCATCCCATGCGATGCCCCACACCCAGGCACCGGGGCGTTCGCCAGCTGCAGAGGCTGCGGGGCAGCTGCCAGCCCCCCCGAACCAGCCCTCGCTGCCTTCCCTTCCCCATGAATATTTAAACTCCAGCGGGATGGGAGCATCCATCTTCCAGGGAAAGGTGAATTATTAACTGCAGGCCAAGTGAAGCCACTTTATGACAATGCATGGAGGCAGCTCCTGGAAAAATATTTCTCTTTCTAGAGGCACGGCCACAAACGTAGAGGATAAGTTATAGCTGGGGATGGGGCAACACAGGGGTTTCTGCCGCCTGGTTTTTGCCGCACAGTTGGGCTAACGAGACGGGCTCAGGCATCGCCTGAACTCGTGGAGTTATCAGGGATGCAGATGGGGGCAAGCGGGGCATTAGTCACTAATATCATTAATTGGCTCCCAGAGAACAGCGGCCGTCCCACCTTCCCTTCTGGCTGGGGTTTTCCGCACTCCCCCTCCCGCATCCCCGGCTCTGCCCGCACGTCTTGGTGCCAGCGCGTGGCCCCGCGGCAGCCGCAGCCTCTCACCGCGTGGCCAAGGAGCGGTGGCAGGGGGACGCCGTCTGTGCCCGCCGGCCGTGCGAGCAGCGCGGGGACCGAGCTCGGCCCCCCCGATGTCCCCTTCTGCTCCCAGCACCCAGCGGTGCTCCCTGGTGAGCGGGACCCTGGCACGGCCGCTCGGTTTTGGCAGAGATTTGGGACGCGCCACAACTGTAGCACCCATGCTCGGCACCTGCTCGAGGAGGTTTCGGGGTGAGCCGCTACCCAACGCTGGCCGTGGCTGGTTCAGCGAGGGGAGGTTTTGCAGCAGGAGGCTTCCAGGGAGGCGAGCGCGAGGCTCCCGGGCTCCCGCTGCCGCGGGGTGGGACGGAGCATCGTGGCTGTGCCCTCGCGGGGCAGCGGTGCCTATCCGCGGCGGATATTTGGGGTTTGCGGTTGGCCACAGCAAGCCGCAGAAAGCCTCTGGGAGCGGCAGATGCCTTCCTATGCCACTTGCCACTCTCCCTCCGGGCTCCAAGCTCGCGGTGGCTGCCCACGAGGGAATGGGTTTCAGCCGCTGCAGCTTCCTGCCGCAAGGAATGGATCCCAAACGCTTGCCTCAGCCTCAGCCCCAACACAGCCTGCTTCCCTGCGCCGTGCCTCAGTTTCCCCACCTGTAACGCTGATGCTAGACTGTGCTTAAGCAAATGCACGGCCCTCTGCATGAGGGCTCAGCCAGGCACAGCGTCCAGCTCAGGCCTTTCCACGCAGGTCTGCGGGCGAGCAGAGCCGTGGAGTAACCGAGCCGCGTTACTCGTGCAGCCAGGAAAGCACAAAAGGCTCCTGCTGCTGTTTTCCCCACCCGGCGCTCCAGCCGCTGCGAGAGCGCTGAGCTCTGGTGGGAGCAAATTAGATCATGATAGCACAGCGCTAATAGGATCATTTCCAATGCAACACACGAAAGGACAAGCCACCACGAACGAAGAGGAATGCATGCTCCTGAGCCCAAACGAAGGATTTTCTTTACCCTGCCCTTAATTTTACCCCTTATCTCTTTCCCCAATCTGCTTACGGCTTCTGCGGAGAGGAGAGCGGGGCCAGGGAGGTGCGTGGCTCTCGCTGCTGAGACGAGCTCGGCCGGAGCCCGAGCCCGGACAGAGCCAGAGCCAGCGGCTGCCACCGCTGAGCCGGCCTTGGCACCGCCACAGCATCTCTGTGCGGCACGGGCAGCCCCAGCGCTCCCCCGCAGCTGCGGGTGGGCTTCCCCTCGCTTCCCCTCCATGTTTTATTCATTCTGCACGTTGCAAAATACCGGGATTCTCAGAGCT
>VXAL01003021.1:0-35907 GCA_013399475.1 Chauna torquata
CACGCCCCCCCCCCAAGTACTACCAGCACCCCAGTAACCCAAATCCCTCCCAGTATCACCAGCACCCCTTGCTACACTGGGCAATCAACCCCATTGCTTCTCTGCAGGGCGGTTTTAGGGTGCCCGCGGGCACGCAGGATAATGGCATGCAGAGCCCCCGGCCCCCCTGCTCCCGGCCCCAAGCCTCCGCAGCCCCATTAGCATCCCTGCGCGCCCGGCCCCCTGCCCAGCCTTGAACTTGGCCATGCCGGGCTGCGCTCCTTCTGCCTGCCTGGGCGCGCACAATGCGGGCCTTGACCCATTGTTTGCTTTTTCGGGTTTCAGCTGGGAAAGCAGCCACCTCGCGCGTTCTGCCGAGAGCACGCCGGGAGCCGGGCACAATGGGGAACCCCGCTCTGCAAGCAGAAGGGCTCCAAATCATTTTAGAGACATATTCATTATACTCTTTCACAGGCCTGTTTGCATTGGGTTTAACAGCTACTTCCCAGACAGGGTTCAGACCAAATAAAGATCGTTTAGCAGCAAGGCATTCGCTCGGGCACAGTGCAGCCTGGGCACTTGGGTCTGGGCTGCTCCCACTTTCCCGGTGATTTGTCTGCAGGCATCTCGGTTTATTCCGTGCCCATCACCTCCTTCATCCCGAGACTGCACCAAATCACACGACTTGCTTTTGCAAAACGGAGTGTTTATTTTCAACAGTGCAAGGGGGTGGGGGTTGATTTTAAGGGGAGAGAATTACAGCCAGTACATTTCTTTTACAGCAACACAGGCAGTGCAATAAAACAGCAGCAGGGTTGCCCAGCCTGGACACGCTCACAGTCCTGTGGGCTCCGTGCACGGTGCCACCAGGATGAACACCCATGGATGAACAGCAAGGGACAAGCCCGGCTCCATGAGCAAAGCCCAACCCGTGTGTTCCCAGCGCTAAAAGCAGGGTCCAGCCAGCTCGGACCTCCTGCTCCCGCCAACCTTCAGGCACCTGGTATTTTGCCGGTTGACACAGTGGCTTGCTCAGATCTCTCTGAGCACTGTGGTCCTGCCCAGGGATATTTAGGGTACCGGAGATGACGTACGGGAGTTACATGGGATTTTCCCCTGGCTCCCTGTTTCCCTGGCTCCCTCCCCACAGCTGCACACGGTGTGATTTGAAGCAATGAAGAAATCCGCTGTGTTCTGAGCCAAAGCCACCTTCTCACTGGGGCCATCGCAGCAGCAGGCTGGGACCCTCCTGGAGAATCCTGGAGACATCAGACAGCTAGTCCGGGCAGATGGTAGCCAACTGCGACAAGGAACTTGCAGGCTTGAGAAATCCCTTCTCCACTCACTGGGATCTAGGAAGGAAAGGAACAAATGGAGTGGTTACGATCTCCAGCAGGGCACCGGTCCATGCAGCACACAGAACCGCAGCAGCGCTCAGCTGAGGACAGACCAGCTCGGATCACAGACAGAGCAAAGCTCCGACCGCCGTTCGCACTCGCTCCCCACCACACGCTGCCTTGGCCCCTTTAGCCCAGCAGCTCCGTGCCAGCTCACCCACCTCCCGATCGGCGAAGCTGTGGCCCCCGAGATGCCGAGCTCCCCGTGTGCCCGCCTGGACCCCTGTCCTCCCCCTGCCCCACCAGCCTGGGGAGGGGTTGCCGCTTGTCCTTCCTCCGTAGGCTTTGGGGCATGGGATTACTCTGCATGTCAGAGCCACTAAAGGAACAGCCCTCTGATGTTTTAATCTTCACGTTAACTTTCCCTGCCCTCAGCGCCCTTGGCTGTCTGTAGAAAGTGATACCGAGCCACAGAGCTGGAGCCAAAGCTGTTACGCTGAGCGAAAGTGCCGTCTTGTCCCCTTCGCAGCTCTCCCGGTGCTTCTGTTTTTGCCTCACAACTTGTAGCAGGTTCTTCCCCCTTTTTCCTGATTTCTCCTCCATTTTCTTTGCACTTTGCCCATGGCAAGCACTGATCCCCTAGCACAGCCTCTGAACCCAGTCCCATCCTTTGCCGTTCTCCCTTTGCTTTGCTTATAAACTGCTGTGCTGGAAGGAGTAAAGACAAATATACCCCCAATTCTTGAATACACTTGGACCCAGAGTGCAAAAGGAACCATCAGCTGGCTAATTTATTCTTTTTATTGCACCAAATCGTAATTTTATAAAATATTGCAAATTTTATAAAATATTTGCAAGCCCATTTTAAGAGATAAATCTTCTGTGTGGCTCTCTAATGAGCCGCCCTGGGAGTAGCTGGCATGTGATCTGCTGCAGGTCGCACAGCGACGTTCCTGGGCTGCGACTGGATGAACCGCCGTAACTCTTTGAACTGTGCAAATACTCCGCACTCTGGGGTCCAGGCTGCAATTTTCATGGGTATTTTTTTTCTCTCTTAAAAATAGATATCTTCTGTAACCCCTTTATTACAATATTCATAAAGCACTTGCTGGAAATCCATGGAAAACCCCTTCCCTTTCACAATTTTGAAGCAAGCCTAAAAGTTAGAGGGGCAGAAGGCAAATCCACCCCACGTGCATGCATTTTGGGAAGGCTCACAGGGAGGACAGACGCGAGCTGGTGTGTGTGTGTAGGCATGGCTTCCCTGGTTCTTGTAGCCCGGGTCTATGCTAGGACTTCTTCACTGCTTTATCCTACATAACATCCTGATGTTCAGATCAGCGGAGATGAGATCAGAAGGCTGGCGGGCACCTTCGCGACACCCAGGATAGGAGAAGGATGATGAACCCTCATGCTTGCCAAGGAAAGCCCCTGGGTGCCCTGCGCAGTGCCAGCCCCTGACCTAAGCTTGCTACGACCTCCTGAGAAACTCGCTTAATGTGCAAATGGAGAGGATGCTCGCTGGTACGAGACACCATCCCACCTGCTTGCCTGGTGCGTTTGTGGGATCCTCCAGCACTTGGTAAGTCACTGGGGGCAGGAGGGGCTGGACCAGCCCAGCTGACTGGAGATCAACGCTGTCAAACCGCCCCGCGGGGCTTTTCTGGGCAGTGAGAAGGGCAGAAAACCCCAAATAATGGCACCCCGATGCAGGAGGCTCTGCCTAATCGGATTCCCATCCCTTGCCAATGCCCCGTTTGCGGCCAGGAAGGAGGGACTCTGCTCCTCCCCTCCCCTCAGCCCAGCCTCCGCTTCGCAGGCTCGCGCGGAGAAACTTTCTGGACAATTTAATCTCGCCAGGGTGTTACTTAGAAAAACCTTTTTCACTGTCATTTTTTTTTGCCCTCCCTTCCTTCTCCCCCCTTTTTCTTCCCTTCCAGTCTTGATTGAATTTTGCAAGCCCCTGATATCTTTCTTTTTGTACAGATGCACGCTGCTTATGCAAATACAAGCCTTTCATGCCTCCTCCCTGGCTCAAGACCTCCAACTTGAATGTGACCAAAAGCTGTGCTCTCCGCTGCTAACTCCTTAGCACAATTACACCTCCATTCTGCTCTGGGGGCCTGGGGAGGGAAAAATCATTTAAAAATAATAACACGTGCTGTTTGCTTTGGATAATTACAAGGGAGCTTCGGTTTCTTAGAGCAACGAAATATTCTGTGTGGCGGGGCGGGAGGGAGGCTCCGCGTTACGCCTACACAGCGAGTTTTATCTCCTGCATGAGACGCGTGCGTGCGCACGGCCTCTCGAGGCTCCCTCCATCTCACGCTTGTCCTGTGCACCTGGGCGAGCATTTACATTTCCTACGGAGGAACTTCACAGCGCTTTGGGCTCCACGAGAGGAGAACACCGCTGACATTTTCTTATCTCAAGTTACAATTTCCTGCAAGCATCAAGATAATAAAACATGGGCGATCCGCAGCCTGGGTGGAATGAATGCATCATCTGCCTCCCGCGCGGCAGCACAGGAAGGCCCAAGGACCGGGCAGAGAGGACGCCCGAGGGATGCGGCCGCTCTGCCGGCTCTCGCTCGCTCGCCGTCATTGTTGTCCTCCTGCCTTGTCTTCTGGGGAAGTTTATGTGGAGGGCTTTTGCCGGGGCGAGGAGGAGGAGGGGAGCTTTCCCCAAAAGCACCCAGGAATCTGTCAAAAGAGGGACAGAAAAGAGAAGAAGAAGAAGAAGGGAGACAGAGAGTGGGAACGTCAAGGACCCCTGACTAATGAATAGCAAGTTTGCCCTTGAACCTCCCTGGGCTTTGCCATTCCCAGGCTCCAAACAAGGGCTGATGCATGCTTGGGCCCAGCTGCAGGGGGACCGGGCTATGGTTCATCTCAGACACTTTGACAGCCCGGGCCTTTTCCCCGCATAGCTCAGACTCGCCTAACTACTCCCCTGGCAACAGCTCAGTGCAGGAACCTGCGCTGAGGCCCTGCCTGCTGCATACAGAAGTGCGAGGAGGAGGGGAGCGCTGGGAGAAATTAGCTGGAGACCAGCTTAACCCGTCAAATGCTGGGCGGGCGCCGCGGGCCCGCACCCTCCGCCCGGTGGCACGGTGCTGGCGGAGCTGCCGGGCTCCCCGCGGGCAGGAGCTGGGCGACGGTGGGGTCCCCGCGTAGCAGAGAGCCCGTGTCCTGCTGCTGCGGCGAGACCCAGCGCCTTGGACCTGGTGGGGATGAAGGTCCACAGGGTGTCCAGGAGGTGGGAGGGAGATGGGGAAGCCCGTGCTGGGATGGAGAAGGCACTGGATGCTGAATGCTGCTTGGCCAGGGAACCGTGTCACCTGTGTCACCTGTGTGCCAGGCAGGGCAGTGCCAGCCTTGCTGAGCTGCAGCACGGCGAAGCCAGGGCAGCAGCAGAAAGGGCACAGCCTGTCCCCAGTGTGGCAGGGACGGGGCATCCCTCCGCCAGCCGAAACCAGGAGTCGGGCCGGGCAAGAGAGGCACGAACTTGCCCCGGCCGCTCTTTTTGCATTGCAGATCAAAGACACAGGGAGAGCTGGCCGTAGGGGTCTGCGCTGAATGGCTGGAGAAAACAGGCGCTGCAGACAGCAGCAAACACCCGACGGCTCCAAAGCACGACCCAGAAACGTTCCCACATCCCGGCCCCTTATAAATCAAGGGGGAGAGGGGGAGGGCTCCTTCCCGGCCTCTGTTTTTACAGAGCATCTTTCATGTGCAGCCCCTGAGAGAGAGGGCTTTGCCGAGCTTGTTAAGGAAGGCTCCTGCGCCAGGCAGAGAGGGGGACGCACCATATGGAGAGGAGAAAAAGAAAAGGGGACACTGAAAATGGAAAATTATGCAAATCGGGAGGAGAGAGGCTCCAGCGAAAGGGGGGAGGGAGGCAGGGAGGCAGTGGGGGATGGGAGGCTGGGAAGGGAGCCTTGACTTAGGGGGACACCAGCCGAGCTGGCAGGAGGGACAGAAGTTTCCCACGATCGGTGTCCGGGCATGGGACAGCCCTCAGCGGTACCTCAGCGCTGTCACGGGTGTCCCCACAAGGGCACAGCTGCAGGGTGCTGGCAGCCCTGGCTCTGCGGAGCAGCCCCACCGAAGGGCACCTCTCCAGCCCCGCCGTTCCCGTGCCGTACCGGGGGCATGCCTTGGCTGTAGAGAGGCAGCAAAACGGGGTCTGCGGTGACCTGCTTCGCAGATGTGTCCTCAGGACCTCCGTTACTATGGCAATGAGGTCGTGAGCAAACTTTTTTTTTTTTTTGGTCAAGGTTTTTGCTTTTTATCAATCACAAAAACTGGACTCATGTACCGAGGTGCTGGGGGCCTTGTAATAAACGGCCCTGATCGACAGCAACAATAGCAAAGCCCTGAATTGTCCCTGGGTCTCAGTCATTGGCCACGCTGCCCATGTGGTGACAGGGGACACTCAGGTGAGTCAAGCAAAGTCACAAGGAGATTGCCAGAGCTCTTCCCTTCCCGGTCCTGGAGGGTCCCCTTGGTCCCCTGAGGGTCCCTGTGCTGCAGAGGAGCCGCTGCTGCCGCAGCTCACGCGGCAGCGGGCAGGGCTGCAGCCCCAGCGTGGCACGGGGATGCCGCGCGGGACAAGGAGCGAATGAACTCTCCGGTTCCTCATGTGTGTTATTCCCTGGGTTGGGCTCAAACCCCAGCCTAGAGGCCGGACCTGGCCTAACGTGCTGCCTAGAGAAATGACTCGTCTCTTCCCCACCCGCAGAGCTGAAGCGATGTGCTGACGGTGGGGAGAAGCACTGCTCCCTCCCCAGGGTCGCTGCATTTCAGGAACGGCCAAATCACCTAAGTCACCCCTTCAGACTGCGACCTGCATTCCTCTGTCCATGCACAAGCCTAACTTTCCAAGAGATGTGTGACACATCCGTGTCAGCTCCTCCTCCTGCCCTGCAGCCGCTATGGAGAAGAGCTCTGCCGAGGGACGGCTCTCCCACCTCTCACAGCATGACCACGACCTTCGGAGATCCTCCTTGCTCTCTGGGAAACCTTGGTCACGTCCTGGCTTCTGGGCTCAGCTCACCTTTGGGAAACCACCTTCTGCATCCCCAGCTTGGTCCCCTCCATCCTGCTCCCGTCTCACCCCCGTATCTCCTCTCAATTTTTTGTCATTGAGACCCATCAGTGCTTCTTCCTCTCGCTCTGCGCAGCATCACCTGAAGCCCAGGGACGCAAACCACTCCTGGCTGCCACCTGCCCGGCTGCTCCCCTCCACCTCGGCCCCACCACAGCCTTTGACCACACACCACACCGCTTGCTTTTTTAGCTGCTTCTCGCGTGCATCGCATCAGGAAACTTTCCCTCGCCGCGCCCCGCATAGGTCACTTCTTTAATCCCTTCTACCTTGCATCCCTCTGTTTCCCATCAGCCCAGAACGGCACTAGGAAGCTTTCTATAAGGGGTCGATCAGGCCTTGGCGTGCCCGGGCAGAGCAGTCACTAACCATGCTCTGCAGGGCCACTGCACGCCCGCTCGCCCCATGCCGCCGGGCTGTCCGTCCGTCCCTTGCCATCCCCTCCTGCCAGCGGGGCAGCGCACCCCGTGCAGCGGGTGAAAGTGCTCCAGAGGGTGGGCGAGAAGGAAATTTACCGGGGACTTGAGAAGGGGAGGAGGCAGAGTCACTCCTCATGAGAAGGAGCTCGCCCCAGTGGGGCTGCAGAACTGAGATATCCCTGGTGCCAGGCTGGGGTGAGCTGGGGATGCAGCCTCTAATTCCTAATTTTCTGCTTTGAAACACCAGTACTTGCTGATTCCTTCCCAGCCTGGCCAGTCTGAGCCTGTGCGTGCCCTGAAAGCTGGCAGAAATGTCCAGCAAATACATCAACCCTTGCAATTCACCACTTTCTCTTAGAGATCAAATCCCTTTTAGAAGGCTTTTAAGAGGGACCCCCTGCTCTCACCTTCGCCCCAAGGTTTCATGCAGGTAAGGGGCACGGGGACGGGCTGCTGCGCAGGCACACGTGTGACCGTGCCTGTGCAGATGGGAACGCTTGCCCCAGCGTGCGCGTGTTCCTGCCTGCACACGCCAACACCTCCGTGCTCCTGCCCACGTTCCCTCTGCCAGATCCCAGGCTGCCAGGAGCTCGGGGGGAGCTTTTGTTCTCCCCCAGCCAGGGCACGTGCATTATCTGTGCAACAGGGCTGCGGGCAGGGATTTGGGCTGTTCAGCCTTGCAGTCACTGGGCGAAAAACATGCTGCGTCCATCTCCTAGCTTCTTCAAGAGCCTGGAGTAAGGCTACATACGTTGGCCAGATCCTCCATAAAGCCCTGGAATAAGCTGTAGGCACTGAAGAGGATTCATGTAAGCAGCACACAGAGAAAAACAGCAAAAAATAAAGTTCACAGGTGCACAAGGAAAACAGAGCTTCTACCCACAGACCAGCTGTGTGGGGCTCCAGGGACAGGCAGACAATGTGGGAGATGTTTCAGAGTTTGCTCTCAAGATGATGCATTTGCAACCACTTCCCTCCTGCAACTGGTGGAGGGAAAGTGAGCTACCAGCCCCGCAGACACACATTTCCATACCTGTACCTTCCAGCAAACGTACATGTCCTGCCTCACTTCTCATCTGAGCTGCTGTAAGGCTGGGTAGCTACCAGGGCTGAATTATGCAAAAACGAGATGTGCCCCCATGGAAGAGGAAGAAGAGGGATATCTGATGTCCCTCAGTGCCATGACATAGGCAAGCAACTGCCCCTCCTCAAACAAACCCAGGCGAAGGGCCCGCTCGGTGCTCTCCCTGCAAATTTCCACCAGCTAGAAATGGGTGCATGGGGTGATGGGAGCAGGAGGGAATTGTTCCGGCTGTCCTTCAGATCAGGCTGGCCTCAGCTGCCACGCTGGAAGCTGAACCACTTCCAGGGAGGATACGGCAAGAACAGCGAGTCCTGCCCAAGCGACAGTCCAAATCGCTGGCACTTAGTCCTGATTCAGCCTCGACCCAGATTCCAGCCCCTGGCTTGGATCCAGGTTTCTTTCTCCTTGACCTGTCTCCATCAAAAGAAACACTGTGATGAGTCTCTGCTATGAGTTTCTCGTCTACAAATAGAAGCAAAGAAGTGCCTGCTCCACTGCTGAACATTTCCACTAAACCCTATTTTGATGCCTGTCCCAGCGAGAGAAACTTTCAGGGACTGTGCCCTTGCTATGAGATGGTAAGTATCTCGTCCTCCAGCAGTACCAGACACCGATATGACATTAAACCATACGATCGCTAAGTGTCCCTGCGTTCCTCCCCTGCACAGCTGCCCTGCAAAGGCCCACCTCCAGCAAGCCTTCCTCTGGACGGGGATGAGCGGCGGGTGCATCCTGGAGGCAGCCGGGCATGACGGGCTGATCCCCGGCTGCTACGAGCATTTCATTTCCAAACAGGGCCCTGGAGACCACTTGTGCGAGGGGCTCGACGGAGCGATCCAGGAGAGCGGGGGCGCAGAGCAAGAATACGCAATGCTCCCTGGCTGCATCACACCCAGAGCAAAACGCGCGGAAGCAGAACCTCCCAGGCACGTGCTCGCTATCAAGGTGCCACCACGGCAGCGCTGACCCAGCCACCAAATTCCTCCCCAGCTGCGAGGTCAATGAGACCTTCCTGCTGGCCTGTCCCCTTGAGTCAGCGCATCTCTGTTAGTCCACCACCGACTGGGAAATGGCGAATTGGGATTTTTTCACCTCCCTCTTCCCCCCATTTCCCTCCCCCAGCTCCTTTTCCGCATCATAAGCAAAGTCCTAATAAAGCTCCCATCCCCGCTGCCAGCCCTGCACCATGCTCCCAGCAGAAAAGAGATGCAAAGCCACGCTTGGAATCTGATTCCCCGGCTTTAAACGCTGCTCTGCCAGCAAAGTGCGACTTGAAAGCTCCCCTGTCACAGTTACAAAGCTCCGAACAGCCCTTCCTCGGATAATCACGCTTATCTCCAGATTAAGAAAGAGAGACCTGCAGCTGAGGCTGGTCACATGGGCTGGGATGTGGGCAAATCTCTTTTAAACAATCCCCATATAGCTGTGACCTCCACCGCAGCCCAAATACACAGCCCCTCGTTCCCACTTGAAAGCCAGCTCCGGAGACACGACAGAGCACGCGAGAGGGGAACATGCCGGAGCGAGCAGGGGCACGAGCGAAACCGGGGGAGGAGTGAGAAAGCGACGCAGAAGAGGAGGCACAGAGAGATGGAAGAAGAAATCAGCGAAGGGAGGATGTGGGAGAGGGAGAGAAATAGGTGGGATGCGGTGCAGAGGGAGGAAGAGCGCATGCATTGGGGGAGGGTGATGAAGGACAGGAGGTCTGTGCTACTCTTCCTGCTGGGGATTAGTTGTCCCCACACTGTCCCCAGGTTAACTCTTCCTGCTCTGTCCCCGGCTGGCAGCCGAGTCCGATTACGTGACTCCAGCTGTGCCAAGCAGCCTTGGCAGGGCGAGCGCGTTACCTACTTCGCTGCCACGGATTCATTAAGAGGCTTTGCTTGTGTGGGAATAGTCATCCCAACGGGGGAAAAAAAACCTTCTGCAGATCAGCCTGGCAAGGAGCTCTGACAAAGCGGTTTCCATGGCCCTGCATGGGGCCTGGGAGCAGAATTAAGGAGAGGCAGGGATCCGCAGAGGGGAGAGCAGGGCGGAGGGGTGGGAGAGCAGCTGGAAGGGGTCTCCAGCAAGGCTTCTGCTTGGGGACGAGGCACAGGGAGGGAATTGCCAGCCCTTTGCAGGATGCCGTCTCCCAGTTCTTCCTTGTGATTAAAGGCCACGTTGCACCAGGGTCAGGTGTGGACAACACATTCACCCCGTGAGCAAACGATGGATCCAGCACCTGCACGGTGACTTCTTCCAATGGCAGGTTCCTCTCTGGCTTAGAACTTACGTCCACGTGGGATTAACACAATGGCTCTGCAATGGAGGAGCCCCAACGGCTCTGAAAGGGGCACAGATGCAGAGGAGTGGGCTGGCTCTCTCTGAGGATACCCACGATTTGCTGGCACTGACTCGGGGTTTCCAGACGCGGGGCTTGGCCACTGGCTGCTGCCTGCCGGGAGGACGGCGGAGCTGCCTCCCCCACTGCTCATTATTCACCCTGCACAATTAGGCACCACTGATAAGTCACACGAAACTGCCTTTGTTCTCCAGCCTGCGTTTAATGGGGGTCCCTTTTTCCTGCACGCTACCCATGGCGTTCGGAGTTGCCCACTGTGCCTATTGCTCCAACAGCAGCGAGGATTTTGAGGCACTCACCCCATGCTCTGCTGCTCCGACCAAGCCATCTCCCACTCAGGCTCCTGCAGGACCAACTCCCCACCACTGTCTGCGGTCCTCTGGGCTGCTCCTGCCCTCCACACCTTCACTGCCAGTGCCAGGACCCCAGCAAGGAAGAGAAAGCAAAGCCACCAAATTCTGCATGCAGCAAAACTTCCTGAAATGACCTCCGCTTCAGAGCAGCCTTGTGGCAGTCGCTGCTCAGCCATGTAATTCCCTGCTCTTTCAGCACAGCAGCTGCTCAGAAGCAGACAGGAGCATGGGGAGAGATCATATGTCGGCCATTCTGGAGCTTCTTCTTGGTCTGCTCAAGAAATGTATGTGAGCTCTTAAGTCTTGTTGGTTTATGTGAAAGGATGCAAAAAAAAAAATTTAGACAGGAAATTAATTAGATGCGAAAAGGTGTTTACATCCCTGCATGTACTACAGATTCTTGTGTGAACCTACAGAATGGAGGTGGATGGGTGGGTGGATGGATGGATGGATGGATGGATGGAAGGATGATAACAGCACTCTAGGAATGACATTATGTGCTGGTCCGTACACTGGGGATGTAGAAAGACTTTTCTCTTGGTAGTTCATAAGTCCATCCTGAGCAAATGTTGATAAATCCTTGATAGCACCCACTCTCTTTGTCTCCTCAACTCCTGTTTCTACTGCTCCATCCCGCACGCGCACCAGTGTTGCTTCCTTCCCACGTTTTAACTGGCAGTGGATTTGACTGCCTTTCTGGAGAAGCAGGCTGAGGTTTTGTTGTTGGGTCTTTGTGTGAGTGATTGCATGTGTATGTGTACATACAAAGATGGATACAAATCCATTGGAAATAAACACCTTTTAAGGGACTTGAGAGAGAGACACAGGGCAAAGGAGAAGAAAGAGCCCACAGACCCTCAGCCAGACAATCAGCAAAGATGAACAGAAAGACCCAGTGAACCAAAAAAAGCTTCAGTTCT
Organism: Chauna torquata; assembly: GCA_013399475.1. Taxonomy (NCBI): domain Eukaryota; kingdom Metazoa; phylum Chordata; class Aves; order Anseriformes; family Anhimidae; genus Chauna; species Chauna torquata. Next base: position 11,546 of record VXAL01003021.1, read on the forward strand.
CTTTTAAACTCTCTGCAATTTGCAACGAAGGCAGCCGATTGCATCGCTGGGAAGCCCAGCCCTGACGATGCAACAGCAGCAATCACCCCGTCTTCTCCCAGCTCCGCACAGCTCAATTACCCCCAGCTGCACTGAGCACACCCTCGCCGCCTCCCAGCGCCCCACATCTCCTCCGCCGCTGAGACAGCTTTCGCCAATGGAAGGAGTACAAATATATTCATTGGCACCTTATCAGACATGCATGCAAAACTAATTAACATGGGGAGACATGCAAGCTGCCACCCAGCCACAAACACACACCCACGAGCACGCACACACACACGCACACATGCACAAGGCAACCCTTGTCTAGGGGGGACATTCAAAAGGCTTTGTCACTAATTTAGGCATCTGTCTCAGTCTGGTCTGGTCCTCCTGGCTAGGCTGGAGTTGTGGTTTTTTTCCCACTCTGTTTGACAATGCTGGGAACATGCCCGGAGACCCCTCATTCAAATCACCCCTTGACAATGGTCTCATTGTGTGAGCATACAGAAAAGGGAAAGGATGGGGGAGAAGATGGGGAGGGGGGCAAGGAATTAAAATGTGAACCCAAGGAAGTGTTTACTAACACAAGCCCCGCAGCTGCCCCGTCTCTCCTCCACCCCCTTCTTCCGCCCCCGGCCACTCCAGTGGCCCAGCCTGTCCCCGCTGCGAGGCAGGCAGCGAGCGGGGCTGCTCAGAGGCTGCAGACCGCAGGGATGAAGCCTCAGGGCGTTCGAGTCGCCGGCAGCAGTGGGGCAGGTATGGGTTTGGGAAGAGAAGGTGGAGCCTGCAGCACCTTGGAAAGGATTAGTGACTTAAAATGTCCTGGAGAGGACATCTCGGTGGAGGTCGATAGGTGGTTGGCGGAGCAAGGGATTTATTGGCAGAACCTCTCCCAGGCTTTCCAGACAGGGACAAAAATTGTTTAAACCCGGCCTGGTGGCTTAGAGCAAGAGAGCAGACTGGCAGCGCGGTTTGGATGCTTCCTGCAGTGCTGCTGCCAGCCACACCACAGCGTGAAGAATGGAGGGAGCAGAGGGGTGTCGGGGCTGGGGGCTCAGGGAGCAGAGCAGACCCCCTTCAGGACCTGACCATCTTCCTATTGCTAGTCAGAGAAAATTAAGCAAAAATCCCCCTGATGTCCTGACCGCCCCTCAACCACCCCACTGCCCTCTAGGGAAGGAAACAGCAGATGGGGGCTTAGCCCCCAGCCCCACCACGCTTGGCCGGTCTCAGCAGACACCGTTCAGCTGGAAATGCCCACGAGTCAGCAGAGCAAAGGGAACACGAGCTGGGAAGGGGGAGGAGATGATGACAACGTTTTCCATATATGCAAATGCATCTGCACAAGGTATTCAGAGGGAGACAAAACAAAGAGACCTCCAAGAGGCAGTCTCCGAGACCCGCACAAAGCCAAACACCTCCATACACCTATGATGCTCTCAAATGAAGGCCTGCGCGAGGCGAGACGTGATGCTGCTCAGAGGTCCCCCCCATCCGAGCAGATACCAGCCCAAAGAAAGCCTCGCTGAGGAGCCCAGCAAAAGCTGCCGACACAAATGCCACAACCCACGTCCTCCTCCACAAACAGATGCACCTTAGGAGTAAGACGCTATTCCTGTCCATCAGCTCAGAAAAGAGAAAAGCTGTGATGCAAACCCAGAGGAGACCTGCCTCGCTGCGGTAGGGGTCTGGGAGCTGGAGACAGCCCAGCTCCCATGACATTGTTCCTGCAGCCAGATCCATCACCTGGAGCTTTTTTGTTTTCTCTAAGAGATTTCTGGACATCGCTATCAACACGGCAGGGCAAAACTTCACACAGAAACCCACGAACCTGCGTGACAGTGAAGCATCCTTCCCACCACCACTGTGACAAAATGAAAGTCACTTGTGCAAATATTTCTGCTAAAAAGGGGAAGCTACTGCCAAGTAAGCAAATCTGTGCTTTTTATCCAAACAAGTAGTCATGAACAGTTTTATTGCCACATCCCTCTGCTCCAATACACAGGGATACGCACTCGACACAGTGACACGTACAGAATCAAGAACAGAGCTGTGGTTTTAATAGGGCAATGCAGACACTGTGTGAAATAAAACCCTATAGAGATCAGCTTGCCGGGACTCAAGGCTGAGAAAAGCTATATGACGGCACAGAGAAACAAGGACACTCACAATTCTGCTCTCATTTCCATGCTGTAAATTTGGGCAGCTTTTACTGAATGCAATTAAATCCTCACTTAGGATTTAACCCGGTGAAGCTGAGAGCAGACCTTGGTACAAGACCCACCTCGGGGCTCTTCTCCCCAGCTTGATCTGCAGAGGTCAGCAGGAGTTGTGAAGAAGCTGAGCAAAGAAGCAGGGGGATTGGCAGCTCCCAGCCAACTTGGCCATTTCAGTCCTCTCCAGCTCTGTCCTGGCTGTTCTTTCCTTAACCAGTGATTTGCCACTTTGCTCACAAAGCCTTGGCTGCAGTGAAAAGTCAGTACCAGCCTCTTTAGCACGGAGACTCAAAGGGATTTGGGCATCTCCTTCCCTTTACCTCTAACGGGGGCTGAAGACCTCAGCATCCTTCAACACATCCATTCCCTGTCTCCGCAGGCTGATCCTTCTTTTCAAAGACCCCAAGGGTCACAGTGCGGATCTCATGCAAGAACCTTGCAAGAAACCATGCAAGACCTTTCACTATTAACACTTATTTGAATATTCTTTACATTTTACCTTTCTCTAAGACTGTACATTTCAAAGTACTGTCTTTTTTTCTGACCAGCAGAGTTAAGCCTTCTGGGTTTCACAAGCAGCAAGTGATAAAACTCCTCCCCTGCTTGCACCACACAGGTAAGGTCACCTCCACTGCAGGACAGCCCTGGCAGGCTCAAAATGCTTCTGCGACCTTAAATCTATCTGTACACGCTTCTTCTCTCAAACATTGAGGTGTGTAAATCTCAACATCTCATTAAATAGATCTGTAGATCACTCAGAACAGACTGCCTCACAACACAACTTTTCAGCTGGTCACTACCCATGAGCAGATGATTTTACATGACATTTACTCATGCAAATTACAGAGGCTGTAGTCTAGTTACCCAGTTAGAGCATAAAAAATTACGGTTTAGATCCATAATTGCTGGCACCATCATAGAAAGCAAGATGAGACTGGAAATACATCCTTGGCTTTCAAATGCAGCACAACAAAACTTAGAGCGAGTCCTCATCAGACGGGAGTTTATCCGAAACAGCCCCCCCAAAACTACCCAGGGGAGGCAGAGAAGGGCATGTGCAAAGCTGCAGGGGATACAGAGAAATGAACTTCTCCTGCTGCATGTGCAGGAACCTGCCACGGGGAGAGCGCACACGACATTTTACGTCACTCACAAAGCCTACTCTGTCCAATAAAGTGTGGAAGTAAAACAAAGCATGAAATCCAGGCATAAATTAGCATCTCTCCAGTCTAGCTTTATTTGTGCTGCTGCTGATGTGGATTAGCATCTAGCTAGCTGACAGGCTGATAGGCAGACAGAAACAGGAAGAGATGAAAAAATCAGTGGGTGTCTTCTTTTCCCTACGGTTCCTGGGACATCTGCCATCAAAGTGCACAGTGTTCATCCCTTCAGGACCAGAGTTTTCCCATCTTCCTGGGAGAGCAATAGGATCTGTAGGAAAGCAAATCCCCCAGAAACATTTGTGCCTGCACCTTGCGAACCTGGCACCCGTCATCTGACTGCAACCCCAGCATGAACCCATCACATCCATGGCCGGTATCCCTCCGGCAGCCACGGTATTGCTCCAGCGGCATTTCCAGAGAGCCACAGAGCCCTGGGAGAAGGGGCCGTGAGACCTTTAGGATGGCACCTAACCACAGCCATGTGCAGGGAGCAAACGCCCCGGGATTAGCTCTGGATCATGTTCATCAGCGCTCAGGGCAGCTGCCGGCAGCCATGGCCGGGTTTGGTACCTGATCCCAGCTGACATGACCAGGATCTCACGCCGGCATCTCCTCTCAGTTCATGTCAGAAATGTGTCACCACCAGCTCCACGGGCAGGGGGCCTGCAGAGAGCATCCCTCGGGCTGTCATGCAGCCTCCCACCCCCCTGGGCTGCGTGGCAAAGCAAGTGGCCGTCACCAGACATCCCTTTTCCCCCAGGCTCAGTGGCCTTGAGGTCCCCTCTGCCACCAAACCTCTCCCCCTGACGCAGCACCGTGGGACCCACATCAGGCAGCAGAGGGGAGCAGGGATGCTTGGGGAAGACAATTCCACCGTAGTACTCATGCCCAAACCGGAGAACAACAGCAGCAAACGTGACTGTGTGCAAAACGACCTGCAAAACCCATTTCCACCCTCGCTGAGCTGTTCACAGCTTCATCAGGCTCTCAGGTCACAGGAGATCTCTAGTCCCTGCCCGTCACTTAAAGAGCCAACGAGAGAGCTCAGTTTTTAGGCTAAGGAAAGCAAATTTTCAGCCATTTTCAAAAGTGGCCTAGAAAATGCAGACTAATTCTGCATAGCTGTAAAGCTGGTCCCTCAGGGGCACAGTGCGCAGTCTGAACAGCTCAGCGTCCCTCTGCCTGCCAGTGTGACACTTACTGAGCAGGTCTGATCAGAGGATGCAGGTCTGAAAATTCATCAGGATGAGCAAACGGTGCCAGCAATCCCAGGCTGACCCCACAGGATGGGCTATGCCTTCACAGCAGGGATCAAGCAAACCCTGCATGCAGCAGGTGTCCATGGCCAGCTCTGACTGACCCATGCCCCATGCTCAAACGGGGCAGCAGAGGCAGCCCTTCCACAAATGCAGACAAGTAATCCAAGCCCTTGCTTCCCAGGCACTAAGTCATGTTGCATGCTGTTGATCAGGGACGGGAGACCAGCCATGATATCCTAAAGCTCTTGCAGCAATAGCAGGCACTCATTTAACCCCTGGCATTCGGGGATGAAAGGAGACAGAAGTCTGAAGTCCCACCAGCCAGAGCCTACAGAAATGCAGCAAGCTGCAGGTAACATCTTCCCTTTGCAAGGCGACAGTCCCCTAATGGGCTCCCCAGCCAGCACTCACGTACGTGAACCATTTGTTTCCTCCCCAGGCTCTCAGCTTGCTCTGACACATCACCCATGAGCCTGATCACAAGCAAAATGAGCCTGATGGGTCCCAGTCTAGCACCCGCTCATTAGCACTCTGCATTTCCACTCTGCTCCTCAGTTCCACACCATCGGGAAAAGCCCAGCCTGGGGATGGTGCAGGACCAGAACTGCTTTAAATGCTATGGATGAACAGAGAGGGCCGTTAGCACAGCTGTACAGGGGTAATAAAAGCCAGACCTGAAAGAACTCGAGAAGCCACAGGGCCAGCTCATACAAGTCCTGACTCGTGCCTGCAGTCTTCCCCTCATTTCAGTGAGCTCCGGTACACTTCCACATAAAATGTATTAAAAACCACACTGGTTACAGCACATTCAGACAAATGGCCACTGGCGCGAGGGTGATGCCTATGCAGTGTACCACAGATGCACTGAAGGAGCACGTTCCCCTGCGAGACCGGTCCGTGTGGCCACCTGGGACGTGCCTGCCGCAACCCAGGGAGCTCCTGCAAAGCCCTAGACGGACAGCACAGGGATGGCATCTTCTCCTCTGGCTCAAAAGCAGAGTCCTCCACGGCACTGGGCACAGTACTGACCTCTCAGTTAAAGCAGGGACCAAAGAAATGAAAAAAAGGCATTTTTTTCCTGAGCGCTGGCAGCAGGGAAGTCAAACACTGTTTTGCAAGCTGTCCCCAGGCTGGGCCAGACCAGTACGTGTCCACAGGCACAGCCGGCCTGCCTCTGTGCAGCTTCGTCCCCACCACCTCCATAAGCGCGTACATACCTGAGCATCCCTCACTAGGTCTCTTTCAGAATAGGGTGCCTGGGACCAGCATCGCCAATTATTACATTTCAGAGGTTGAAGCACACACCACAGACCTTTGCTTCCAAGTTTCTCTACAGCCAGTGGCTTGGACCACACCTGAGAGTCATCAGCACTTCTAGCAGGACCCAAGCCAGCCCCCAACCAACCCAATGTAATCCATGATACCTGGAGTTGTCAGGCTCTCTTTCACTCCCTGTTCAATGTTATGCAGCACCCTACACTTCCAGCCTCCACCTTTGAATACCAGGCATCTGACTACCCAAAATTGCTAAGGCTGACTCCAAAAAGACAAGGATTTTGAGGATCTTTCTTCAGATTGACGATTTATGATGCTCATAAATACATTTCTTGTTAGCGCTATTTTATTACTTTTAAGTGAGAACTGAAACTTTCAAGCAGCCCTTGATTCCAGGTGCTGGGGTTTTACAGTGAACACCCCAAATCCCAAGCCTTGTGATAAAACCCCTGAGAGTCATTCTGGCTGAGCCTTGCCAGCTGCTGTTCTATCCAGAAGGCATCCACCCTTGAGAGCAGGATGGTAGAAGAAGGGAGGAAAGATGGAAAACAGCGATTTCTGACACTCAACCCAGTGTGCAGGGAGAGTGCAGCGGGGGGTACATTCCCATCTCCACCTTTCCTGAGCAGGGCAGCTATTCGTCATTTCTTTGCTTAGAGCATGGCACAGACCCTAGAAAACGGCACTGACACGTCTTCTGTGTGCAGAGCTTCCCATAGCTCTGCATAGTGCTGCTTAAACCAGGAGAAACAGCCCCAAGACTCTCCTAGCCCTGGCCACCAGCAGCAGCTACTCGTGAAGCTCCCACTGAACTTGTCCGAGTGTCTGATGGGGTGGGAGCCAGAGGAAGAGAATCATTGCTCCTACCTTGCTAGCTTTTCAGCCAAGCTCGTCCATAAGGCGTGCTCAGCCTGTGCAAACCTGCCCTGACGCCCTCGCCCTTGCGTGGCTTGCTGGACACCTCCCTCTGCCTCCTGCTGCCCTCCCCGAACCACAAAGCCATCACGGCCACGCGCGAAGTGCGTGCCCCACGGTGGCAGCCCACGCACTCCTGGCCTGAGTCCTTCTGCCAAGCCAGCCCCAACGTGGGGCACGCAAGCAAAAGATCTGCCTGAGGAATCCATGCCAAGCGGCGCTGAGCACAACCTTTCTGCTTTACAACGGCAACCTGAATCCTAAATACTGGATTTCTAGGCACGCATTAAAGCCATGAGACAATGGGGACCGTGAGGCTGGGGCTGGCTGTAAGCCAGCTCTGCTCCTGCCCCGCCAGCATTCTGCATTTCCCATTTCCTTCTTTTTCACCCTGGCAGATAAGCAAAGTCCCACTAAGCATGCACGAGCTCACCTGTGACCCGGGGACTCACCCTCACTGGATGGTGGATGCCTAAGAAGACACAGAGAGGTGGTCATCTTCCCCCCTCTCTCTCTCATACAAGCATTGCTTCTTCTTTAATTGGTTTCATTCATGGCGGCCCTCCACTAAATGTAATTATGCCAGGCTCTCTCCATCTGTCTACATTCAGTGTTTTTATTTTCAATCTTTATTTCTGCATTAATTCCCCCTCCACAGCTCACATGCACAACAACGTCCAGGACCTCCTGAGGACATGCAGGCACCAAGTGAAGAGCAGGATTTGTCCCTGGGTATCTCCTGGCTGGACCCACTGAACATTTTTTCATGGGGAAAGCCCCATACCTCAGCTGTTCTCTGTAACCACCTCTCAATGATACCCGCACAAGCCAGTCTTTTTGAAAACGTTCAGGAGCTGTCTGGCAGCCCAGGCAAGAGGAGATACCTTGATTTTGTCTGCACCCCACAGATACAGAGGGATCTCTGCCCTGTGTTCCCAAGCCTGGTGCTTAAAGCTAGCAAGGCTAGACGTCTGCTCAGGCTAGCACGGACCTTTTTTTGCATGAGGACAGCATTTAGTCCTACTCAAACTAACGTGCTAATTTTCCTTCCCATGAATGCAGACGGGGTGAACACAGCTGAGCACGGGGATTAACAAATCTCAGCTCTGCAAGGGCAGCTCATATCTGCATGGCTGAGGCTGCAAAGCGCTGAGCGCTCCGAGAAGCGTCTCCTCTCTGGGGGACGTCACCTAAGGTCCCTATACCATCCTTAGCCAGTGTGGGTAGATCTTGGGGGGACACAATATTAAAGGGCTTGTTGGCTTACAGAGACCAAACCCAGCGACACAGACCCTGGGCAACCAAGCACCATCTGGTGACCGCCGGCTCCCGACACAATAGCCCACGTTGGCATGTTTATGATAGAGACCAGAGGCAGATTCCCATTATCCCCATCGGACCCTGTGATGTGGTTTCAGGAGAAGGACCATAAGAAGCAGATGGGATAGCAGAAGAGAAAAGAACACGGCGAGACAGACAGACAGGAGAGATTTATATGAAACTAAAGCGCATACCCATAAACATGGGATAAGCAAATAGCATGTAAGTATGAAATTAAATGCGGGGAATCCACGGTACCCAATAATCAGTCAAATATCTCCTTCACCTCTTTCTTAGTTTGTCATCAGCATTTTAAAATGAGATATTTATGCCAATAAGTAACCCAGTTGTATATTGTAACCCTGCAAATATTGGCTAGGATCCGAGAGATTCGTCCCAACAGACAATTCATTTTTACAGTTATTTTTGGACTCCCGGCTTTCGTGGAACACCAGCTCTCTGTGTTGGATTTTATGCCCCTGAAATGTATTTACAATGCATGGCATCTGTACTGTGCATTACACACTTAAATCATTGCTTTTCATTCATCGCTTATAAAAAAAATTGCAATATCCTGAAGCTCTAAATACTCAAATTCAAAATATTATTGGTGTATTTTCAGAGAAATACTATAAAATAACACTGCATTTTTAGATAAAGGGGGGAAAATTGATCACGAGGAGCACAGATTCCCAAGATATGGGAAGAGAGGGAGTTTGGATTTCATGCCAGGATAAATGCAAAATAAAAATAAAAGCTGAAAAAACCACAAAGGTTTATTTTCTAAACAAAAACATAGAAACATTTTGTCATTTAAACAAAGGGAGGAGGGTGGGGGAGGCTCCGCATCCATCGCTTGCTCTGTGCAATGGACAAATACTATCAGAAACAAAAAGCATGGCATAGTTAGCAGGAGCGGAGCTTAGTGCTTTAGATTTAATGATATGTATTTAAGTTCCTTTTAGGGGAAGCCTTCTGCAATCGTTGGGGGGGAAAAAATCATGGTTTTAAAGGCTTCTGTCATTGTTGCATACGAGCCGAGCAGAAAGGCGCTTTCTTTGTCATCCAAGGGTTTATGGAAACACCTTAATGTGTCCTTTTCATAGGTGAAGCAAGGCGTACAAAGCAGCAGCGTGCCAACGCGTCCCCCCTGCCATCGGAAAAATAAATAAATGGAGGAACGCAGGGAAAAGGGCCGTCGTAATCCACCAACAAAACGACAGCAAGGATGGTCTATCTCGGTAAATATTGCACGTCTCCTGCCAAATCCCTCATGGGCTATTGTCCCGCCATCCCCACCCCCACGCCACCCCTTTTATATGTCATTAAGGATTTTTCGCATACAACCAAACGAGCAGAGGGGAAGAATGCGCTCGCTCCTTCCCCACCAGTTGGATAAGCCATGACGAGGCGGCTGGGAGCCGGCGTGCAGAAAACACAGGGCAAATTAGGAAGTATGTTAATTCAATTAATATCACAGANCCCGAGGAAGGAGGTGGCAGAGAAAGAACTGGGGCATGCCAGCTCCCGTTATTGTTCTGCCTTCATTGGTAATTAGCAAGATAAGGAGGGGACGGCGTGAGGGAGGCAGCGTGGCGAAGACGAGGCAGCGCTGCACCCCACCTCATGCCCATGCGGCCATCTTACAGGCAGCGCTCGCCTCCCTCAAAATGGCCGCCAGGGCCCACGCTGCCTCAGGGCTGCGGCTGGCCTGCCCTGGCAAGCTCCTCTCCACCTGGCCCCTGGCAGCTGGCACCCGGGGGCTGGAAGTGTGGGCAGCCACCCTGCAGCCCTGAACAGAAAGGGGGGCCCTGGGGACCAGGGAGACATCATCGCGGGTCTGAGCGTGCCCACAGGCAGTGCGAGCAGCCATCTTAGCCCAGGCCGCTCACTCACAGGGCCCAGGCGCCAGGCGCGTAGCGCTCCCACAGCTTTTACCCCAGCCCTCCTGACCTGAAAATTCAGCTCGTGAGGATATTCAGCGCAATACACCTCTCCTTCACAAGGCAGTGCACATCTCCAGGGACCTGCCCGTGACCACAGAGGTGGCTGCGCCCTCACCATGCCTGTCCCCTCAGGTACCTGCTGAAGCTGAGGCAGGCCCCAGGTCCGCCCTGCACACGGGCAGGCACTTTCGGGACACGGCTGCCTGTCTGGATGTGCCCTGTGAGTCCCCTAAGCTGCTGGGGTTTGCGTCTGACCCAGGGAGAGGTGGCGTGGACATCTACAGCAGCACAGGTCGTCTGGCCGAGAGCTGTGAGGGAAACCATGGCCTGCCCAGCCACCAGAGCAAGTCATGGGCAAATCCTGCCTTTCTCCTGTCCAAAACAAAATAAATCCCAAGCTAAACCTGAAGAGGCACCAGTAAAGAACACACGACCTTCCTAAATCTCAATTTAACACAAATTTAAAACAAAATCAGTTATAAAAGGAAAAGGTAAGGTCATACAAATAACACAGACAAAGCTACACCCGGTGTTTCCCATTTCATGGGAACTTTACAGTGGAAACATGAGCGTTGTTCGGTTCTCCAAATGAGCAATATCAGATACCAAATGAGGAACTCTCATCCATGGTCACAGGCTATCCTCAGGATGGCTATAGCAATTACTGACATAAAAGCAGTATTTGGGAAGTGTTTCACTTGTCTTTAGCCAAGATGGGGCTGTTTTGCGTGGCAAAATAGGCACATGACACACATTGAAAATTTGGCATCTGCTCCACTACGCTGCTGAGAACCAGAGCATGCGTTACCCAGGCAAGAAGATTACAGCCGCACGCAGACAAGCCATGTTATACATCTTGGTTAGACAGTGAAACATAAGGGATGGCAGGCTAGCTGCTCCACTCTGGGGTTGTCTACACAGAAAGCCACACCATTATCATGACAGCATTATAGGTCAACCGCTTCTGCTGCTTGCTGCTCTGGTGCACATCACCACTTGTATTCCAGGCCAAGACTGGCTTTCTCCAGTTTAGCTTAAAGTGCTTCCAGCATGACATAACCATATGCCGGACAGTCCTGCCTTCTGCTAAAGCAAATATCCACGGAGGTTGTACACGTACAGCTCCTTGCTTTAAAATCTGCCCCCCAACCATACGTCTGTAGCTAGACCTGCCCTTCGGCTAACCTTTCTGTACTCTGCGCACTTCTGGGCTGTTCACAGTGCCCGTGAAACACTATTACACCCTGCTTCCCTTGGGTGCTAAAATCCTGCTTGTCAACCCAAAGGCAGAAACAGACGGTGGCTTGGCATTTTGATTACATTGTGATCTGTTTGAACCTTCCAGACTCTTGATGTCTGCAAATTTGAAAGGGGGAGTCGCAGTCCTCTACAATGAAACTCTGCTATCACACAGCAAAACATCTCAGGACTCCTGCGTCCATAGCCATCACTAGATTTGGAGCAGGGAGGGGAGTTACAGCTCCTCCAGGAAGAGTCCGAATGTCAGACTAACCAGTTTTGGCCCTGAGCAGAGAACACCATGGGGACAGCGTGTTGCTCTTCAAACAAATGCATGCATAAGGGGAGTGTGCGCATGCACGTAGACACCATATTTATACAAATAGATGCATTCATAGAAAAATGCAAATAGCATCCTCTTCTGTCCCAGGCTCCCTTCGAGCTCTTGACATCCCAAGGTTTCAGAGGAGTACAGCCGAGCCTCAGATCAAACATTAGCCCTGCGGGGGTTCCCTCAGGGAAGCAGCCATGCACCGGGGTCTCTTCCCCGCTTCCATGAGAGGTTTCCCGACCCGGCTTTCCTTGGGTGCTCTGTTCTGACACGTATAACGCGCGCGCACGCATGCATAGCCTTTCTAAAAGGCACTCTGGGAATTGAGCTCTGCTTCTTCCTTCTTCTAAATCAATTGTCATAAAACAGCTTTTGTTTTATTTTTAACAAAGCGACAGAAATAACCTCTGCTTGCAGCCCTTCCCGCTCCCGCAGCCCCATCATTTGGCACAAGCTGCCCAGTGCCCCCAAGGAAGCAGGCAGGCATGCTTTCTGGTACACAGAAACCAGTTCCTGTGCCCCTTCTCTTGAGCCCATTCCTTGACAGGAGAGCGAGGCAGTGGGATGGGAAGGGGGCTGGATGGTGGGTGAGGCACTCTGAACTTCCCCAACCCAATCTCCAGGTGTCCCCTTCATCCCCAGCCCACTGAGGTGCCTGCTTTTGACCTGCATTTTACCTCGTGCTCTGCAATCCATGGCGTCTCTCACTCTTTGATACCAGCAGAAGGTGACCCTGAAGCAATTAATGGGCCGACATGCAACCTGTGACAGCCCAAGCTCTGCATGCCTGTGGCACATCCTCTCTCCAGGCTGGCCAAGGACCTGTCCCTCCTCCTGAATGGCCTTGCTCATCCAGGCCCAGGACTTAGACATGCAGAGACATTTCTTGATGAAACCCATCAGTGGGTGAGTGGCAGCTGAGCAGGTACTGAGCAAGACACAGGGCCAGACAGCAGCCAGGGGGGAAGGCAGCGGGTGGAGGGAACGTGCCTCAGGAGGAATACTCACAAAGGGCTGCTTTCATTAATAAAACATTCCCCCCTCGGTCGCCTTTTGATTTGGGTGTAAGAATTAACCCCATCTGCCCAACAGCACGCTACCTACCAAGTCATCTCTGCTGAGGAAGACCATCTGACATGTCTGCTCAATTGCTACGCCTCCCCCTGCCCGCGCTCCTCGGCTCTCCAGACCCCCTCCAAACAGCTCATGAGCCTCGCTGGGTCTGTCCTATTGAAGAGATCCTCTTCCCACAAGATAGATTAGACCCAGTGAAAATAGGCTTACTGAAAATACCATTTCACTATTAATGCCCCCGCCCTTCACACTCTCACACACCCAGAAAGATTATAACAAATCCCAGTCACCTTTTGCCCCTGCTAACTACTGCTCCAGTCTTTGCACTGCACGCCGTCTACCACGAGCTGGAGAGCCGGGCCCAGAGTACTACTTACATATATAGACACACACGTATCTAGTCAGCACTGAAGATACTCAGCCACAGAACACAGATCTCCCCACGCATCAGCTCGTCCTGCTGACACCCCAACCTGTCCCTCTCCACTGTAATTACAATGCCTGGTCCTTGGGCATCAGCAGAAAGTTGCAGCAAAACCTGCACTGGTTTTATCTTTCTGTTCAAAATTGGTGGCAGGTTGCTTTTACGTCACTGAAATATTTCTATTCTCTCCTCTGCCTTGACTTTGTTTTAAGTAAAAGCGAGATGCAGAGATGCCTTCGAACAGATAGCCCCTTCATTTTTCCAGAGGTGTGTTTTAATGAGTGACTCGCCTTCCAAAAAGGGGCCAGCAGAGGGGAAGAGCAGCAGATTCTCCACACAAATTCAATAGCTGGTAGGTTGCCATGGGCTAAAGCATTTCTTTGCACACATGAAGGGAAGGGACTCTGGAGCACTAAGGGTTTTGCCTCCCATGAGTTATAGCTCTACCCTTCAAGAGCGGAATAAATGCTTTATCCCATTGCAGCCTGCGATGTATTCTACATAGATGGATTGATTTCCCCTATTGTTCTTAATAAATCCTAGCGCATGAAGAAACTCACTGCACAGCCATTTTTCCTGCCTTGTTCTACCTTGCAGAAGTAATAAGGGTCAGATGTGACTGCAGTGGGAAGCAAAGGCCGTACACAAGGCGGTACTTTGCTGGCTGCGGTGGCTGTGCTTGCAGGGGCTTGGTGGGTGCAGACAAGCAACACCCTTCTCTCTGCTTATTTCTCCTGCCTGAGTCTAAACGGAGGAAAATGGGAGCCATGGCTGAGTACCGAAGCACCGGCATGGCTCCGAGGGCAGCAGCCGCTGTACAGGCTGAGCCTGCATGGGCCCCCCTGCTCTGAACAGAACAAAACAAACAAACAAAAAGCAAAATGCCAGACCAACTCCCCCTCTCAAAGACTCCCAACTACACAATTCAAACCCTCATTTTTTGTTGAAAGGCTCTCTCCCTCCCTACTGCCTTTTCTGCTTCTAAGGGTTGCACCCATCCTCTCTCCCTGCTCCAGGAGGGTGTTTGCTGGCCACAGCTTGGTTGGTGCCCAGCAAGGAGGCACTGCTGGGCTCTGAGAAGCAGGTGGCTTTGCAAAGACCCACCTTGGCCGCCTGCCTCCAGCTCCATCCAGGCTCACTGGATTATCGCTGCTGGCCTTCTCTAGCAGCAGCTAACAACTGGCCCCGTTTCAAAAGCCTAGCTGGGAAATTTGGCTGCGGGAGAGAGGGATCAGGTAAAAGAGCTGGTCTCCCATGCACAGGTTGGACTCAGTCCTTCAGCAAAACTCCCAGGGACTCACCTCTCCTTGCTCAGGTGGAGACGTCCCAGCCCTTCCCAAGGCATCCCACTCCGCAAACTCGCAGTCATGTCTGATTAAGGAAAAGAGAATTTGTCTCAATTAGAAAGAGGTTCCCACACGTATGGATGTCAAGTAATTACCAAACGTCACTCATGAAGAAATGGCTGGAAAAGAGACCTTAAATTTGGGACCGTGCAAACTCGCACACACAATTGCAAGTGAGTTACGGACCTTGGCATGCTTCAGAGCATACCTTGTGCAGATGCTTTCAAGCCCATCCCCTCAGCTGAAATACACACAGCCACATAAAATACAGCCAGACATGACCACGTCCTCTAATAAGGAAATAAAGCTGAGCGGACCTGTGTTGCCAGAGCCCAGAGAGCAACACTGTCTCTTTAATTTTCTCCCTGGCTATCTCATCCTTTGCACAAACTCTTTCCTCCCCGTGGCTTCTTCCAGCCTGGTGGGCAAAGTGGGAAAACATCATTAGGGAGGAAAAATAATTTAGTTTGTTAATCAGTATCCAGTGGTGGGAAACAAGAAAGACAGAGAGCAGGGCTGGCGGTTAGGGCTTAGGAAGGGCCAGCACAAAGCCCACCATTCATGACATCTGGGGCTGGGATTCTCATTGAATTAAACAGACACAAAGAGCAGAGGCATTTCATGCTCTCTTCACAAGAATTATCATATCTCCCTGGCACTAGGAAACCTTCAGCATGGGAGAGGGGGAGAGAGAGAGAGAGAGAGAGAGGGGGGAAAACGGGCAGGCTGGGTAGAAATATGGGGCAGAGTAGAGGAGGCTTTGTTCCAAGGTTGGATTTATGGATGGGATGTAGCGCGTTGCTTTGCTGGGAGAGACGGGGCCCTCGCGCGCTGGGTCTAATAAGAATCAGCAAATGTGAAACAGGGGGCCCCTGTGTACCATGAAGCAGGGAAACCCGCGTTTGACAAGCCAACAGAATAACCGCTCATGTCTCAAGGCTGTGGAAGGATGCTGACGTTCGTATGAGATGTGTCGTCTCGTGTGTGTGTCAGCGAGGAAGGGGGAGAAGGGGAGCGGCGAGGAGTATAAACAAGAGACCAGGCAGCATCATTCAGTCATGAAAATTAATTAGCTAATATGCAAACCATGGCTGCCTCTTTCCACTGCCCTGCAAGCATTCCCCACAAAGCCACGGTGTGTGCCGAGCCTGTGACTGGGAATGATGGGGGCAGATTAGCCAGCTCGTTGGGACACGCCTGGCAGCAAAACCACAGCCCATGCAAAAAAGTGAGGAGGGGATGGTTAGGGTCCTCAGGGAAAGGGCAGAGCCTAGGTGTCAGGAGAAAGAGATGTGGGAGAGACCAGGCACCAAGCTGAGACCAGGCATCACATTGCTGCTGCAGCAGAAATTGGGGTGGATCTGAAAAAACAGCCACTTCTGGTGCCTGGTGGAGAGTGAGAGCATTTAAGGTTTAGACCACAAGCTCTCTGGGGCAGGACCTGTCATCTTCTACAGGCTCACACAGCGGAGAGCCATCCTACTCGGTCTCTGGGCATCACCAGAGGATCTGCTTTAAATACTAATTGCTCCATGACCAAGACCTGTGAGCTGCTGGGAGCCTCCCTACAGTATTACCTGTAGGAAGAGGGGACAGATCTCTGACCTTATGTCCCTGGGGTGATTTGACCCCATGCACTGGTGCCACAAGCGAATATTGCTACCCAGTGATGAAGATGAGCAACTCCTGACAGACTTTGTGTGGCCCCATCCCCAAGGTCTCAGATGCCACTGCAATATTGTGCTTATTTTTTGCTGGGAGCAACCACAGGAGAAAGAAGGTGCATGCAGCAATTACAAAGGGAAAAAAGGCACAAAAAGGGAATGAAGAGATGCAAAAAGCAATTGGTAGAAAAAAATAAAGAGAGAAGCCCCTTCGACATGGGATGCGTGCAGTGAACGAAGAACGCACTGGAAACAAAGGGATGCAAGGAGAGAGGAGAGGCTGGGATGGGCATCTCAGCAGACATGTAGGTAAAAGTTGAAAAGGAAGCACTAATTAGCACCCAGACCATCACTTTCCATTAATAGCTTGTCACCGTTTCCTTGATGTTGCTGAGAGCAGGAAAGTTGGTATGTGTGATGCTTACCTGTCTCTATCTCATTAATAGAAGTCAGGGTGAGAACAGACATTTATTGCCTGCATCCAGATAGACAGGCCCTTTGCTGAACTGAGATGCAGGAGAGAGGGGGAAAGTTATGAAAAAGATGCTCATGAAACACCAGTCGATACCCACACAGTGGAAACCCAGACCTAGCGCAGGTAGATAGATACCTGTGCCAGCGCAGGAACAGCCCCCAGCAGGTACCAGGCTCCAGGAATCCGCAAGGCAAAAACGCTAGTTCGTATAATTGTAATCCAGAGCAAGCACACTGCTGGCTGGAGAAAATGCTCCAGCATCAGCACAAGGTACAGGCAAGGGGACATGACTGGATTAGACCCAGGAAAGTAAAACAAAAGAACGACTGCATACTTCCCCAGATAAATTTGCTCAGCCAGAGTCCACTCTGCTATAAAACAGAAACAGCCAAATGTGTTCTCACAGATATCGCAAGCCAGAATGGAGAAAATTCCCAGTAAACAAAGAAAAGAAAAAAAAAAGCCATCTCAAGCAAAGATAAATCTGCATTGCATGTAATCACCTCCCAAGTAAAGTGGAGGAAATTCTTCCAGCAGTTAAAAAAAGAGATTAGATCTCCCATTTAATACACAAAGGCCTCCCCTTTCCCTCCAACACGTGCAACGGCTCCTGTTAGTGTCACTGGGAGGAACGAGTGTGCAAGGCAAGGATGCCAGGCAGCAAGCGCCTGCGAGCTGGTAGCACACGCCTGGCGGTGTGATGTCGGGAGTGTGCGCGCCTGTGTACATTCCTAGGGACATGCTTGCTTTCACAAGTCCACAGATTCACTAAACATGCCGAAGATTCCTCAAGAGAAGGAGCCCAAACCTCCCTAGGAGTGAACGAGGCAAAACCAAAGGCAAAGAAAACATCAAGGCTGTTGCTGGAGGAACAAAGGCTTCCCCCTTTCAGCTTGGAGACATCTTCTTGGCCATTTAGTTCAGATCAAGTGTAGGCTCTGTTGACTCCTCCATCTATTCAAACGAGCACTTTCAATAGTCTGATAGGGCTTTTCTGCTCTACAGCTTCTCTACCCCTGCATTTGCCATCCCCTACCAATGCAGTTAATGCCACAGGCAGAAACCCTACCCTGAAAAGGCCTCATTTGGATTGCATGGTCAAGCACTTCAAAAGTTAGGAAATGCTCAATTTATGGCTGTCCGTGCAACCTTAATTCCACCTCGCTGTGCAGCCACCCTGGCCAGGGAAAGAGGGAGTGAGCTAAAAATAGGCTGTGACCGAGTCATTACAGCCTGGTACGGGCACAGGCAGGCAGAGGCTGAATTCGCATCTCATGGCCAAACTGGAATCGGGTACCCCCAACCTGCGAGCGCTTGGTTTGGTGCCTTAAACCGTGTACATTTTTAATCCGCAGAAATCACGTGCATTCTAAACATACAGAAAATGTATTATTTATGGCTAATAAATAATAGATTGTTTATATAAGCAAAAAGAAAAACAATTGTACGCAAGTGTAGCAAATTCCCCTCCCTCCGCCCCACACCCATCGCTGCCTTCGTCCTGCGTGGGGAGAGGGATTTCGAGCCACGAGCCTCGGCACAGATTTCTGCCACTATGAAATACAGGACTAATGTTATCTGGCAGCGGCAGAAGGCTGCTCTCCCAGCGCCGGCGGTGCAGGGAAGGTGAACCGCTGGGGCTGGCAGGACCCAGGCCAAGCATGCACACAAATGCAATTTTTTCCTCCTAGCACCGGCACCTGGAGGAGCTTGCTCCTGGGAGGTCAGGCCATGCTGCAAGAATATTAGCTGGATGTGGAGGGGGTTCGTGGAGTTGGCCGTGACTATCCTCCCGCCCAGCCCAGCCGTGCCAGGGCACCGCAGCACCGCGGTGCCAGCCCAGGGCTTTACCCTGCTCCTGGTCTGTTATTATTATTCTTTCAGTGAAACAACAATTTTACTTTTTTTTTTCCCCCTGAAGAGGCAACAGAAGGGAAACCGTGATTCCAAACAATTCATAATTCAGCTAAACCTGAAAGGAATTTAGGGGACAAAGAATAGGCATTTCTCTAGCCGAAGAGCTTCCCCCTGCCGAATTTCAAGGACCCGCAGCGAACAATGGGAGTGTCAGAGGTTCTCAAAAAGAAAAAAAAGTTCAAGAATCTTTACAATAAAAAGTGTTAGGCAACACAGAGGTCAGAGCCAGCTCCTCCTATAATAAATAGCAGGACTATCTTACATTAACTATAGGAGACATTTTAATGCAGTGCCTCAGCTTCGTGCTAATTATACTTTTTCACCATATTTTGAACCTAAGAAAAAATGTCATCAGTTAATTATAACAGATGAGGGAGTGTGAAGACTTCCTCAATAAATAATGCCTTGATATCTCATATCCAACAAGCTGCGCGCACTGCTCTGAAGGTGCCCAGAAATATGTCCTCTCAGGAAATATATCAAGAAATGATGGTCCCATAAGCTGGCTTTGTTTCCAAGCCTTGATTTTCGGCCCAATAATTAAGTGATTTTTATGGATCTGGGAGAGTAAAGGTCATGGGACTGCTGGAATAGTGCCAGAGAGATTCAGCATAAGGAAAAAAAAAAAACCCAAACCAAAGTGAGATACAAAAGACCTCAGCAAATCCCCCCATGGACACACACACACACACACACACAAACACACACAAGCGATTTGGTGCTCTCAGCTTTCCCCAGGTCCCATCCTTCTGCCCTTCCCAGCATCTCCACGGTAGTCTTGCACGCACAGAAAAAGCCTGGTTTTAATGAAACCAGGCCACCGTGGACGGTGTGCCCGGCAGCCAGCCAATGCCAGGGCCTGTCCCTGCCATCCACCTGCCCCAAGGAGGAGGGACCCCGTCCCCACGCCACCCCTGGGTGCCCTGTCCCTGCCGAGGCCGGTGGGTGCTGGGGTCATTACGGAGGTCTGACCACACCACCTTTCTTTCAGCTCCTCTCCCCACTCGGCACCCCTCACTTCCCCCTCTGAAGAGCTGGGATTTGGCGTGGGAAAGATGTCTTTGGGCTTTTCACAAATCCAGTATCCCCTTGAACCAAAACCAATTAGCCTGGCCCAAGGTCCTGCCATTGAGGGACTGTCCCTTCTTTTCAAACCCCCGCAGGCTCAATTGCTCTAAGGAGCCTGGATGTGAATGAGCAAAGCCCACTTAAAGTGGTACTTAAGGCCAGACCAGGGTGAAGGAAAAGAGAAAGCCTCTATAGGAACAGCAATCTGAGTTTCCAAGAGACAGCTAACTGACGGAGATTGTGTTCTTTCCCCCCCCCATTTTCTTTTTTTACCCCCACTCCTGAGCTTTCAAGGCAAACACTCCTAACCAAACCTGAGCCACTGAACAAACACGGATGGCAGCACCTGAAAACGCCAAGCCCAGAGCCCCGTCCTCACCCGCCGCGGATGCCAGGAGCCTGGCTGCGGCAGGGTGATGCCTTCGCTGGACCAGCACAAGCTCAGGTCCCCAGCATGTGCTGCCAGCCGGGAGAGCAGCGTGAGACCTCGCTCCTGCAGCTGGGCTCTTGGCAAACGCATATCCAGGCAAGAAACGCTGAAAAGCGGCAAACCGACCTGGGCAGGGCGATTCCTGGCGTCACCTGGAGGGAAGCCAGCACGGGCAGCAACGCACCCGTCTGACGCTGCTGGCCCCGAGGGCTCCTGGGGGCTCAGAGGGCAGCAGCACCCGGGAAGGGGTGACAAACTGCCTGGGTGTCGTGTGGCCAGATGCAAACACCTTCACGCTCGCAGCTCGGAAAAACTGCCAGCACCAGCACATATGCCAAATTAGCACCTTGCACCCACGGAGCTGCTTGCCCCGAGGGGACGGGAGCTGCGTGCGTCGGGGCGAGGGAGTGAGCGCTGCCCCTGCCCCAGCACGGGGCCGTCGTCTGCGCGTTGCAAACCCGGGCACAGCCACAAGCGGGATGTGCCCTCAAAGCCCCTGAGCTCTGCCCCTTCCCCGACGGCACGGACAGAGCCAGGGACGAGGGGCAGGTAAGCGGAGGCACCATCCGCCTGCGTCAAGGGTGCACGGAGGGGGTGGGGGCCAAAGGAGACAAAAGAAATGACGGAGCCAGGCCTCCAGCTTCACACCAGCCATTGCCAGGCGATTCCACAAAAATGCCCATTGATGGGATTTCATCCATAACCAAGCGGCCGGGCTCACGCGGCCCTGCCTCTATTCACAGGCAGCTTGTTCAAACAGCAGGCACCGAGCAGCCCCTTCTCCACCTACCCCCGGAGCCACAGCGCATTGGGCTTTCTCGGGCATCTCACCTCACGCCGTGAGCCCAGACCCACTGCACAGGGGAGAAGTTTTAGGGAAAGAAGAGAAATAAAGAAAAGAGTTTGAGCACTGATGTCCTAGGGCATTGATCTCTCAAGGTAGAACCACAGCTGATATTTTCCACTTACCCCCAAACCACGCACGCCGATCCTTATGTTCCTGGCTCCCTCTGCCCATCCCCAGCACTGCCTGAAGAACAAAGACATCACGGCCCAGCTCCAGAGACTTCACCCGCGCCTGGCCTGCGCCGCGTCCCATCTCTCTGCCGGGAGAGTCCCACCAAGAAGGGAAAGCCACCGACACCGGGTGGGACCCCGGGACCTGGGCTCTCCTCCCTGCCTACGGCATCGCCCCTGCCCCGCAAGTGATGGGGCAGGGCAGCACCAGAAGACACCTTCCCTTCTGGGGGTGGGAGGAAGGATCTGGCTGACACCAACAGCTACACGAACAGGGCAAAGGCTAAGCCGCAGGGGGACACGTGGGGGCTGCCGGGATGTTTCGGCTGTGGTCCTGCTCGCCAAAATCCATCCCTGGCCCAAAGGAGATGGACTGGCGACCCTCCTTCCACCAGCACGTTAAAAAAGGCAAAAAGCAAAGAACTGGCACTGGGTTGCAAGGAACGAAATGCAATGGGTTTTGCACAAGGATTGATTTACCCGGGGGCTTTATCCGCCTCTTTGCCCTCCACCCACGCACACAAGCTGGCGAGGCTCCTGCCACTGTCCCCATCCTTCACTGCCATGCCTCAGCCTCCTTGTTAATCAGGCCGGGGCTGCCTCCGCGCCTCCCCCAAACATGCAGATAGCGAGGGCGAAAATGAAGAATTAAGCGCTAGCAAAAATTCAACCACGGCATCTAGCTTCTGGAAACTAAAGGCCGAACTGCCCCATCCCCGCCTCAGTCCCGTTTTGGGGAGGAACTGCTCTGGGATGCACCAACCAGCCCTACAGCCTGAAAAAATACCTGAAAAATCAGATCAGAACATGGGATTTTGGGGAGAAAAAATTTAGGTGCTCAGGGGGGTTCTGAACAACCGATCCAATAGCAAGGTGAAAAAGCATGCATCGATCCTTTGTAAGAGTTTAGATGTAGACACTGATTTCCACACTTCCATTTTATTTCATAAAATTATATATATATGTATTTATATACACACACAAACACATTTATTATATGCGTGTATATATATATTTTTTTCCTCAGATCCTCTTTTTAAATTTTCACCTTTTGCAATTACAAAAGCCGGGGACAGAAATACCTCCTGGGTTCTGCCAGTGCAGAAACACTCCCACCAAACAGATTTTCTCTAACACGCTGGTCGACTGATTCCTCCTGAATTATATTCATTAGGAATTTGAATGTTTCTTTCCTCCATCCCCCATCAAATCATTACTCCGGAATAAATGCATTCATCAACCACCTTGCTCAGTTCTCTCCTGCTTTGTTCAGTCTAGTTTTAAAGCGTCTCCACTGAAAATGTTTGCACCTGACTCGATGTTATCATACGGAAGGAAAAAAAAAATAAATAGAAGAATTGAGTGCCACTCACAATATTGTGGAAATAATTGGAAAATTATTTCTTAAAAACAACTGACATAATAAAGGAGGGAAAGCGCTACATTCCCTCCTCCCCACCTCTGATCTCTTCCACAATTTCTGGGATTGCATTGAGCATACATATTCCAGATGGGCTGGAGAGAAGGGGGTTGGCTGTTAATGACACGTCTTTCGCTGCCTTTGGAATGAATGATTCATTCGGATCTCGCCGAGACTTGGTGCCACAGTTGAGTTACATTTCTAGAAAATCCGTATCTTTAATTCTGGCGCTGCGTGTGGGACCCAGCAAATCATGGAATTACTGCTGTAACTTCGGATTAGTAACGCTTTCTAAATGATAGTCTAATTCCAGGCCTTCATGCTTTTCAGCGTTCACACTCACACAGCCTTTTCCCTGGGAGGCTTCCTGCGGAATTAGTGCTGGCGTCGTCGTCTTTCTCTGCCCTTTTTAATTTCTCCAATGACTTCTCATTAGAATATATAATAACAACAGCTCCTGAGAACTTTTCTTTCTCGCGGTATAGCCAAATTCAGGCTGAGATCCTTTTTCCTTACTGTGGTTATGGCGATGCTTTGCTGGCCCTGGAAGGGTGCACAGGCATATTTAGCTTTGCGGGCCTACGTGGCGTCTGACGCCATTCCCCCGTGCAAGGGATGGTGGAAAACCTGCCTCCGAGGTGCGCGGGGCTCACTGCTCTCGCCCTCCCGGCACGCTGACGGGTGCGGGAGGCTCAGCCCCCCGATGCTGCCCTCTCCCCTTGGCGAGAGCCGCCCTGCTGAGAAAAGGACGGGGCCGGGTACCCGCACTCCACCTCTGCGAGCGGTGGGAGCGCAGCAGCGTGCCCCCATCTCCTGCTGCATCTCCCGGGGGGCTGAGAGCCAGCGAACAGCCCACTCGAGCTGCGGGAAGGCGATGGGAAGGTTTCTCCTTGCAGCCTCCCCGGGGCTGTCACGGCCCGCGTGGGCTTGTGGCAGCGCGGGGACCGTCCCTGCAGGATGCAAACCGTGAGCACCGGGCGAGGGGCTGGCGGCCAAGCCCCACGCCGGCCCCAGGGTGCCAGGGGCCCCTGGAGACCCCAGCCCCGACCAAGGGCACTCGCCCCACACCGGCTGGGAAAACGTGCCGGGGAGGCTCGGCAGAGAGCGCGGTGCTTTGTGTCGCCATGGGAACGGAATGCAGATTTGCCAATTGCTTCTTTTTTTTCTTTCTTTCTTTCCTTTTTTTTTTTTTTTTTTATTATTTGCCAGACATTGTAATACATATTATGTTTCAACTTCTCAAGCTTGCAGTGGAGGTGAGGGAGGCTTTGTGCCTGCCAACTGCTCGGCTCCCGAGGGGTGCACCCAGCAGCAGGACCCCTTCCCTGGGGATGCCCCCCCCGGGGAGCCCCAGCTATGGACAAAAGCAACAGCCAACACATGGGAAAAGTGATCACATTATCGCCAACCTGACCCTCCAAAGGGAGACCAGAATCAAGCTCGAAGATGGGAGAAAAAAAAAAAGAAGAAGAAGAAGGAGAGATGGGGGAAGAGAGGAGAAAAGGAAAATATCAAAAAGCTGGTGTTTTTCGAGGTTTGACCCGCAGGCCGGGTCGGGGGGCTTTGTTAGGAGAGGCAGCTGGAGCATTCGCCGCCTCCCGCCTCCCAGCCCCAGAGCCACCGACGCCCCGGAGCCTGGGAGCACGTTTCCAGGGATGTTTAACGGAGTGCTACCACCCGAATCTACTTGGCACTGAAAGCATGTGCGCAGGGCTTGCCTGGCTTTCCCTGCCCTCCCGCCCGGTGCCCGAAGCCCCGGGTGCCGCTGCCCGGAGCGCGGCGGGAGCGGCCCGACGGGGAGGGCGCGGCGGCGCAGCGCTTACCTGGAGCCCCGAGGTG
>VXAL01003045.1:0-14905 GCA_013399475.1 Chauna torquata
GGACGGGCCGGCCGCGCTGCGGGCCGTAAGCAGCCCCTACAGACAGGTTTTGCATTGCCGGCGCGGGCGTGGTGGGCGTCTTGTCTCAGGGCGATGAAGTCCAGCACCAGCCAACCAGCCGTGCCTGTTGCAGCTGGAGAAATAAGGATAAAAGAAACCAGCTGTCTGATCTCCCAGCCTGCAGACCAGCCCATCAGCTGCCTGGTATAAAACCAGCACAGCTGGGGTTGGGGGGGGCGGTGCTGGTGCTTGGATGTGTCTGTGTCTGTGAGGCTGGGCTGTAAGCAGGTCTGCAGGGGATTTTTGGGACCAGGCGTGCACAAAAGACAGGCTTTTTCCCCTTTGCCGGGAGAAAAGGGCATGTAGAGAGGAGGAGATGTTGTCCCAAAATACTTCTCTGGTAGCTTCTCTGTTGGGGCAGGTGGCCAAGGTGCTGCGCTTGTGCTGGGGACAGGGAAGAAGCCCCAAAGCCTGAGAGCATCTCTGGCTGCTGCTGCGCTGCAAGGGCAGGCAGGAAAGCAAGCACAGGTCAGTGCTTTGGATGGTTTCCATAAACAACTTCTTTTTAGCTCCTCTATAATCCCTGTAAAATACAACCATTGATAGTAGATCTCCCTCCGATCCTGGTTGCACAGAACTTCTGGATTTTTAGGGAGTTAATAGACTGTGGGAAGCCAAAGATCATCGCAATGTGGCTTCTTGCACTTACATGGCTGTTTCAGATACTTCACAGAACTGAAAACTGTACAAGAATGGCGCAATCCTCTTGGATTTTATCTGCAGGTTAGGTGGGCTCGGTTTCCCTGCTTGATGGGATGGTCTAAGGCTGCTTAGTTTTGCTTCTGGTTAGCATTCAGTTCTAGAAATGCAGGACTCCTGAAGCCTTGTGCTTTCCCTGGCCAAGCAAACTCAGCTTGCTGAGTCCTTGTTTCCTTGGCTGTTACAGGTGCGGGTGAGGGATTTTTGGCCTGCGTCCATGTCATTTTTTTTTACCCTCTCTGGTCTCATACTGCTTTTGTATCTTTGTGGGGAGGGAGGTGGGGTTGGGAACGGCAGTGCTCAGGAGGTTTTGTGGGTATTGGGTTTGCTGGGATGGTACAGTGGTGAGAAGGGTCCTAGCCTGGCAAATGTATTTCTTAGTGCTTGTCTGGAGGTGCCAGATCATTTGTCTCATGTGCCCTGGATATTGGCTGCAGCTAATCATAACTGCAAAATCAAATGATTTCAGTTCCTTCTAGGAAGTGTCCATCTGCGGAATGGGGTGCCCAGGCAGCGTGCCCAGGTGTGCAAAATAAATCATGCACAGCTGATGTGCTTCCTTCTGAATCCTGCACCATTTGAGCCCAGTCAGAGGAAAAGGAAGGCTTCTTTTCTGGAGGTATGTTATTTCTTGTGCAGTTTGAAACTGGAGAAACTTTATAATCCAGTGTGAGTGTCTAGCATTTGCAAGGTTGAAGCTAGCTGTATTAGGTGGAATGCAAGCACTTAGAAGAATATTTATTTTGTAATTACTTTTAAAAACATTCCTAAAGGCAAAATAAATAAATAAATAAATAAATTGTAGCTTTCTCAGAAAGCTTCTTACATGATAAAATCTAATCTGGGGTTCAGATTGACCTGGCAGAGGCCTCTCACAGCAGTTCAATACAGTGTGCTCCACAGTATCTTGCCAGCTGCATGCTGTGAAACTTTTGCAGTCATTAAATAGTGAATATATTTGACATACCACAATTAGAGTCCTCTGGTGAATAACTGTGCAGTAAAATACAACTGTGAAGACTGCTATTTTAGAATATGCAGTGTTGTAGTTCCTGTTACTTGTGCTGGATAATATGGTGAGTAACTATATTGAATGTTGCTGCATTTTAAATGGGGTTGAAATATATTTTTGTATTTTGCTGATGTAATAGATAAATGTAGTGCACATGTACCTTTTCTTTCCCTATTACTATGTAACATTAAAAGAACAAATAACTAGTTTAGCCTGTGTGAAGATACAGGTTGTGCTTCAAAGTGGTACAGCAGGGTACAAATTGCACCTAACACTCTTGACAGGTTGCAATAAACTGAACTTAAAAAAAAAAATCCCTGCAATATAGAAGAGCTAAAACTGTGATTCTGCTTCTTGGTTGGAGATAGAAGCAGCGTTATTGGTTGTGCAGAGCTTCACCCAAGGGACAAGGGCCCGCGGTGCTCTGGCTCTGCAGAGGAGTGTGGATGTGTGCCCAGCTATCCCAGGTCCCGTGGCATTGGGTGTGCTGTCCTGGTCCCCTCCAGCAGTGTGCCAGCAGTTAGGAAAAAACATTGTCTAGTGGCACTGGAGGAACAACATATGGAGCACTTTAGATGTAAGAAAGAGGAATTTGTCAAATAAATGACAAGTTCAGTGCAGCAGTTGAAGGAGGTGCAGCTAGTGCTGCAGCAACAAAGTACGCAGGTATAGCGCTGGCCCCTCTTGCTCCATGCTGCCTGCTATAAAAGCTGTGACTTTGGTTTACGGTGCCAAGAGCTGATTACTTGGTTGGGTGCAGGTGAGGCTGCATGGAGAAATCTGCTCCTGTTCATTAGCTCTGCACAAAGTGCCCGGATCCGCTGGGCATGCGCAGTGTCAGCACAGAGCTGCGTGGGGATGTGGCAGAGGACGTGCCCGTGACCGGAGTGCCACGTAGCTGATGCCAGCTCTGTGCATGCTGTCCTGGGGTACAGGCTGGCTTGAGTCGCACAGAGCAGGGGGCAGTGGGGCAGGCAGCGTCCCTGAAGGGACCTCCTGGTTCAGTGCTGCTTGCTGCTGGTGGCAAAGGCTGTGCTCCTGCTGCTGCAGGTAATGGCAGATCATCGGTCCCTTTCTAGCGCGCACCACCCAGGGATTTGAAATGTAGGTCTTAAAATAAGATCTTTGAAAATGTTGTGCAGGTGACGAGCTGGAGGCTTTCTTTTGCAGTAATGGGATATTGGTTGTGGTGCAGTTCGGTTGCATGGTCATACCTTGCAAGCTTCATCCAAAATGTATCACAACATGAGAAAATGATCTATATTTTTATGATACTGAAGGGAGAATTTGATAAATGGAAACAATCAGAAATAACCACACAGAAGAGTGCAGTTTCCTTCTTGCTCCTTTGGTGTTGTGGAGGTTCAATACAAGCCACCCTGGACAAGCCACAGCTTTGGTTCCTGGCATTAACACTTACAATTACCAGATAAATGCAAATATAAGTTAATTTAGACTAACAAAACCATATGACCTTTTAAAATCAAAATAAATGTATGTTTATATCTTGCTGAGGTCTAAAATACAAATAAGTGTATTATGGAAAAACAAGCACAGCCTTTAGCTGGGCCTCCCAGACAAGCATGACTTTTTTCTCCTTATGAACTAATTACTGCAAAAAGCATTGGTACAAACTACTGGTATTTAAACTGGTCAATAGCATTGGTATGTACTGAGGGGTGTATGACACAGAAGCAGGGAGCAGATGGCGATGTGGCTCATTCCTCTAGCTCTGAAATCACATGGCTGTTCCCATGAGACCAGTGTGCTTGGTCCTGGGTGAGCATGGGCTGGCACAGTCCATGGTGAGCCCTGCGGGCTGGCACCCCTGCTCGCTCAGCCGGTGCACGGCCAGCAGCTTAACAGCCTCTGGCATGGTTGTCACTGTGGCAAGCCCTGGGCTGCTGGAACCTGGAGGAAGTGGGTAGGATCAGACACCAGCCTCTCATTGCTTTTTCTCCAATAGCCCTTGTGCCTCCCGCCACAGACGGGCGCTCTGTCATGCCGGGGCTTTCTCCTCCAGCTGCCAAACATGACTGGGTGCATCTCACAGGCTTCTGGGCTCTGCACCCTTCCTGGGTGTGGGGAGTGCAGGAGCTGAGCTGGGGGCAGTCTGGGAGCTGCTGAGCTTGTGCAGGTCTGAATGGATCACAGCACCGAGCCTGCTGGAGTTCAGGAAGTGTTCAGACAATGCCCTCAGACATATGGTCTGATTTTTGGGTGGTCCTGTATGAAGCCAGGAGTTGGACTTGATCCCTGCGGGTCCCTTCCAACTCAGGATATTCTATGATTCTAGTTCTCTGAGATCTGGGAAATGTAGTGGTGCATGTGCCCGTGTGCTGTGCTCTGAACACAGCAAGACATGCTGCTTGGCCAGGCTACCTTGATCCAGGGATCAAGCTGAAGGAAATGGCAAGAGCAAGCATGCACACAGCCATCTCCTCTCTGGAGATGCAGCAGCTGACGGGGGTTTATGCAGACACACTGACTCAGGTTTCATTTCTTTCACCACACAGCAGCAAAATCTTGACCTTCTGTTGAGTGGAGGGCGGGGGGGCTTGGGCAGGAATGTCCCCTCTGACTGCTGCTGGCCCTGGCACAGCCTGCACATCTTGTTCGCTTGTGCTGGGTGAGTCGCGTGCTTTGTTCTGCTTTGCTCTCTGCATTTTTTTTGCATCATGGAAACCCATCCAGCTGCTAATATGTTCTACCTTCATCCTTCCAAGTAGACAATGGCAGAAGCTGATGTTGCTTGGTGGCAGATGGAGTTCATGAAACGCTGTCTCTGTTCCATGTTTGCACGGTGCAGAGCAAACATTGCTGGTTGTTCTCTTTGGGGGCAGAGGTGAGTTCAGTGTCAGGGCAGACAATTGCTCCTGTGCCTCCCCCAGGAAGGGGCTCACGCAGCATCTCACCTGCCAGTGCTGCGAAGGGCTGTACGGGGGTCCTCGCCTGTTCAGCGTTATCAACATTGCACTCTGTGCCACGGCAAATGCTGTGCTGAGGAGTGGGGGAGCCCGGAGGCACAGACCCCAGGAGGTGCAGGAAGCACTCTGCTCCCCTGGCATCTGACCTCCGGGGGGAAGCGGTCTCAGTTTGAGGGCTGGGCGCTGCGGGAGGGCCTGCCTCGTCTGGCCCGGGGCCTGGGCAGTGCCAGTGCTGGCAGCAGCTCAGAGAAAGCGATGTCTCCGAATGTGTTTGAGCAATGTCCTTGAACCATGCAGGTGAAAGTGGAATAGGGTGGCGTGGGAGGCAGACTTGCAGAAGACAGTTGTGTGCGTGCTTAGGTTAAGGGGTCTTCCTTAATCTTTTCCTTGTTCTTTCTGATTTTAGGTCTTGCTGCTGTAATACAAATATTCCAGCAGGCTCAGCATTCAGCCTCTGAGCAGAAATGCCAGTTTTGGAATACTCCACCTCCTCCCTTTCCTATTCTGTTTGTCTTTTTAGACCCTAAAAAAGCCAACACCCAGTGCAGTTCAGGTTAACCGGCTTCCCATCGTGGCACTAAGTGCTTGGCTTCGGGCTGAGTGCGGCTGATCCTGGCATGCAGAGCTGACCACCGGCAGAACTTGGCTGGGCGGTGCCAGCCTGGAGCGGGCGGTGGTGCCGGCTGGGCGGGCAGCCGCGTCGGTGGCTTCTTCCTCTCGCAGCGCTGAATCAGCTCTGCCTCATCCCTGTGACACCCGCGCACGTAACCCCTCCCGCAGAACAAGCTCTCAGCCTGCAGAGAAGCAGCGAGAGATCAGAGCACTATTTTTACGTCTCATTTGCCTTTCGTGATGGCGCAGATGCTGGTTAGGATGGGAGTGTTCTCACGGCTCAGCCCACGCGGAGGTATTTTTGTGCTGGAGGAATGTGTGGGCTTTGTTGCTGCTGTTTTCCTGGAGTACTGACTGCGGCTGGCACAACACAGCCCTTTGCCTCCGGGGCAAGGCTCTGCGGAGGGAAGCCGTGCCCCTTTTCTGGCATGATCTGGGCACTTGCTGGATGCTCGGCTGCTGTCCTTGCATTGTGCAGAAGTCAATATCCAGGTTTCATGCCCTGTGGTGGGGTGAGCAATCATGGCAGCGCTGGCTGGAGTCAGACACTTCTGCATTCTATCTCCAAGAGGATGAGCCCCCCAACACAAAACTGTCATCAGCAAACAGTGCAAAAAGCCCTGGAGTGAATGCCAGGGTTATGATAGAGAAAAGAAGAGGGATGATGTATTTCTAGGAGTGGTTTGTGAGGGTTTTGCCCGATTCCTAGACAGTGCATCTCTGATCCAGGCAAACAAGGCTGTAGGTCTAAAGACACCTAAGCAAGGAGTGGGATTTGAGTGCTGCTGGGAATGATGAGGATGCACAGGTCTATTGCTGGGTTGCTATGAGCAGGGGTAGAGAGCACGGCCCACGGACACTTCAGTCTCACAGAAGACCCATGGATTTCCTCCGCTCCTAGAGGGCAGCAGGGCCTTCTCCTCGGGCTGCCGGTCCAGCTGCTGTGCCTCTCCCTGGAAGAGGTGGGGCAGGCGTGGTGTGGCTAGCAGTCTGTGGAGGGTGGGTAGCCTCTCAGAGCAAAGGATTTAATGCCTGGGTTAAATATCACCCAAGAAGTGACATTTTGGGATTAAGGGCTTTGAAATATGGTAATGCTTTTCAAATATGTTTAAAAAAAATTGGGGTTGGGGGAGGGGGGGAATAAAAGAGGAAAGGAATTGTCTGCCTAGTGTCTATGATGGATGGGGAAACAAATAGTGGGCGTGCAGAGCAGGTGCCCCGATCAGAACTGGGAACTGCCCAAGGTGGTGGGGCCTGGGCAGCTCGTCTGGAGGGCTGCAGCCCCTGCTTGGGCAGGGGGCTCAGCAGCTGCCTCTGAGGCAATCTGCTATTCTGTCATTCCATGGTGAGAAAAAGTACTTCCTTCTAAATAGAAATCTGATTCTGGAAGGAAAGAGAATGAAACAAGAGACTCTTTTGCTCTCTGTTCATGAACCTGTTGCTCTTGTCTTTGCTGCTTTTCAGTAGCTTTTCTGCACAGCATGCAGAATGAGAAGTGAGTCAGTAGATGAAGTCTCTTATCCCACTGTGCCACCTACGAAGTTCCCTAGAGGTGGCTCTAGGAGAAAAGTGTTTTGAATCACACTAGCAATCCCTTCTGAAGTAATGCATGGAAAAGTGTTCAGCTGCTGAATCGGTGGTTTTCTTTAGAAGCCAAATGTACATAGGTAGGCATTTACGGGCTGATAAAACAAGAAAACCCACTGCCAAATAATCCTGTTATTTAACGTATACAGAGCATACACTACACTTGGTGAAGGGCTTTCCTTCTGTTATAGTTCACTGTTCCAACCACAGTATGTCACTTCGGGCTTGTTTGGAAGATGCTGACAGTGAAATAAGGGAACAGTTTACAAAAACAGGGTGCAAGTTCTGAGGACCCTTTTAAAACATAATTAAACAGCTACTGATGATAATGTGGAGCATCACTGGCACTCACTCTTAAACTTTCTGGGAGAAGAATCATGATAACCATGTGGCTGATTCTAACCTGCGTGACTTTTCCAGTTTAAAGGCTGTTGGGTCTCTGGGGTTCATCCAGTTGGACTGAAGAGGGTTTTTTTTGGTGTGGCAGAATGACACTGAGCTGCACACACACAGGAGCTTTGTGTTTCCCTTGCCCACTTGTGCAGGTGCCTGCTGAAACAGCGTCCGTTCACCGTGCTTTGTTCCTCAGCTGCTGTTCAGGATGTTTGTTCCACTTGGGAAGTATTTGCTGTCATCTTAATCATTCTTCCTATTCAGGTCTTATGTCAATAACAACTGAGGTGCAAAATTAAGCATCCTTAATAGGCTCTTGTGGGGATCTTATCAAAAGGCATTTACAATTCTTCACTTTCCTGCTGCTTTAGATAAAGCGTATTCGTAGCATGAAACAACATCAATGACTGTCACAATAAAATGCTTATTGCCATTCACAGCAGCGCTGGCCACTGTGGAGCTGAGTGCACGGAGACAGTGGTGAGTACTGGGTGGGTGCTCAGTCGGGGTGATTTTCCTTCAGCACGTCTCACAGTGGCGTTACCAGGATTTCTATTTTAACAAGCCCTCTGCCTGCTGGCTGGTGAGGAACAGTCCCCAGTGGCTCCTTGCCGCTCTGGCCTGTGGAAGCATGCTCCAGCTCCGGCAGTGCCCAGGCTTGGCACTGTCCATCTGCATGGGGCACTCAGCTCCACAGATGGGGCTGTGCCCACATCTTGCTGGTGCAGCAAGAGCCAGGCCACCAGAGGCAGCGGGCTTTCTGAAAACCCACACCCTAGGGGTATAGCAAGGCAGAACGTTCTGTGATGCCTTCAAAAAAGTAAAATCAATGTCACTGAGAGAACTGAACAGAGCAGACTGGAGGTTTGTACAGGGTTGTATCTGGAACTAGGGATGGAGCGAGGTTTTCTGTTTTTCTGGTAGATTCCATACTTGCATCGTGAAATAGTTCAGTCCATCTCCAGCCCAGGCAAATGCGTTCCAGCTTTCAAGTATATACTGATGCTTTCAAGGAAAAGAAGGTGGTGAGGTGGTGGTGAGGAGTCTGTAGCACTCTGGTAGCAGAGCTTTTACATGAAATCTGTGCTGTTGCCTGTCTTTCTCTGGTGGTTGGGGAATACCACTTTGCATGCTGCTGAGCAGCTTGATGCTTTGGAACAAGACAAGTGAGCCACCTAATGTGGTGACAGGGTGACCTGGGTGCTACTCCTGCCATTCTGCTGAAGTCTAACCTGAGAAATGCAGAGCATGTCACCTGGCTTAATGGGTGACAATGAGGGCCAGCTGTGCCAGGTGGCTGCCTTGCAGTGTGCGCTGAGCCTGGCCCCAGCAAGGCACTTCTGAGACTCTGGTGCTCCCATGCACCAGACAGAGAAGGGTTAATGTGGAGGATTCCCACCACACCAGAAGCCTGTGCTACCCACCTTGACTCTGCTGGTTAACCTGCTGCTCATTGCCTAAAGATGTGAGCCTTCAGAGACAATCTGCAGACCAAGCCAGAGTTTCTTGCTTGGTCTTTTTTTTTTTTTTTTAAACTAATAATTGCCATTAAATAGGCTGCTGCTCATCCTTCTGCTATTCATATCAAGCCTCTCTCCCTTCTCCCCAGCTGTGAACTTGTGTTTGAAGCAATAACCGTATTTAAGAAATAATAGAGTAAGTGGAAGGAACTGGTGTTTCTGCTTTTCCAGATTATCTGTATGGTGAATGTAACTATTAGATATGAAAAAAAATAAATTATTGTAATCTTTAACAGCTCCTTCTACCCCATTCTGTCCCCACCCCCCACTGTTTAGTTTTTCTTATTTGGTGTATATTCCTCTGTTTTAAATGGATCTCAGCATTATTCATCTTTGCACCCTATTCAGAATCAATGAGACAGTGGAAAAAGGGAGATTTACATGAGAAGCAGTTTGTGTATTTTAGCAAGAGTCCTTGGAGCCTTCCCCTGACAATGATTTGAGTTATTTCAAAAGCGAGGTAACCAGCTCATTTGTATTTTTTAAAAGAATCTGCTTTTTTCCACTCCTTTGGCTGGCTGGAGCCCTGAGTTAGGTTCTCTAAGGTTTCCCACTGTTGCTGTCACTGATACCAAAGTCACTGCAAATACATGTTTCACATCAAAATGTGTTAAGCAAATAAATCACCACTGCAGTGCTTTTTCACGTGTAGGCTTTTGACTTCAGTGGCTTGACTAAGCTGAAGTGAGATTTTCCCCCAGCACAGCCTCTGGTGATGGCAGACTCGAGCTTCACAAAAATGGTGATGGATGGGAGAGACAAAACACTCCGGGCATTGAATTTGTCCTCTGTACTTCTAGCGCCACGTGCAGCCTCTGCAGACCCCTAGCTGGGAGCCGGGGTGCTGGTGAACGCGTGATGGGCATTGGTGGAGTGTGATAAGGAGAGCAGGGACCCGTGGGTGGCAGGGGCCGGGAAGAAGAGGCAAGGCAGGGCGCACACTGGGGGGCTCAAATTGTCCGGACCGAACAACAGAAGAGAGGCAGCTGCGCCTGCCTGGTTGCGTGAGATGCCTGGCCCACGTGATGCTCAGCCAGGGCTCACGGACGTGCGCCCAACCTGCTGCCGGCACCGCCACGTCCCCGAGCCCGTCCCGTCCGCAGGCTGCCGGCTTGGTGCTCCTCCACGTTCATGGGGCGGGTACCAGCTTCCTTCCAACAAAGCCAGCAAGCGAGGTTGCTGGGTGGCCACACCTGTTATTCTGCATGGGCTCATTTTTTCCTGCGATGTTTGAGCCCGAGAAGTAAACCTTGTCACGTGAGCTGCCGTCTGGTCCTGAAGTGGGCCCAGTGAGTGTGGCAAGAGCTGCTGGTGCTGCCTCTGGGTTGCAGCATCACAGGAAGGATGGTGCCTGTCTGCTCCTGGCTGGCTTGTGACCATTGCCAGGGTTGTCTACTGGTCTGAGACCTCACCTGGGATTGAATCAAAGGTTCTTTGTTTGGGAAACAGACCCTGATAGGTTACTTTAATATTTTACTTTCAGTTATGTTCAGAAACATTTGACTTTGATGCTGCTTATTACAGATACTTTGTTGTAAAATGCTGAAAGTGTTGTGTCCCCTAACTGTCTATGGGTAACCTTTGACTAAAAATGTTTCCTGACCTTTGGAGGGGTGAAAAAAACAGAGGCAGGCAAATACATCTATGTGACACTTGAGAAAGTCACAAATCCAAGCCAGAATGAAAAGTAACTTAGTTATCCCTTTGGAGTTATTTTGAACAAGAAAATACATACTGAATATCAAATTTACATCTAGCTGATTTGATACCAACAGTACTATACCACACAAATTTCTTAAAGGACAAGAATTTACATTTATACCCTCAGTCCGAGCTTGTGGGTGGCTCTGGGCTGAGCTCGTAGCAGGCATCGAGGCTTGAAGGGGTTCCTCTGAGCCACTACTCTGAAGGCTTTGCTTTGGATATGAGAAGCCAGTGTGCACAGGGCATGTTCTTTGGAATGCTGCTGCCAAAACAGTTGGGCCAAGCCTATAAGTACATTGCGATTAAAAGATTATTAAATCAAAGAAAATTCTTAACTGGTCCAACAATTATCTGTATGCATAAGATGTAACATTGCAGTCTGAAATGCCAATGTGAGAGTTTCTGAATTCCTGTTTACTCACTTAACAACACCTGGCTGGCTATTTTAAACCCTATATACCATTAATGGTGAATAAATCCCAGCTGGGAGAGTGCTGGCTGATGCCTGTCAAGCTGCCATGCCAGTGTTTTCCTGGCCCTTTCCAAGCCTTGTGCCTCATGTTCACGCTGGGTCTTTGCTCATTTCTGGGTGGTAATGGAGGATGAGGGGCGAGCGCTCAGTGCTGAGCCCGGGCTGGGGAGAGCAGCAGCCCGGCAGCTCCCGTGTGCACTCTCCCGGGGCCTGGGCACGTGCCTGGAGCCGCAGGGCTGATCGTGTCTGGAGTGGCTATTCCTAAGGAACCAACTGATCAGAGAGGTGAAAAGCATCCGTCCTCCAGCTCTGGCTGCATCCAGCCGTGTCCCGTGTGGGTCACATTTCTGGTTCCAGCAAAACCAGGATGGAGGGGATGGACACGCCCTGGACCCTGGGTGCCCTCCAGCCACTGCCTCTCTGGTCACCTCTTTCTTCCCTGATTATATTTCCTCAGTATTTTATAATGTTTTTTTTCCTGATATTTTTCTTTGAAAAAATAACTAACCAATCTCTCATTAATTATAAATTTGCTATTGCTAGAGTAATACTGTAGGCTCTGTACTGACAGGACGGTGCAGAGCCTCGCATAGGCTCTCTGTGGCACGAGATGATTTTAGCTTGTTTTCACTGGGACAGCGAATGACCGATGGTTAGGTGGCTGATGCATGAATTTGGTTTGGCTTTAGTTTAACTTGGTTTTTTTTGCTAATTGTTAGCCAGTGCTATCAAGGAGCCAGTTAGGGTGAGCATCTGTGACCCTGTAACGAATGGCAGTGTGATGTGGCCGCGCAGGGGGTGCCAGTGGCCCCGGGTCCTGTGGGTCAGGGCAGGAGCGCAGCCTCGGCACTGGGGAGCTCCCTGCTGCAGAAACACCAGGGAGCTCACCTAGCAAGAATTTAGCTGTATTTTTAATGATTTTTTTTTTTAAATAATAATTAGATAATTTGGAATGTAGGTGTTAGTGCTGTTGTAAATGGACTAATAATAGCTGGTTCTCATATTTCGATTAGGCTGGTAAAACATTAATTATACTAGCAATAAACTCTTGGCTCCTTGGACGTGCGTTCCTGTTTGCCCGTAACAAGATTTCGAGTACAACGAATGAAGTGTATATATTTTTATGACAAGCCATAACACTTCCTCTGAGGTATCTTAGGTTTCACTGGATGATTCCAACTAATTGTCCTTGAATTCATTAAAGATAAAACTCTCGGCTGTCATTTGAAATGACTGAGATTTTTAGACATGGAAAATGACTTCAATGGAGATAACCTGCCAGAATTTCTCATTGCAAAGTCCTGTGTTTAATATCTTGGCATTCCTCCTCTGTTTCTGCTAATGTAAGGCAATAGTTATCATTACTGTGTCATCTGCCTGGAGTGGGGCTTGTCTTCAGCACTTCTCTTGGTAGAAAAGTAACTCCTTATTTCCTAATTGCTGGATTAATGTTTTGAGCTCAGGAAGTTAAACAGTGGCAGGATGAGACAGTCATGCAGGGACCAGGCACAATGAGACAGCTGCAGAGCCGCACTGCCACTGTACTCTGATAAGGGAAAAAACAGTATCATTTCGATAGGCAATTATGTTGAATCCTTAGTAGCTTTGGTTCATAATTTGCAATCCATTCACTAGGATTATTTTGCAAACATATGAAAGCAATTATGTTTACATGATTATACACACACATGGAATACATAAACATAGAAAATGAGATTTACAGGGTTCAGTCTGACAGCTGTACTTTCTACTGGAGGCATAGTTGTTCACTGAATTTCCTCTTTTTTTTTTTTTTTTTTATTCCCTGTTTGGCATTTCAGTGAAGAAAGAATTTAAAATACAGAAAATTTTAAGGATATGAATAATCATTCTCAATCTGATTTATGTTAACTTCTGTAAAGACTAAGAATTTAGGAAAATCATCTTGTCATTCGAGGTTTTCTTTTACTTTGTTTTTGTTGCAGGCTTTTTGATAGTAAAACAGATGCAAAGCAGCGTACATACAAGGAACAGACACAGTCGCAGAGCTGATGTTTTGCAAATCCTTTACAACTTTCCACTCATATTGATGTAAAACCTGTGATCAGACTGCATCAAACTGCTTGACATATGGATCTGTGCAGTTTGTATCTGTCAAGAGCAGAAGAGACGGCATGGTGGGATCTGAGAAACAACAGAGTTCTGCCTCCAAGAAGAGTGCAAGCTAATACATTTAAGTGGGGACAAAACTCGTGTCCACATCACGCTTCCCAGCAGTCATATCAGTGGGCATAAAGCCTCAAAGGCGATGGGATGGGGTCAGTCTGGGAATAATTGCTTCTGACACACCGCTTCGCTTACCGTCTCCCTTGCAGAGCAAGCGCAGGGCGAGGCTGCGGGGGCTTCCCCGGCCGCCGGGGAGGCAGGCGCACGCTCGCGCCGGCCCTGCCGCGGCTCCGGGCACCGCTGCCACCGCTGCCACCGCTGCCACCGCGCCCCGCTCTGCCTCAGCCTGACCCCCGTGCCCCACCTTCTTCACGCCCAGAAGTCAGAAGCTATTCCCTCTCCCCCGAGCAAGCCTCTCGAGGGAGGAGGTGCTGAGAGCTTCTGCGTCTGTTCTGGCTCGTTCCTGCCCCACGCGCTTCCCGAGGAGGATTCGGCCGGCGGGCTTGCCGCACAAAGCGGTGCTCTCTCACGTGCCTGGTCTCAGTCCTTCGCTGCGTGCTCAGGCGCTGCAAGCCGGTGCCTGCGTTAGGTGCGAGAGAGGGGAGCGGGCAGACGAGCTGCGAGACGCTGGGCCGCGTGTGGCAAGTGCCCTCGTTCCCCTTTCTCCACAGCTCAGGTGCTACGGCGTGCCCAGGAGGTGGGCTCCCCGCCGGCTCGCGAGGACCCCCACCCCAGCGCCCACCCAGTGCCCCGGTGCTCTGGCGGGGGCACCCGGAAACGTGCGTTCACCCAGCCAGATCTACATCCTAGCTCGGGCAAAACACTAGTTTCTCGCAAACAGCCGCTCTCTGATGGCAGGTTCCTAATCTCGCGTGCTGCACCAGATTTATCTTATGCTGCCAGAACTGCACTTAGCCACACAGGGAGCCCCGGCCTGTGTGCTCTAGAGCACCCTTGTTCGTCTTCATGGCATGCAGACATGCAACAGGACATCTGTTTTGCAGAAATTGAACCTGAAGTTGTATCTGTCTAAATTCATTCAAAATCTTGCTATTTGGTTTAAAAACTAAGAAAGAACTTAGCTGCACTTCATTCAGGTGCCTGACATTGCTTCTGTAGATTTTGCACCAATGTCTTGTTGCTATTAGCACAAGAAAGCCTTAGCTGCAGTGACTTTGCTGGTGAAGTGCATGATTATAAGGGTCTCACACTCTTTGCTGTAGGATTGTGTTGTGAACGTGAGGAGAAACAAATGCAGACCCCCCGTGTGGGGAGCTGAGTCTGGGGTGAGAGCGAGCGTCCTGCAGAACTGGATGGCGGCAGTGGGACGGACCCCGGTGCCCACCGGCACCATGGCACTGGGGTGTCAGGGGTGTGACGGGTGCCTGCCCTGGCCCCTGGGTGCCAGCCTGGCCCTCTCCCGCCAGGAGCTGGGGCCATGGCACAGCAGCCTGGTAACGAGGGCAGGCAGGAGAAGGCTTCGGGAGAGCTCACTGCACCTCTCGCCAGGGAGAGCGGCCAGGGTGACCCTAGCACTGCTAATGCTGCCGATGTGGTGAACAGAAGCTGATAGCAGAGGCTCTTAGGTTTGTTGTTGATCGAGAAGCTCCAATAGCCACATGATGATGTCAGGAACAGAAATAGTTTAGCATGTTTAGTTAGCTTGTCATGGGAAATCTCACGGGGGTTTTACATTTAATTCCTTGAGAGAAGTGTTGCACATCCATATAAATTTGTTTATTTTATAGCCTTCCTCTTTTTTTTTTTTTTTTTT
>VXAL01003045.1:14954-33910 GCA_013399475.1 Chauna torquata
TTTTTTTTTTTTTTTTTTGGTCACTGAAAAAATAAATCTTGTCCCAGCTCAGGAGAATGTCTGGTACAAGCTATTTGCGGTGCGCCTGTACTGACCAGCTTGAAGGGACCAGACCTGCCTCAGGGCCAGTGAGCTGCAGGTACCTGAGCACGCCTCCTGCCAGGGACTGTGCCCCGGCTGTCAGCTGACGTATTCTTATTAACTTGCTAATGCCACAGGAGAGACTCATTAATTGCACTGAGAACTGATAGTCAATGGCTGAGGCTTGTTTTGATTATCTAGAAATGATGCTATACAAGCTGACATGAAATTAAAGGAAAAAAAGAAAAAGATCCTGGCAGTTGTCCTTTACACACATCTCAACCCCTGCTCAGCTCCATCCACTCTCCGATCCAGCCATGGGATGCAGCGGCAGCACAGTGCTTGATATTGCTGTGAATCTCCCAGTGCAGGGGCAGAAACCAAGTGTTCCTCTAAAGGGGAAGCGCTGAGATTGCATTCTGCATGTATTTCTGGTGTGAGTTGACATCGCTTCTTTGGATTTGTACCTCTGAGCATAGCTTGGACAAAACCAAGGGAGGCTGAGGCAGGGAAAGGACCAAGCCACGTGGGAAGTAGTATCTGCTCTGTGCTGCTGGCATGCAGCCTTGCTGAGCACCCTTCTGCTGCTTCCATGGCTGTGCTGAGCTCTGTGGCCTTTCTGGTGAAAGAAAATTCAGGGTATGCTAAAGGATTTTGTTTCTTTAAAGGGGAGTTTAAAATATTTATAATACTCACAGTAAAATTAAAATATGTGAAACAGACATTGCCTTGCAGGTGCCTTTGGGCATACGGAGAGTAGAGCAAAAAAAATGATTTATTTTCACTTATAATTTAAAAGAAACTTTCCTAATTTTTAGAAGTGTGTTAGCTAAAGCACAGGTGAAAATAATAAATCACAGCAATTTAAAAAATGTCTACCCACTTTTGGCAAGACTGGCACTATGGTTCAATGCTAAGGCCATTTGGTAGGTTCATACCAGAATAATATTTGCAAAAGTGTGACTTCAATATTCCTGTAAGCGAAGGAAAGGATCAATTTCTGTGTTTTTCAGATTAGTCAGAATGGACAGCATGCCAGACTGTCCAGTAACAAAAGAAGGAAAGAAAAGAAAATCACCTGTGCCTAGTACAGCACCATTATAAAGCAGCCTCTGAGCTCAGTGTATCCATATACAGGAATCTGGTCTCCAACTGACTCGTAAATGAGGCACTCCTCTCGGTGAATGCACTTTCAGAGAACATCCAGCGTTGGATTGCTTTTTACATAAACATTTCAGCAGAGGAGACCCCAGAGTGCTGCTCTGAAGCTGTGGCTTGCATTTCAAGAGCATATAGAGAAAAGTGTCTTGCTTTCTTTCTTGGAAAAGCATCCAGACAAAACCGTTAACATAACGACATGGCATATCAGTTGTGCTGCACAGGCAGCCGTACCAGAGTGTTTCTTAAAAGTTACCGATTTACTGGGATCTTGGCACAGTGCATTGCACAGACAGGGAACAAAATCTCTGCCTGGCCTCGTTCCTCCTGTTCTGGAGGCCCTTGCTAACATGGATAGGGCTTGCCTTTTCCAGTGAAAAGGTGCATTTACCCAGCTCTGGGCTGATCCCTGTGACTGTCTTGAGGGTGCTAGGGAGAGCAGCTGCATCCCCTCCATCCCCAAAATAACTCATAGCAATGTCACCAGCTCTCTCCCCTGACTTTGTCTCTGCCTTGGGACCGGTCTTGTTGCACCAGCCCTGCAAGCATCATTTTCAGACCACCGAAGGTGAAACTCCCGCAGGGTGCTCATTGTTGCAGGAATGGGACATAGTGCAGCAACGTGCCCATGCTCCTTGTCCTGCCACAGGGCACCTCCGCACCCATCTGGGTGCTCACCTCCATCAAACAGGGGCCCAAACCTCTGAGAGCGATTCATCAACAAGCAAAGCATCCCAAGAAGCCCCCGGAGCACAGCAGGGGTCTGGCTGCAGGCTTGTCCTGGGGACATTGAGCCCCTCACAGCACTCAGCAATGTTCCCACTGCAGGAGGTGGCTGCCCAGGGGTTTGGCAGGACACCCTCTCCTCTTCCTTGCAGGGCATGGTGGTGACACCCGGTCTCCCCAGAGATCCCCCCTGTTGGCACTTCTCCATCCCTGAGCTCCGCAGGGGGCTGTTGATGCCCAAGCTTATGTTTTCTGGGATGCTCCGTGCCAGCGCTGGGAGCCACCCTGGCTCGGCTGACAGGGCAAATCTCCCTCCTTTGTCTCTGCACAGGGAAAATGGCCCATGCTGCTCGGCCCAAGACAATCCCACAGTCCACTGAGATAGAACAGAGCCAAAGGGACTGCAAGTCCTTAGAGACATCAAAGACAGAGAAAGTACCGCTGACA
This sequence comes from Chauna torquata, assembly GCA_013399475.1. Classification (NCBI taxonomy): domain Eukaryota; kingdom Metazoa; phylum Chordata; class Aves; order Anseriformes; family Anhimidae; genus Chauna; species Chauna torquata. Next base: position 17,367 of record VXAL01003045.1, read on the forward strand.
GGAAACAACTGTGGCAGGTCATGTCTATGGGGATGCTCGCTCAGAAAACAAACCACCTTGCTCCCAGCAGCGCTGCACTGGCATCGCTCACTCAGAGCCACTCCCCTGCAGCGCATCACTCGTGCTGCAGAGCCGAGCATGGGGCTGTGCAGATATGCTTTGTCTTAAACCATTTCTGTACTGGTGAGTGGAAACAAGATCCATGCTCCAAAAGCATGGATGCAGAAGTACAGCTGGGACAGAGGAAAAAAAAAAGGAGGATTTTTTTCTCCACTGACTTTATTATGTTTTATTCTCATCAATCTTCTTAACAAGAGAATAGATACATTTTTAACAAAGTACTGGTGTCAATAATTCACACGGAAACCTTAGGGTCTTCCTGAGCAATGCCCAGAGCTCTGTGTCTGTGTTTTGCTGTTCTCCTTCTCTCCGCAGGGACATGTGCTGCCCACAGCCTTCTCAGGGCCCCTAGCCTCCTAGCACTGCAACAAGCACTGTGAGGTTGTGGGACTGGAGCACAGGATGCAGGGGAAAGCTGGTGTGATTTGAGGTAAAGGAAGGGCACTCAATTCCTTGGACAAACTTTTTTTCCTTCACTTTCCTATTCCCACCTATGAACAGAAGCAGTAGAGGACCCTCACTCGTATTTTTTAGTTTTTAGTCGACATTTTGCAGGCAATGTTTTACACAGGTATTCATATGCATGATGCATCCAGCACAATGGAGCTCATGCCAAAAGTCTTGGCAAATATCACTGGAATGCAAAGTCCTTAAACCCAGTCCAAGCACTTCCTATGTTTTGCTCTAAAACTTGGACAGTGTTTCCATTGCTAACTTTTGCTTTAACTGCTCAACTTCTGTTACAGACTTCTGTATCTTGATATCTTTGGTGTATTTTCTGTACAGTATTTTAATAACATGGTTGGAATTATAAAATGCATGTGAGAGTGACAAAACTAGCTTTAGTCATTATTAAATCCAAAGAATGTCATACATACCTTTGGGCCTAATACCTAGAAAAAAAATATGCAGTTCTCAGCCAGAAGTATTAGATGCACCAGAAAGTCAATTGTGTCATCTAAAATGTGTGGTGTTGCTAGTGCCCAGCTGGAACAGAGCAGGAGGAAGCAGATATCTCCATTCTGACCTTGGTGTATGCTATGGTGTATGTAAGTCACACACTTAATATGAGAGAACTTTGCTGTTGTTTAATCGTCTGTGCAGTAGGTAAAATGGGTTGACTTAGTATTTTCACGAGCCTGATGAATAGCTTTATTTCATCATGATGTTACCTAGTTATATAGTGTCTATGACAAACAACTTGCCAAGCTGAGAGACTTAGCACATTTTGAGCAAAACCCTTGCATTATTTTTTCTTATTTGCATCTTGGGTCCATTAAACAATTATACATATACATGTGCACAGATATAAATACTAGCTGGGTCATTTAACTCTAATAATTTTATAATTTTCCAGTCCTAAAAATAGTTTGCAATATAATCATGAATTTATATTCCTCACTGAAGTACTACAGAAGTGTAGTACACTTCTTTAAAAAAGCAATCCAACACAGAAATAAAGCAATGCCACGTGAATTAGTGAACTTCAGGTGTGAATGCAAATGGAGTGTCCTTACCTGATAGGATTGCAAAGCCACACTCTGGGGGGTTCTGCCTGTTACAGAGGCTCCTGGAAGACAACTCACATTCTGTGCTCCCAGGGCTTTCGGCAGAAGAGTGCTGGCAGAGCGGCAGAGGCTGGCAGTGGTGGGCATGGACCACGTAGGAGCGACCAAGGCTCAGAAGACGGACAGGAGCTGTGTCCCTGCTAACACCGCTGCTTGCACAGCCAGGTGCGGGGCCCCGCCTCTGAACTTGTGCTGCACCCAGGCTTGGACAAAGGCTTACACCAGCGACGTTCTCAGCTAGCTGCAGATTCACAGCAGCTTCCCTGCAGCCTGTGGGTGGGGGGAGCACCCAGGCAGCGGGCACCACTGCCCTCAGTGCCGGTCATGGTGCAGCGTGCATGTTGCTGTGGCACTGCAAACACTTCCTCACAAAGCCAGGATCATGCAGCAGACCTCTAATCTCCTCAGCACCACATGCACACTGCTTCCAGGGCGTCATCCTGACCTGGGCTTGGCAGCAGGGCACTGACACCTTGCAAGAAAAAGAGCTTATTCAGGAGCATATCCTCCAAAAGATCAGTTTTAGACAAAATTGCTCTCAGACAAGTTCAGAGCCTCAAGTAACCTATATATGCACTCCCAGCTACTAATGAAAGGCACGTGAAGGTCAGATTGCTCACAGGTGAGCCACACCAGCTAACCACACATCCAACGACTCGTCAATCTCCAGCCACAAAGGCCTTCTATAAAACTGGGTCCAGATGCCTTTTAAATTTTCTTTTAATTCCTTTTTTTTTTTTTTTTTTAATCTCTATCATTTTTTTGGTCTTGTTCAAGTTCTTCTATAAAGTGAGTCAGGAGATAGTAGTGAGGTTTTCTTGTTCCAGAATAGCATGTTACACTTGTACAGGAATTCGTAAGTTTTTTTTTTTTTCCCTCTTCGGCCAGCTGGAAAATTGGCTTCTGAAGCTTCTGAGGTCCTGGGAGGGATCAGGACATTTGTGAAACAAATATTTGGGTGGATTGCCAGGCTGCAAGCTCAGCACCCATGAAATAAATACATAAATAATGTGAGCCCTGCAAGGTAGGGCTCTGTGTGTGCAGGTGGGAAGTGTGCGTAGGCTGGAAGGGGGTGTGCACTGTCAGTGTCCAGAAGAGACAGCACTTACTAAAAATGACCTCTCCTTCGGTCTGTGCACTTACTTGTACATATGCAAAGTATTTTTTTTAATTCTCTAAGTGCAATCCGTTTGCACTCTTTGTCACGAGAAGAGTAACTGTTAGGGGCTTGTTCTGCTTTGTTCCTCTCTGGCGGTGCTGGATTCCCGTCCTACCCGCCAGCTCTTCCCCTGCTCTGGTGTGTCACTCTTTCTACAGCTCGTTGGCTCGATTCTGACCTTGGCAAACCCCTTGTCTGTTGTTGCCCCTAGGGGGGCAGCTCTGGTTCTCCTTTGATTGTCTGCTCTGGCTCTGTGCTGCTCCCCGTGCTGGTGCTGCTGGTGGCAGCACGGCAGCCCTGCTCCCCGCACCGGGCTCGGCACGTCCCGGGGCTCCTGGTGCGGTGCAGCCTGGTGCTGCTGGTCGGGCAGGGGACGTGGCTTGGCCCTCGGCAAGCGCGAGGGGTGGGCAGCGACCTTCACAGCCATGAAACTTGCTCTGGGGTTTTCTGGCTCCTTGTGGGTGACTTTGATGTCCAGCAGGCTTTTTGAGGCAGTAACCGCCAATGGTGGTTGGAGCTGAAGGGAAACCTCCTCCGAAGCAAAGCTGAGGTGCTGCGCTGGGAAGGAGAGGGCTTGCACAGCTCCAGCTCCTTCAGAAAGGATGCGGCTGTGCTGTGAAGCACGGCCATCTCTGCAGGAGCTCCCTCCTTGTGTTTGGTGAGCAGAGCCTTTGGAGGGAGGTGTCGGGGGACAGCCGGGCTGCGTGCCTCAGTGCTACCAGTGCTGCCACTGCGAGCCTGGGTGCCGAGGGCCCCGGCTCTGCATGGGGGCTTCAGTGCTGGAAGACGTGTGGTGCGGAATGGCTCCTGTCACAGCACGTCACCAGACCAGCTGGGGATGCTGAATAAACTTTACCTGGCCTTTGTGGTGCTGCCAGACATGCAGTGCTTTTCTTACTGAAGTCCAGAGCTGCATCCCAGGCTGGGGAGCAGGCTGGTGGCTGCAGAGGGGGTAACGGTCTCCTCTTATATGAGGAGACACAACAGGCTCTGATCATTGGATTGAGTAGAATATGGATTGAGTAGAACATCTCCTCAAACTTCAAAAAAACAGAACAAAACAAAACCTCGATTTGAAGACACCAAGTGCTGATCAAATGAATGATATTGAGGATTTGTTTGATCCTTTTCTAAGTGGCTTAGTCTCCTTTACACTGAATACACAATATCCAATTAAGAATTCTTCTAGGTGCAGATAGCACTTTGCTCTGTTCAAAGGCTCTCCTTTCCCTGCTGTGGGAGAGCTCCGTGCCTAGCGTGAGCTTGCTCTCAAAGGCACAGGGAGGGTGGGATGCGCCTCGCTTGTTTTTTCTGGTCAAATTGTCAATTGAACAGAGCATTTTACAGAGGCACAAACACAAAACAATTGGCTACACTGTGCTTTTCTGCATGAGTACCTGGAAATAGCAGCATCAGAGAGAAGAGGTCTGCTCGGCTTGGCGCTGGGGTGGTTGTGGGTGGGGTGTGAGCACACTGTGAGCAGCAGGTGCAGAACCTGCCCGCTTCCCCCAGGATGGGACGCAGCAGGAAGATCTAAGGACAGGGCTTAATGGTGGACTTGGTGGTGTTAGGTGATCATTGGACTTGATGATCTTATGGGTCTTTTCCAACTTAAATTATTCTATGATCAACATGGTTTATCTTCTGGCTGCAGAGGGCCAAGGTGGCTGTGGTGCTCTGGGGACTGCCGTGGCTGGACCACCCCACACCGTCCTGTGCCACGTCCCCTCGGCTGCTGCCGCAGCGGGTGGCTGCCGTGCCACTGTCCACAGGGACCAACAGGGTGCAACCGAGCAGGGCTTGGCCTGTGTCCTCAATGGCTGTGGATCATCTCTTGGTTGGGGAACTGTATACACTTACATATTAAAAGAGCACTTTTCAGAAGAGATGTTCTTTTTAAGGATGCAGTTTCCTGATGTCCGAGCAATATAAAACTCGCCTGTGCTTTTTTTAACTCCATTGCTGCTGTAAACGCTGAGCGGTGGGAACAGTGAGCTGGAGTCATCTCCACCTGCATCTTTAGTGCAGTTGTTTCCAATTGCTAGTCCAGTCAATTACATTTTAGCAGTTCCTTTGAAGGCATTTTACTTGCACAGGTGTCACTGAAGATTAACTTTAGCATATGAAGTCTATTATTTGGAGCTCATTCTTCCCCCACCCCCAGGAGAAACTTGGCTCAACTGTCAGAGTCTTGGAGAGGTTTGCAGAGCTGGCAGCTAGAAATAAAAACATCTTTTAACAGCTCTTTTAATCTAGCAGAAATAAAGTCTATCAAAAGCCAATCAGTGAAAGCTCAAACCTGACAAACTCAGAGTACAAATAAGACGCAGGTCTTTATGACTGACTGTGATTAACCAGGAGTGCAGTTTACTCTGGAGCATAGGAGGCTCTCTGTTACTTGAGGTCTTTACACCGAAACTGGATGTCTCTAATCAGCTGAGAGCTGGTGAGTTGGTTGGTGCATGGAAGAGGCAGCTCTGAGGCTAGGGGGACTTTGCTCCCTTCACCCGTCAGGGGTTATTTCCTCTAGGATCCTGGTGAGCTGGGACCACTCTTGTGCAGCATATAGATGGGAGATGGCTTTATTTTAGTGGGGTTCAGTGTAACAACACAAAAGCCAGTAGAGGAATCTGTATCTTGACCTTTTATTGTTTGCCTGTTTCCTTGGGTTTAGTGATCAATAACATTTATTGATAATCTTTTTGAAAGATGGCTGAAATGTACAATAGGGCAATGTGTTCATTCATTGCTCATTCATGACTAGCGAACTTTATTGTATGATAAATTAGGCTAGTGGATTAATTGTAGATGCAATATATCTAATAGCAAGTGAGAGATTGCAGAGCTGAATCTCCAGTATTCAGAAAATGCGCATCTTGGGTGATGAGTGGGGGTACTAGACAGTCCCTCCTCCTTGGCAGGTTGCACACACCAGTAATTTCAACACTCTTGCCCTAATGAAGTTCCTGTTTTCCTCTTTGTAAACTTCTTCAGCCTTGTCTTTAATATCTGAGCTCAAAGTAGTTGCTTCCCTGTATTCGTGGCTGCCTACTGAGGCATCTGGTAACTTTGCACATTACAAAACTGCTTCTACTTATGGTTATGCACGGTCACAGTTAATATTAACTTTTAATTTATTAAAATTATTTCATAAAGTGCTATTGAACAAGGCCAGATATTTTAAGGGGTTAGTTAATACATAATCTTTCAAGTCAACAAGTTAAATACAAGCTGGTATGGTATATTGTTTTCTATCTGATGTGCTTAGATGGTGAGCAGTTTGGAGTAGAAATGATCTTTTCCTAAGCACAGTCAGTATTCAGTATAACTGTTTCCTTAACGTAGCTGAAGAATCTAGCCACCTCCACATATGTTGTTATTGCTTTCTATGAAAGGTAATCCCTGAAGTAACTAAAAATTGAATTGTCACTCCTAAATCAATCTGTGAGATTTATATGAAGTTTTGTATGAATTAGAACAACTTTAGGGGTAAAATTTCAAGGCTTGATATTCTCCATAGAGTAAGTTCAAAAATCCTTAATCCTCCTAAAAGCTGTTTGCTGGTGTTAGCCTGCAGACATCTCTAGAATAATGAGGCTGCCACTGTTTCTGCCTACTAGGTAGCACCTTGTCCAGGAGATGCAACTTTCCCATCTCATTACGCTGATACAATGACATGGACCTTGCCTTGGAAGAAGCCAGAGTGTGACTTGGTTGATAGCAGCATAGAACAGCAGTCTTGCTGGAGGTTTGGGCAAGCCATCATTGCTTGTGACACTATTCTATGCTTCCTCCTCATTTTTCAGTCTGACAGTCCCTTAGGGAAGCTCTCCAGGCGGTTCTCACCAGTAGTGCTCAGGACATCTGTAGTGCCCGCTGCAAGATATCTCACCAAGCAGTGGGAGCTGGCTGTGAAGCAAATGCCTGCACGCAGTGTTGAAGTGTCCTTTGGGCTTTGGCTCTTCTCAGAGTTTTCAGCACTCCTTTGTGTGGATCAGTATGTAGAAACTCTTGTTGCACCCTGAGGAGGTAACTGCTTTCTCTTTTCTTGGTAGAAGTTAAGGTAACTGAGTGTCATGCAAGACTGGGTTGGTGTCTGAGAGTCACAGCAGGTCAGATACCCCCATCCTTGCCAGTGCTGGAGGTCTTCACCTCTGCTGGACCTTGTNTAAGTTCAAAAATCCTTAATCCTCCTAAAAGCTGTTTGCTGCTGTTAGCCTGGTTAAACACTTGCAGATGTACTAACTCCTATTGCTGAGAAATCTCTGCTGCAGAGCTGGATTTGCAGAGGGAAAGGCGTACTCAATATTCCTAATAGCACCCTGCCAGCACAGACCCCAGTGATGGTAGTGAAGCAGCAGGTTGCTGATAACAAGTTGCAAGCTCTTCAGTGGTCCGCGAAGGAAAACCAAAGGAGGGAGCTGGTTGGGCAGGGCTTGCCCCCGGGCTGCTCTGCAGGCGCAGTGCTGGTGACTCCAGGGCACAGAGCATAGCCCGGGCAGTTCGCTTTACGCCGTGCCCTCGTGCTGCATGCTGTATTGGCCTCGCCAGTGTTCCCCCACTGCTGGTGGGGCAAGCCGAAGGGTGGTGGTGGGGGTACCGCAGACAGGTTGTGGGAAGGGCTTGGCCCATCTCTGGTGGCTTGCAGGAACTCGGTGTCAGGAATGTGATGCCGGTGGCAGCAGGGCACCAGCTCTTGTGCTGTGGTCCTGCAGGACAGCCATAGACCGCGTAGCTGGCAAGGTATATTGAAAGAAATGAAATTGATCACAGAGATGCTGCTGAGAGTCCATTCCTCAGACCTCCTCTCCCACTATCTAGTGTCTCCACCCTTTTGAGACCAGAAATCTCAAAGCCAGCAGATTCAATCAAGCTGCTGCCCTGTTAGAGGAAGCAGTATAAGCTGACTTTATTGGCAAAGATACCCTGTACCTGCAGACATCTCTAGAATAATGAGGCTGCCACTGTTTCTGCCTACTAGGTAGCACCTTGTCCAGGAGATGCAACTTTCCCATCTCATTACGCTGATACAATGACATGGACCTTGCCTTGGAAGAAGCCAGAGTGTGACTTGGTTGATAGCAGCATAGAACAGCAGCCTTGCTGGAGGTTTGGGCAAACCATCACTGCTTGTGACACTATTCTATGCTTCCTCCTCGTTTTTCAGTCTGACAGTCCCTTAGGGAAGCTCTCCAGGCGGTTCTCACCAGTAGTGCTCAGGACATCTGTAGTGCCCGCTGCAAGATATCTCACCAAGCAGTGGGAGCTGGCTGTGAAGCAAATGCCTGCACGCAGTGTTGAAGTGTCCTTTGGGCTTTGGTTCTTCTCAGAGTTTTCAGCACTCCTTTGTGTGGATCAGTATGTAGAAACTCTTGTTGCACCCTGAGGAGGTAACTGCTTTCTCTTTTCTTGGTAGAAGTTAAGGTAACTGAGTGTCATGCAAGACTGGGTTGGTGTCTGAGAGTCACAGCAGGTCAGATACCCCCATCCTTGCCAGTGCTGGAGGTCTTCACCTCTGCTGGACCTTGTTTGTGCTGTGCAAACAGGACATTTTGTATCTTTCACTGTATTGCAGAAGAAAGAGAATAAGGCTTGTGAAATTTAAGGGCTGACCCTTTGTTTTCATATGTGGCTTTTGCTGTTAGAGATTTTGGTCTGGTACTGCAATCCCTAAAGGTATCTATGGGGACAGTTCAAATTTTATCTAACATTTGATGGAGGGGGATTCACTTTTTTCACGGGTGCTGTTGGTGTAGTTCCTCTCAGATACTTTCTCTGTAGCAGAGGGTAAGTGTACATTAACAACTACTTCACTTTCACGCTCACCTCTGTAGGTGTCTTTAGAAGCACTGACTTTTCTGTAATGTGACCTTTTGAATAGTGAAATTACAGAAGCAGCAGACCTCTCACCAGATTCACTTTTAAAACTTACTCTTTCTACTTCTAAAATAATCCAAATAAGTCTTTGCTTATTGTCTTTTAAATTAAATAGTTGCAAGGAGCCCTCCACATTCTCTGTGGATTGTGTGCTGTCAACCTGACAGATCTGAACTTCTCATCAATCTCAGATCCTGTCGTGCTCCTGTCTGGACCTGAAGTTCTCCTTGGTTTGCCCTTCACAAAGCAGCCATTGCTGCTGTGTGTAACAACAGCATTCACAGCCAAAGCTCATGGATGCCGATAACTGCTGAGCCTTAGAGTTTACGTTTATTGCTAGTAGTTTATTTGTGGTACATCATGATGCCATTAGAATTTTCCCCCCAGAGGAAATTCATAACGAAGCAGTCCCTCATTGTTTTTGTGAGTCAGATCTGCTTTACCTTATGGTTGGTTTTGGACTCTTCATTCTGGAGCTCTGAGAAGTCTCTATCCGACATTCTAAGTTAGCTTACTTCAGAAAGGCAGTAATGATGCTTTGTCAGTGTCCTTAATCTTGGCTTTTTAATTTTTATTTATTTATTTATTTATTTATTTATTTATTTATTTATTTATTTATTTATTTATTTATTTATTTATTTATTTATTTATTTATTTATTTATTTATTTATTTATTTATTTATTTATTTATTTATTTATTTATTTATTTATTTATTTATTTATTTATTTATTTATTTATTTATTTATTTATTTATTTATCCCTTTAATCCTTGAAAGCAGGCAGCAGTCCACAAGCCGTGTCTGGCTTTAGGACAGACTTCCCAAGCTGATCTTGCAGCATTTTGACCACCTCAGCAAGGGCTGTGCTATCAGTGGCTGCTGAAGCAGCGAATCTGAGCAAAACCGACCCCTCTCTTACCATTGCTGTCCTCAGCTACCTGCACTCCTCCACCTCCTGGCAGCCTGGACCCAGCTGAGCTCCCTGAGGAGCCTGTCATCCCCCAGCAGCCAGTTGTTTCCAGCCCTTTCCCCTTCCCCATGCGTGACTGGGTTGGAACCCAGCAGGCTGCAGATCAGGTTTCATTATCCCTGAGCTCTGCAGCTCAGACCTGATCCTGTGTGGCTCCTGCTGCCCGAGCCCCCCTCCCAGCTGCTCCCATCACTGGCTGCTCCCTCCTGTGATCCTGCTTCTCATGCAGCTTTTATTTGGGCATTTTTACCACTCAGACTTTGAAGCAGGCTTACATGTTACTTGCAGGTATGCAACAATTATATTTATTGGCCAATAAAGAACAGAAACTGCTGGTGCTGAGGTGGCTGGGGTGTCAGCATTATCGGGGCGGAGAGTGGTGATGCGCAGAAGCTGCGGTTTGGGTCCCTGTGCGGCTGGTCTCGCCCTGCTGCACCGATGGGTTCAGGCCATGGCCCCTGTGCTGGAGCTGTGTGCCTCTTCTCGCTGCAGTTCCTCATTTGAGTAGGCAACAATTCATGACTCAGGAACTTCACTTGTGTGTTTGCTTATATTTTCCTCCTCCCAGCACAAGCTCACACACTTGCATCGACAGCTCCACAATGGCTTTTGTAGCAAAGTCAGCCAAGGGGATGCAGCTGTAACTCAGACAAGGAGCTGGGGGCTGTTGTCTTCCCAAACTTGCAGAGTGCCGGACAATGCACTTGCACTGCTGGGTCTGTTTTATTGCTGGTCTCTGGATTAGGTCTGCCAAAACTTAAAAGATGTGACTAGTTGTGCAGGTGGCTGCCCTGGTAGGTTTCAGGTGACTTCTGCCACAGAAGATGACCTGGTGGTCTCTCAGACTATGGAAAGGGGTATGACCTATAGTCTACCCCCTCCTGCTGAAGTGTTTGGCTCATGACGAAGTATTTTGATTATGCAGCCATAGTCTCCTCCTCTTACTGTCCCTTTGATGAAAACCAATGAGCACAAAGCCCATGGTGCTGCATGGAGAATATCACAGCACCAGCCTGGCCCAGGAGTTAACCGTGGATCTAGTGGAGAGGAGTGTTGTCTACCACTGAAATCGGAGCTACATACACTGCATGACGGCCAGTTACCAGAGTAGCATCGTGATGCCAAAATGTGGACTAGCCTGTGGCTAACCCCTTACCAGGTCAGTGTATCTGTGTTTGATGATGGAGAGCATAATGGGTTTATTGACTGTTCTGGACTGGCAGTTACCACCTCCTCCAGAAGCAGGAGTTGGCCCCTGCGGTGCGTGAGTGGCAGCAGGAGTGTGGGGACAGCCAGGTGGCGAGCGGTCCCGTGGGGGATGGCTGGGAGCCACCAGCAGGGCCAGGCAGCGCGGCCCTGCTGCTGCCCAGGGCTGGGTCAGCGCTGGGCTGGTGCCGGCTCTTCCTCTTGTATGCTTTTGCTGCAGCCTTGAAAGTAATTAGCACTTCCTTTGAGTGCAGAGGCTTCTAAAAGCATTTACCATCTGGTAGCACTTACCACATTAATCACAGTCCAAGGATTAGAACAAGCTAGTTTTGACTTGAGATTTCTGAAGTAACTGTATTTCTCCATTTCAGATGCTATTATCAATAAGTCTAAAGTTTTGCATGACACCTTGTGTTCATGACATTAGTTCAATGGAAGAAAGAAAAAAAAATCCCCAAACTGCAGATCTGAAAACAAAACTTGGACTCTTCTGTTTTTGAACTGAAGCTTGGCAAAACATGATGTCTATATTTTTGACAGTATTACAATCCAAACTTTCATGACCCAAACTGAAAAACATACCTCTGGCAATATTTTAATATTGATAGGCAAAACTGTGATTCATCAACATCAAACTGTTTAATTCATTAGCCAACAACTCCTATGCAATGTGGGAATACATTTAAAAGAGAGTGAGATGAAACCAAGTATTAATTATGCAGTCATTACACAAATTAATAATTTTATGTCACACAGAGCTTCGTATGTATTAACACTTTAGAACCTGTTTCCTGCCCTTATTTTTAAGTTCTATTGAGGTACATGGATACACTGTATTTTTAAATGAACTTTTCTCAAAAGTTCTGACATGAACTTCAGGCAGAACTAAACATGAAAGACTGACATAGCTTCACCTCCAAGAAAAACATGGTTTTGTTTTTCCTGTTTTTAGGTTCTCCGACTTCCATATGTCTGTGTGATTCTCATGCGCAATTGTCCATATGAATTGTCACTAATAGTTTTGTGCTGTATAACAATTTTACTGCCTTTTATAATATTTGCCTTAACAACACGAGCGTGTTAATGCTTGTCTCTTGATCCTCACTGAAATGCCACTATCTGAAAGTAAAATGAAGGAACACTAGCAGCTGTGGGAACTGAAGAGAGGGTGGGCTGTAGGCAGCCACCAGGACTGAGACAGCCTACGTAGGGAACATGCAAGTCGTGCCTTTAGCTCTGACCTGGCTTTTAGGTGTTACTCCAGCTCATCACCTCTGCACTGGGCCGCTTGGAGCAGAGGCCCCAGGCGCTTGCAGCACCCATGCACCAGCAGCGCGGTGTGGCAGAGCTGGGCTGCCCACATTCAGCATCCCCCAGCAGCTCCGTGCTGCTGGGGGAAGTGGTGCCTTGGCTCTGTGCTCTAGTGGGTGCTTGTCCCGTGCTTCTGGGCGTGGGGCTGTGGGCACGTTGCACAAGGGAAGCACTAGGGAAGCACTAGGGAAGCAATCCCAAAAGCCAAGGGGTCTCTCCAGAATCTTCTGCATCTAGGTACTTGACCCCCTCTCCTTGCCCATTGCTGACTCTCAGCTCAAGAAGCAACGCTCTGTGCTTCCCTTCCTCTGGACAAGGCTGGAGCAGAGCCATGGGAATCAGAGAACCACAGAAAAGCAGCCTGTTCCAGGGGGAGGCTTGCATCATGGCTGTCACAGTGAGAGGGAAGAACCACAAATTTTTCAGCAGGCTCCAGTTGCTTCTGGTTCATGATCCTTGTCAGTGAGATGAGGGGAGCATCCTGCAGCCTGAATGTGCAGATGGGGATATCTAAACAGAAAGGAGTCCACAGACCTGCTGTCAGAGATGCTGAAGCACAGGCCTGTGTTTCCAAGAGGGAGCTAGATGTTGCCAAACCTTCTGGACTGCTGGAAAAATGCTGTCTGTCTCCAAGACAAACTGGATTTTCATCTTTGCCATGTTGCTGATGTTTAATTTTTAATTACTGTGCAATGTGATAATCTCTATAATAAAGCATGAAAAATCTAAATATGTCCTGAAGATATGAAAGCTGCTGAATGTTCTTAAAGCCAGAGCTTGAGCTGAAAGCCAGACTGAGCCATGTGAGATCCTGAGCTAAGGCAGCCATTTCCTACAGTGCAACGTGTGGAAGCAGGCTACCGGACACAAGTGGCACAGAAGCTTTTGAAAGTGAAATGTGATGCTGGGCTGGCAGGATGCTCTGGGGGCAGAAGACTTCTCCCTGCCCCTGAAAGGTCTGGAAAGCAAGCTGAGCCCCAAAAGGTGCAGGAGTCCTCTACTTCACACCATCCCATTAAAGAGCTGTAAACTGTGGTCCCTGAGCTGAGACAAAGAAGCTCAGTAGTTGCAAGAGCAAAGATCTCAAATTCCATCCCACTGTGCATATAACATATTGGCTTAGGTGAGATTTAAATTGGAGACAAATGTTACACACATTTGGCTGAAGCAATTTCTTCAAGAATGTTTTCCTAAATTAGGAATGATAGTGATGATGCTACTGCTTCTTGGCTGTTGCTTACTACTGGCTGAGATTTCATATGCTAACCACTTGTTTCTAAAAACTCGCAATCTGCTTTTACAGCTACTTCACATAGTATGTGAAAACACTTTTTTTTTTTTCCTTGACAACTTTGTGTTCATGAGCTTTGCTATTTCCATGGTATAATTGATTTTACAAGTTAAATTGTTGTGTTTCTGTCCCTTGACGGATAGGTGCAATTTTATTAAGCAGGTTCTTTTTTTTCCTCAGATACTCTCTTTTCAGTGACTTTTACCTTTTTGAATCTATAGTGCAAGGATTAGAAGAGATCCTTTTATGGGGCTCTGGCATGGCCCAAGGATGCTGGCAGGGATGCCCTGAGGATGTCTTAAACCTCAAGAATATTCAGGCTCCATTTGCTGTTTTGCATAGTTCTCTGTGGTTTCCACTTTATTTTTTTTTTTGAAATTCGTTCCTCAAATGCTTCCAGTAAAGGGGTGGTAAAATTTATGGATGCCAGGAAAATCCAATCATTTGTTTTTAAATACATGAATACTCCTCATTTCCTTCTTCAAAGATGCTGATTTTTTAAGTTTGTCTTATCACTACCCTGTGTAGATGTAGCGGTATAACCTAGTAGGCCCTAACATGAGTGTATACATTTAATTTAAAAGCAGTGAGAGCCACAGTGTACATTTTTTGATTCATTTACCAGTTTCAAAGTACATAGGTTTCTTTTTTAATAAATTTCAGAGCTTTTCTGTCAGTGTTTGTCCAACTGGAAACTAGTACTATGGATAGCATTTAAAAATGTTACGGAAAGCAGACACAAATCATCTTTCCTATAGGTAGGGCTGAATCATGCCATCTGCTGCACGCACCTCTTTGCTCCATTAATTGTTCCTTGTCCAAGCAGCACAGGGGCTATTTTGAGTCAGGGTGAATGGAGCCGTACGGTCTGTGTGACTCAGACAAACCAATCCTGGCTGCTGAATCACGAGCAGCACATCTGCGTTTCAGCAGGGTGAGGAAAGTGTTGCTCCTGACCGTGTCCATTTGTCTGCCCTGGCCCTGGCTGGGTTAGGGTGCAGCGCACAAGGGTTGAGGCTGGACAGGACAGCAGCCAGCACGGCTTCTGAGGGCATGGGATGCCTCATCCCCAGGAGGTTTCACAAAGTCCTCTCCTGAAGCAGCAAAGATTTGAAACCAAGCTCCCCAACAGTGCACTAGTGTGTCCCAGCACCCCAGTGTGCTCCTCCAGGCTTGCTGCCCGTGCCTCCTTTTGTCAGCCAGGCTGGTCTCTGGGGCTCGGGTCTGGGGCTGCCTTGCCTTGTCCTGCATCTGCCTGGCGAGAGTTTTGCTGTGACAACTCCAGGCAGAGCAATCATTGTATTTTTTTTTTTTTAGCTTGGAATTGATAAAACCAAATCAGCTCATATCTATAGCTTTCTAGCATCAGTTAGGAAGCTGCCTGGTACTCAGCCTGTAATTCTTCAGACAGCATGTACATGTTTAATGTCATTTGAGATATCCTGGCGGCTGGCAGTGATTCATCCCAGCTCCTGCTGCAGGCTGCCTCCCCTGCAGCTGTGGTACTCGACCCCCTGGCAGCACATCGGTGCTCTCGCTCGTGTGCTGCACGTGTGACAGTAGTGGAATATGATGCCATGCTGCCTTAGGCCTGGTGTGGCACTCTCCTGCTTGTGAAGGTTTATATTCTGGTTTCATGTCCACATGCCTGCCATTTCTAGTTGCGTCCGGTCCGTGATTATACCAAACTGTCCGACTTCCCCTTTGCTAGACCTCTGGCTTCTCAAACTGTGAAAGATAAGCACAAAAGTGCTGGATGGGCCGGCAGTGAAGTTCTTGGACCCTGCTCTTGGAGAACAAGGAAGCGATGTCTCCACTGTCCTGCAATGCACTGCCTTTAAGCAGCGCTGCTGGAGCTAGAGGTATTTCCTTGGTGAAAACACCGCATGATAGGAGAATTGGCTCCTTTGGGACCCAGATCTGCAGATACTGTTGGTGTAATGGCTGAGCCTGCTTCTCCCATTTTATAATGCATAAATTATTTACATAAAACAGCATCTCTGTTCAGATGAATTTGGTCTAAAATTTTAATAAGTTAAACAGTGAATCACCTATTCATACAAATGCACACAAAAGCTAAAAAAATGCAACCTTTCATGTTTATTGTGTGTTGATGAGAAGGAAATAGAAATGATGCTTTGACAAGGTGATAGCAGAAGACACCTGCTACAAACACTACAAAATTAAATAAGATGGGAAAAAGACTGGATTTGCAAGTGTACCCGAGCTGTGGGGAAACCCATTCCTTTGAATCCATTTTCTCTTTTCCAAAGATCTAAAATTCTGTGTTTAACACGTCTCGTTCTAGCTGTTATTTGTGTAAAACCCAACCACTAGTTTCTAGAGGTATTTTTAGTGATGTAGGGATGCTCATCTGAGCGGGGCAGTGGAGGCAGCCTCACAGTGCCTGTCGAGCAGGGTCTGCTAGCAGCTCATGTGCTTGGGTTTTCCACCCAGCCAAACCTTTCTGGAGAAAATGTTTCTCTGCTCATCTTATATAGGAATGAGGAAATGAAATTATTCGGACTTGTGTGAGACTTCATTCTCCATCTTGGTTTGTGTGGTGGTTTTACCCAGCTAAACAGCAGAACTCAACCACAACCGCTCGCTCACTCCCCCTCCTCAAAGGAACCGGGGAGAAAATGTGATGGACCAGGACTCAAGGGTTGAGATAAGGACAAGAAGGTTGCTCACCAATTACCATCACGGGCAAAACAGACTCAACATAGGGAGATTAATGTAATTTATTGCTATCACTAGCAAACTAGAGCAGTGAGAAACTAAAAGCAAACTAAAAACACCTTCCCCCATCCACCCTCTTCTACCTCCTCCCCCCGAGCGGCACAGGGGAACGGGGAATGGGGGCTGCGCTCAGCCCATATCGCTGCATCTCTGCCGCTGCTTCGTGGTCACTCTCTGCCCCTGCCCCAGCGTGGGGTCCCTCCCACGGGATGCCGTCCTTCCCGAATGGGTCCTGCGTGGGCTTCCCACAGGCTGCAGCTCTTCAAGAGCTGCTCCAACATGGGTCCGTACCACGGGGTC
>VXAL01003045.1:33970-98799 GCA_013399475.1 Chauna torquata
CATGGGCTGCAGCCTCCTTCAGGCCACATCCACCTGCTCCTCCGTGGTCTCCTCCACGGGCTGCACGTGCAGATCTGCTCCACCGTGGTACACCATGGGCTGCAGGGGGACAGCCTGCTCCACCATGGTCCTCACCACGGGCCGCAGGGGAACTTCTGCTCCGGCGCCTGGAGCACCTCCTGCCTCCTTCTTCACTGACCTTGGTGTCTGCAGGGCTGTTCCTCACTCCTCTCTCTCCCAGCTGCTGTTGCACAGCAGTTTTTTTTCCCTTTCTTACATCTGCTCTCGCAGAGGCGCAAACAACATCGCTCACTGGTTCAGGTCTGGCCAGCAGCAGGTCCCTTTTGGAGCCGGCTGGAGCTGGCTCTTATCTGACATGGGGCAGCTTCTGGAATCTTCTCACAGAAGCCACCCCTGTGGCCCCCCTGCTACCAAACCTTTACCACGTAAACCCAATACAGTTTGGCAAGACGGGATTTCCATGACTTGAAAGTAGTCAGCTGAGGTTTACAGAGCAGGAGTGAGGAGTGGTTCAAGATCATTACTTATTTCTGCTGCAAATGAAAAAAAAAAGTTGCCTTTTCTTCATTTCTTCATTCTTGGCAGCATGACCTTCTGTCAGTTTTGTCTGGGGTGAAGTGCTGGAGAGATTCTCAGGTAAAGAGGCTTCTAGGTACATGGCTCTGCATCCCCATCCCTGGTGTCCTAGCTGAAAAATAGGAAGACAGCCTCAATGCCTGAATCTTGTGTCTGAATTTTTGAAATTTGTGCAGTGACTCTGTGCTGTGGTACATTTAGGAGACCCGGTATGTCCCTTTCTGCTGCAAAGAAGTGGCCCCTGCAAGATGCCACAGAGTTTCTGTCCCCAGCAGCAACAACAAGTGTGCTCATTTCTGATGTTGTGCAGTACAACACTGACTGCATCACCGGTGGTATTACATATTCCTTTGTGAATTAAGTGTTCTTTTGTGTTTGGTGGTGTCCGTCTCTTGACGCCCTCTTGCTGTTCAGTGTCATCTACCAGGATGCTAGGAAGATGTGCTGTCAACAGCTGCTAAACTGTGCCTCATGGGTGAAAGAGAAACGCGAGCTTAGGAGAAGACAATAGAATAATTTATTCTGCAGGTGAGTGAACATAATTTTGAAAGGAGGAGTTTTTAGGGTGAGATGTAGGTGTGACTTTTTCAGTGTTCATCTGTTTTTATGTGTCTGCATTCTGTTCATGTTCAGTTAAGGTGAATGAGTCAGGACATGAAAGACAAAGCAGGGAGAAATGGGCTATTATGTCCTCCAAAACTGTATGCCAGAAAGTCCAGGAATGGCAGAAGGGCTGGGATGGAACATGAGGGATTAAACTTCCCAAACAAAGAATTGAATTATTTCCTTTCTGTTTTGGAAAGCAAGGATAAGACCAAGAGAGCCATGGAAAGCCTACACTGAGACAAGAAAATGTTTACGAATCCTCCTGCAACAACCAAATCAATAAATCTATACATTCCGCTCCGACTTACCAGAGTCGCAGGAGCCACAAGTAGTTGTTTGTTCTTGAAGGTGTTTGTGGAGAGGCTGCTTACTTTTTCTTTTCTTTTTCTTTTTCTTTTTCTTTTTTTTTTTCTTATATATATCTTCTTTTTTCTCTCTCTAGATTTGATTTCACTATATGAGGACTGTGTTTATTTAAGAAGAAATGAAAAACACACAAAACTGTATTTGGAGAAAACAGAAGGTTTCTCAGAATTACTTTTCTAGGAGTTAAGGTGTTGACATAACCTGGGAAACGAAAGCAGGAGTAGCGAGGCCGGCAATAGGTGGGAGTGTGTTTCAGATAGCAGTGGAGGGTTCTAGGCAGTGACTTGTCTATAATATTGCCATCGCTGCGGGAAGCGCGAGGCTGGAGCAGCCACTGGCTGCTGGGTGCTGCCGGGGCAAAGGGCTGTACGTGTGCATCCATCTCCTGGGGAGCTGCTGGAGGTAGCGGAGCATGGCTGGAGGCATCGTGAGACGTACGAGTGGGAGCTGAAGCTGGAGCCATGCAGAGAGCAGGAGGGAGCAGGTCCGCACCGCTGCCCATGGGGAGGGCAGCCCAAGCACCGGCCTTCCGATCGCACCAGTGCTTCTGCCTCCGGATGCCTGAACACCCAGAAAGGCCTCGCCTGACGCCTTCCTGGCAAACACTGTCCCCACTCATAGACCACAATTAACTGTGCTTTGGCAGCCACCCAGAGAGGGCAGCGTGGCTGTCGTCTGGCACTCCTTGAAGGCATCGAACTGTATTGTCACCATGCTGGGCGCTAAGGCCATCCTCAGACGCCTCCTCGGTCGCTATTCAGGATGCTCATTCCCTCTTTTGCATGTCTGCTGGCTCCGACCTGCCTCGTGTTGGTCTGCATGGCCCCTCCTCAGCCTCGCTTTTCTCTGTATGAGGTACATATATTTCCCTTTGTAACAATAGGGTGAGCTGTAGTGGGACCTCTGGTACATCACCTGTGAACAAACCCAACCCCAACGCCAGCACCGTGCCCATGTTACCACAACCTGTCCTCTGCTGGTGCATCAGCCTTGCCCTTTTCCCGCAGCTGTGGGTGGTTAGCACACGCTTTCCAAAGTCTCCTGTTTTGGTGCATCAGAAGTGCATGTGTTTGAGGCACTTCGAGTGCTGACAGAGAGAAGGGGTCACAGAGCCCACCTGGGCGTAACTAGATCATACATGGTAAAAGTTGGAGTTACATAGACATTGCTTCAGAGCAACCAGTGAACTTATACCAGTCCTATGCTGGGAAGGTAAATGAGGGAAAACCGGGTCCTCCAGTTTGGATAAGTGACTGACTGTAATTCCTATATTTAATTATCAACAGTAAGCTTTTAAATATCCACTGCAGACAAGTGAACCTCTGTGCCTTCCTTGTGTTTTATGTGCTAAGCATAAATATTCAGCTCAGTCTCTCAAGAAAACATGAGGTTTTACACAAGAACAACTATCCCAGATGAGCTGGATTTATAGCTCCAAAATGGTTTGGTTTCGTAATTTGCAAAAGCTTTAACCTTTCAAGCATTTCCAAACCTATTTTAGCATGCAGGGAGTAGTGATGCACAGACATTAACATTAAAACTTTGTATGTCTCCAGTGATTGTCTTACAACAAGAAGTAAAACGTATCCTTTTTCTTATTTCCTTTTCTAATACTTGAATGCTGTTTGCTTCCATGAAATAAAAAAAAAAAAAAAGAAAAAGAATACTTATGAAATTCACAAATATTGCAAAGCTTTAGATACCAATTAGGATGAATAATTTAACACGCAGATATCAGTGCATGACAATCCTATGCTTCATCTGCCTATTCACCAGCTTGTGGTAAAAACCTGAGGCAGATTTGATGAAGCAGATCACATTTCCTTGAAGGTCATTTAAATAGATTTTCAGATTTCCTTTTGGTCTTCAGGTGATCCCTCTAATGTCTGGAAACAAACAAACACAAAACAAAGCTGGAAGATCCAAAAGCCAAAGCAGAGTGAATAAATCATATGGAAGTCCTTGGTACCCTGGCGCACGTGTACCAGCACTGCAAGAGTACGGGTCGGACATTTATCTTGGCTCCCATCCATAGAAGCTGAAGACAGCCCAAACGCTGGCAGCCCCTCAGAGTGCTTCATGCCTGTGAATCCTGGGGCTGTGGGGCATCTATTGCTCTGACTGCTGATGGAGCATGAAACAGGGTCACTCCCACCCTGGCTGTCATTGCTGTCTGCAGAGGATTGCATAGGGACAGAACATGGCAGAGCATGTGCAGAACCTGTCTGCAGCCTGACTTGCACGTTCTGAGGGCAGGAAGCCTGGAGACATGCTTGTCTGGGAGAGCAGCAAGGTCTGCTGGTGCACGTGGTCACTTGTGCCTACGCGGGAAGGTGGCAGGGCAGGGGGAGAAGTGATAGAGCCAAGGGCATCACGGATATGGTAAAAGGGGGGGGATGATATTTCCATGAAAATCCTTTTGTGTGCACAGATGGATTCCACTGTTTGCTTCTCCTGCAGTGAGCTGGGGACCTGTACATACCCTGTGTGAAAGAGGAGGGTGGGACCTGGGTTGTGGTTCCCATCTTTAACTGAAGTGGTCTTTGTACAGAATTTCTGTTACATGAAACCCGGAAAACCAGACTGGGAAAACGCCCCTCTAAATATGTAAATAATTATAATGTCTCTCTTTAATAAAGGGAAAAAAAAATATCCTACCTTCTAGCCTAGTGGGTACATCTTACTACCTGCCTGGAGCTTGTTTGCAGGTCTCAAGGCTAAGCACTAATAGTAGAGCACATAGATCACGCTTGTAACAGGCTGTTCAGCTCTTAACGGCATTGCTCTTTTAAAAACAGTCTAAGTTCAGATTTGGTAAAGGCAGTCTGGTATCAAAACTGCTAGATCACGTGCATCTGCTGCACTTGCGGAACGATCTATATCTGTCATCACCCTGATGGAATCAATTGTACCAGCAATTATTGACAGCCGCAGGCAGGAGAACAGATCCAGCATTGTGTAGATGTATCTTGATGTCAGCTAGTGTGCTGCTTTTCAGAGGCACTGTGCGCCCTACGTCCTCTTTTGACAACTCAAGTGCTCCAGCAATGAAAAAGCACTGGCAAAGGGGCAGACCTTGCTGCTGAGGTTCCCATGCACAGACAAGTGATGCACAAGTGATCCCTGTAAGCCTCCGGTCAGGGGAGGCAACTGAGTTTGGATACTCCTTCACTGCATGCCTAAGGATGGCCCTGTTGTCCTTAGTGGAGTAACTTTAAAAATACTTTTAATTACTTCCCTTTACTCAAATCCAGATAGTCCTGGGCTCCTGGAAGAGTACGAACTGGAGGAGCAGTTTGAACTTTGCATCGTGTAATGTCCAAATTCTTCCTGGCTGTGGTTCTGGACCAGAAAGCTGCACGGCGCTCCTGGCTTGTGATCCCACTGGTTATCACCCTGGTACATCTTGCGGAAACTTGTCAGCTGGCAAAACCGGTTTGCAAAAAGTCTTGTGATTGGATGTATAGCCTATTGGGCAGACAAGATTAGAAGATGATGAGGCAATTTTGGATTGTTGAACAAGTGTCATAGGACAAGATGACAAACAACAGTGTTATTCCTTTCATCATATATTCCAGCTTTGTGGTCAAAGTAGAGAACTGTTTGTCATTGTTGGCATGAGGAGATGGTTTCTCAGGAACTTAACGCCTCAGCCATTGTCCTGCTTTAAGACCAGATATGGCAAATGTGGGCAATGCAATTTCCGTAGGCTGTTACCTCTTTCATCTGGAAAAGCCTTACTATGGCTGTTTGATTTTTTATGTCCAGGCTCACCCAAGGGACACGATGAAAGTAAAATCTAACCAACCCAACAAACTTCAGAACCGTCAGCTGAGCAAGTCTTCAGACTTCCCGCCACATATTTGACTACCTAGCTATATTTGTGAAAACTCGTCATCTCACAATAGCCTGGTAACACCAGAAAGGTTTCATAATTAAAAATAGCATGGAGACAGGCTTTTCCTTTCATTATTCTTCATTTATCATCTTCCATTCAGCAACTTGTGATGAATTTAGAGACTATAATCAAGGATGCTAAGTTTTCTTGCCCATCAGGGGTGGATTTTGCAGCTTTCTTATTTACAGCTAAACCAAAGCTTACAGGGTTTCTGTTCCACTACATGGTGTTTGGCAAGGATTACTCCTTGGTTTTGCACAAATTAGAGTGTTACAGAACACTAGTAACAGTTTTGATTATTCTGATCAGAGTTTTGTGTCAGATATCAGCACAAGCAGACCAGTGGTACTGTACCAACCTAGCTCTGGCAGAAATCGTGTCAACCAGAACTGTGCTTTGAAAATACAGCACTAAAAATCTACAGGCAAATTTCACTGCCATGGCAGCAGGACACTTGATTCCACCAGGACTACTAAGGAAGGGCAGCTGGAGACCATAAAGAAAGACTTCAGTTCTGAGGAGGTTTCAGCAGGATCTCTGGAAGGATGCTTTGGAGTCCCTGGCTTCAGAAGAGAGTTCACATGTGTTGCACAGGTTGCCAGCTCTGCTTGTCTCTTAGTGGTGAAGCTTAGGGCATGTTGCAATCAAGTGTCTCAATCAGCTACACCCATGCTATCTTCAAGTCCTTGCGGTGTAAACTGGAAAGGGCGAGAGTCCAGACATCAGGGTCCTGGAGTGATATCAAATATTCAGTACCAAAATAATAATTCTTTCTCATTTAACTGGTCCAGTCAAATGTCAGAGATGCCTTCTGTCAAATGTGGAATTATTGAAGTGATTTTTAAGGACAACAGAAATAATCTGACTGGGTAAGAAGCTAATCAGTGACACAATACACCATGCAAAACCAGCATGAGTGCCTCTGATGCTGGTAGAATTCAGGAAACTAAAGGGAGTGAGCTCTAGCAGAGATATATTGAAACTGCCCAAGATTATGAACAAGGTTAGATTAATGCTGCACAGCAGAAAATGCTCAGAGGTAATGGGGCATAGTGAATACAGGAAGCAACACCTGTGGCACCTCTAACTACTAATCACTCTGCAAATTGGAGTAATTTCTCACTTTCTCCCAGCTAAAATCTTAATTTCTGTGCACTGAAATGAAATAAAATTCTATCATTGTGCAACCCTTACTAGAATAAAAGGTTGTTCTTTGAATGGTTACACCCTCAGCTGATGAAAAATGACCTAGATTTCTTGATGTGAAATGCCAGATATGTAGAAGCATTACCTTTGAAGAGCCTCTCCATGGTGGATTTGTAACTCACTTGGCATTTGCCCTTAAACTGTTTCCTTTTTTACCCCATCTTTGTTTTGACAATCAGAAAGCTTGAATCCTTGGAGATTAAGTGCAGTCCTCATTCATCTTTTCTTTTTCTAGAGGAACAGAGCTGTGGCATTGTGCTGTCTTCTGCCTGCTGATTCTTAGCTTCTTGGAGAAATACTGTAGGTACAAGTTTGCTCAGGGCCAATGAGGAAAATTCAATTTTTAGAGAATTTCCTATAAATTTTCAAGCATTACCATACCTTTTTTCATGCCAGAAGGGCTTGAGAAGCTCTTTGCAGGCAGTGGATCTTCAACGTGCAGCTTATGCAACGACACTGACTTGAAGTCAATGACAGGATATTCATCTGCTGGCTGAGAACAGCAGAGCTGCCCTTAATTCACTCTACTGAATTACTGAAGAAATAGCAAAGAAGAGGCAATTTTTTATTACTAAGAAGTAACTACTTGTATCTTGCATGGACTAATTAGGAATTAAGAATACGAGATACAGGAGGAACTGTGAAATGAAGAGAGGCCCTTGCCTGGTAGCGGTGCCCCTGCTCAGCCGGACCCGCTGCTCCCTGGCCAGAGCAGGAGCACAGAGCCAGGTCCTTCCTCGCTGCTCCTCTGCAGGCACAGCTGAGGGTCTGTCTTGAAATTGTTTAATAATTGCTTCTTTTCAGCAGTGCCGACCTTTCCCAAAACCGACAGCTCCTCTGTTCATCACTGTTGTAATTGGACTCGCTCATTTTGTCTTGTGTAGAATTGAAATTGTAACATCTTGCTTATTTAAACTTTCCAAACTGCCGACACGTTCTGAGTTATTTTGTCTAGAGAAAGTATTATATATTCTTTTGTAATCCATTTAATGGTGAAGGAACCCAAACAGGTGGTTTTCAAAGTTTTTCGATGCAAGACACATATGTCTCACTGTCATAACAGTTTGTCTCATTACATGGGGAGAAAATTCAAGAAAGCTGATATATTGCTTACAAAGGAAAAAACAACATTATTAAACGATGCAGCACTGTTTGTTCTGTAACAGAGTTGTAGCTTGAGGAGTTCAGTTGCCCAAATCTCTGACAGTTCAGCTGAGGCCGGCAGAATAATAATATTAATTATTTTGTTATAAAAGAAAGAATGTTTCTGTGCCTTTTGTATCTTTTTATTGCTTTATAGCCTTAAGTAACTATTTTACTAATGCTTTGCGCTTTACAAGATTGAAAATGTAATGTTTTTCTCTTTGTTTACTTTAGCTTCTTCTGTTTGTTTTTTTGCTCACTCTGATTTTTTTTTCCCTTTTGCTCTGAGGCTCTTCAACACTTTAAATCACATATATCACTTGAATTAGAGTGCATATCATCTGGATTTCTTTGCAAGATTCAGCCTAATCTGAAAATGGCAATGAATAAATTGTCCGTGCCCTTCAAGGTGTTCTGGCTCTGCCGAATCACAGACCTTTAAGGGGCATCTCAGGGGTGTCACTGATGTTCGCAGGGGACGTTTACTCGTGGAAGAGGCTTGCGGGTGGTCGGCTCTCCCAGCCCAAGTAGAGGGCTGGAAGCAGCGACGCGCGGCTCAGCGTGCAGCCGGGTGGCAGGACAGGACATCGCCTCCGCACGTCATTGGAGCCCAGGAGCCTGGCTGGTCTGCGGCTCCGGAGGACCCGCATGTGCTGCAGTCACCGTTCTGCCCCTAGTGAGGCTTTCAGTTATCCACCAGTGCCGTCTGGAAAATGTCAGTGCTCGTCTCTCGTGGTAAGATAACTCACAAACACAAAAGGTAAAACAACATAATACCATGACACATAGCACAGAGATTGGCAGAGCAAGATATAAAGCAGCTGAAAAGTCCCCAAAGGTACAGTGCTAAGAGGAGCAGTGTGCTAGGCAGAGGTGTGATAAAGGGAGCTCCTGCGCTGCAACCTAAGCTATATCTAATCTGATACTTGAAAAATAAATACTGAATGCAAGTGCTTCTTTCCCTTCTTTACCCTACAAATATCCTGAAGTGTTGTTTACAAGAAAATGAAAATAAAACCATGGTGCTTAGTATTCAAAACCTATTAGCTCTAAATAGCGTGGGATATGATGTGTTCCTGGTCAATGCTCACTTAAGTACATGTGCTGCGGGCACCTACTGCATTAACCATGTGATTTACTCCACTGATGCATAAACGTGTGCCACTCTGAGCCAGAAGCAGTTGCGCTGCTGTTGTTGATGTCATTTGTCTTTCACAGAAGGCGTAGATGGTTCCTTCCTACAGCTTCTAGAGAGAGAAAGAAGGTGCACCTTCTGTGACAGCAAGGGAGAAAAGACAGGTGGCAATCCTACCTGCTGGTTCTAGCATTCATTTGAAGCCTTGCTGCTAGTTCAGAGGTCTTACTGAAGCATAAGTGCAAAGGAAAGATAATTTAAAATTTAGTAAGTGATAATAACAGAGCTGTGTCAAAGACAACCAGCTTGACTAACCCTCAGCCTGTCCATATCCTATGATATCGTTGAAGAAGCCTGTCCAAAGAGCTGCTCCTGCAGCCTGAGGACAACTGCTGGAAATGAAAGGCTTTTCAGGTAGACTGCTAGGGGATCCACATTTGCTGCAAGTGACGTAATTATGTTTTCATTACTCTGGGGCTATAATAAAAAGAAACTCTGGCGATGACAATACTGCAACTATTATACTGAGGATTCAGCTGGCATAGCTCTGTAAAAGAGGATTAATTGATTTTCTGCCGGAAGCATGCTGTAGTGAGCTGTCCTGTCCATCTTCTAAGTGATGGTGTGCTTTCTCCTATACAATGTTGCTGTAGCTGCAGAGGGGTGATGGTAAAACACTACTTACAAGCATGTGCGCTTGGGTACATAGTTGTGAGAGCAATGAAAATCTGTCTAGCAGCATGTACTACTACCTGCAATCTACACATGAAAGCTAGATTTTAAACTTATTTGAGAAGGTGCAAAATGCGTTAAGGTTTGACAGCCTAGCTAAGGCAGTGTCAGATGTCTGCTGTTGCCACAAACTGTGCTGCCCAGACTGGGGCTGAGGCTAAGGTCGGCTGGCGATGGAGCAATGCTTCAGCAGTGCCCTGCTGCGGGCTGCTGGGCTTCTCACCTGCTGTCTTCCAGGCACCTGCGCCCTTTTGTTCAGCTAGCCCAGGTATCAGCCCAGTGAATGTATGACGGTTCCCATGTCAGAGATCTCAGGTTTATGAGGAGCATGGAAGCCCTTCCACTTTTTCTTTTTTTCTGTCTTTGTATTGCAAAAGTGAATTGGGCTATAACTTATCAAGTTATATTAAAATAAGCAAAAAAGCAAAACAGCTATCAACACCAAAAGCAAAGCAAACAAATATGAAAATCAGGCAACCCAAACACCTTTTATTTATCAGGTCAGCTCTTAACTGCAGTACTTAGACAAGATTGACAGGTGTCTTGATTACCCTGCCAGAAATAACCCCTGCTTTGCAGGGAAGATTATATGTCCTGGGGAGTGGAGACTGGCGGGGTGCTGAGGATTCGGAGCTGTGCCAGCTGTGCGGCTGCCCCTGGGACGCTGCTGCCCATGGGGATGGACCCAGGCAGTGCAGACCCACAGCAGTGCCTCTGTGCCCCCAGTTTTGCCTGTGACCCTGACTTTCCCGATAAGTTCCTCGCCCAGAGGGCTGATGTGTTTAAGGCTGGCATAAAACTCAGGAAAGTCACTGGGAGAATCGCTGGTAATGAGATTACAGCAGAACAGTGCTTGTCCTTCTCCACTCTGGGATGTGAGGCTGTAAGGTCATTTGGAGCAAGAAGGGTTTTTTCATTAATTAAGAGATCCAAGTAGAACGTCTCTGATCTTGCAATGTAGTTCCAGAGGACTGTTGTGATGGGGAGAGATGGGAGCAGAACAGTGTCCTACAGAAAAACATAATACAGTGCAATTAAAGACCATGCCATCCTGTGCACACACCAGAGGTCCTGGCCAGGATGAGGGGTTAGACTTCACTCTGCAAGCTTTAGGAAAATACTTTCTGCTGTGGAGATGGTGGGAGAGCAGGAAAAGGAGATTTTCTGTTCTAGAGGCTTCCGGTGCTGCACTGGCATTTCTCCTAACCAAGAGTGCATTTCTGCTTGGCACAGCTGGAAAGAAAACTCCAGCACCGGTTTCATTTTATTTCCTGGGGGTGGGGTGATAGGAGAGGTTTGCTTTCCCCTCTTGTAGAGCAAGACCTTTCAGTTTTATTCCACCCCCCCACCCCCCCACCCCCCCCAAAAAAAGAGAAAAAAACAGAAAAGAAAAGGAGGTCACTCATCACTCCAGGATAGCCTGCATCCCATGGACGGAGTACTTGCCTGGGCTGTGGGACACCTCCACCCAACGCTGTGCTTTGAGCCAGGTAGAGCCCTCACCATTGGCCCTGCTCTGTGGAGCCTTGGAGCAACTGAGATTTTTTAGGAAAAGAAATAAAAGTGTTATGAAAAAAACTATTTTTTCTTGGAAAATGTTGCCATGAATTTTTACTTCCAAAAAGAAATCTCCTTCCCAAGTGTCCTGGTTTTGGCTGGCATGGAGTTCATTTTCTTCATAGAGGCTCCCATAATGCTGTGTTTTTGGTTTAGGATGAGAATGATGCTGATAACACGACGATGTTTCAGTTGCTGCAGAGCAGTGCTTGCACAGAGCCAAGGACTTCTCAGCTCCTCGTGCTGCCCTGCCAGCGAGGAGGCTGGGGGTGCACAAGGAGCTGGGAGGGGACAGGACCAGGACAGCTGACCCAGCCTGGCCAGAGGGACATCCCATACCTTACGGCGTCGTGCTGGACGATAAAGCTGGGGTGGCTGGCTGCGGGGGGTGGGCGCTGCTCGGGGACGGTCTGGGCATCGGTCAGCAGGTGGTGAGCAGCTGCATTGTGCATCTCTGGCTTTGTATATTCTATCATCATTATTATTATTATTTTCTCTTCCTTTTCTGTCCTGTTAGACTGTCTTTATCTAAACCCATGAGTTTTTACACCTTTTTTTTTTCCTCCGATTCTCTCCCCCATCCCATTGGCGAATGGCTGCATGGTGCTTACTGCCTGCTGGGTTAAACCACAACTCCAAACCACCAGAAGACCTTATATATCAATGTCTAACTCTAATAATTATTTTGAAAGTCAATGTTTTTTTTTTCCCAGCAGAAGAATCCCAAAAAAACTGAAGTCTTACGATGTGTGAAACTGTAAGATGATACTCTGAGAAGAGTACCCTGACTGCTCAGAACCCATACGGTTCTGAGCCCAGAAGGCGGTGGGATGGGCGAAGTGCCCACTGCGCACGCTGCTCACGCTGCAGGTCCCCGGTTGGTGCTGCTGCGCTGCGGAGCAGATGGCTTTGCACGCTGCAGGGAGAGTGAGGGTGCTCGGGGACGGCCCGGGTCGGTGCCACGCTCACCCCAGTGCAGCAGGAAGCAGATGTGCTGGTCACCCTCAGCTGAGTGCTTCACTTCCAGTCATTTGTCTGGCTCACTTTTAGTTTTGCTGGGGAATACAAAGAAATAGGGCCTCTGCCAGAAGCATTGCAGCATGAATTCTGCCATGAAAATATGCACGTGCGTGAAAAGGCAAGGGACATCTCCTCAGGCTGTTGTCTGCTGATGTTTTTTCACGTAGAGGGCATGATTACAAGACAACAGGGCTGCACCACCTCCCTTGGTTCTTTCTGATCACAGTTCAGCCAGGCCATTCACAATGCAGGAAGAACCTGAAGAGCTGCCTGGACCTTCAGTTAGTGATCAACACATCTGTCACTGATACAAAATGTAGAGAAGATATTGCAATCTATGTTTATTTTTTTTTCATAATAATAATGATAATTAAAAAGATGTGTTTCTTTTCTAGAGGCTCATGGCATTTTGAAACTCCCATCCATTACTTACTTATTCCTCCCTCCTCTGTTCTAAAACTTTGTCTCACCATTTGCAGCTGGACTCCAGGGGCCAGCCGTGCCTCTCTGGGGGTGGCTGCTGCGTGCCCCACGGCGGGCAGCCCGGTGCCTGTCCCGGCCATGCCATCCCGGTGGTGCCCAGCCCCGCCAGCTGCCTCCTCCAGCGCCACGTGCTGCTCAGGACTTCACTGGCTGCAGGACTCTTTTTGCTGTTCTCAGCGAACAGGAATTCCCAGCAGCCCTTGGATGAAGGCTGAGTGTCAGCTGAGCTTAAGAGAGCTGCAGCTTAACCTGTAATTTTTCCTCTGCTTCTTTCCTTCCTGTAAAGACTACTTTGTGTAGTCTACCTCAGTTCATCAGAAACCATTATCATTAATCCACACATTCTCTCATCCTCATTTCCCATGAACAAGAACCAGATTTCTTTTGGAAAAGTGCCGGTGATTTCTCTGCGGATCTGTTCCTGCTCACCTGCACGCAGCTGCCTCCTGGCAGCATGTCTGGGGAAGAGCAGTTGTCTTGTCTTGAAAATCTGTACTGCTCCTCGCAAAGTCAAGTTTAATTCTCTTAATAACTGTCCTTTTCCTCATTCTCAATTAAAGCACAATAATCCAGTCTCTAATTAACCTGTTAACTGTTCAGATTCATTGCCTGGGCTTTATCCACAGATTAATGGATTTACAGATTATAAAGCCAGAAGAGACCAGTGTTACTTTCTGCCTATCAGAGGCCTCAAGACATCCTTTGGTTAACTCCTGCTTGATCTAGAGTACTGCAGAAGGAAAAAAAAAAAAAAAATTGATTTAAAAATGCCCAGGTCCACAGTAAGTTTGTCAAATGCTTGCATCAGCACCAAGCATCGGTCCCTCTGACCTCCCTGCACCCCTGCTAAGCAGAAAATCCCCCTCTGCCTCCTCAGCCGGTGTGCCCAGAGCAGCACAGCTCCCTACCTCTGCCACCGGCAAGTCTCGCGCGCTGCGGCCTGGTGCCTCGGACACTGGTGTTTGGCACTTTCAGCACCCTGGTTTCCGTGGTCCCCCAGTTTCCCGCACCCCATCTGGGATGGGTGACGGTGGAGCAGTGCAGGCAGCGGCCGCATGAGCCCGCCGGCAGCGAAACCTCCCTGCTGCCAGTCAGGGTGCTCCCTGACCGGGGCAGCGAGCTGTTCAGCCAGGGCCACCCCAGCAGCTCCATCTCGCCAGTTGCCAGCGAGGCCTCGCAACCCCCTTTGGCAGGTGCTAATTCCAAGCACAGCTCCCCCGATCCTGCGGGCAGGCAGCCTCTCCTCAGATGCAATGCTGCACGTGGACACGTTGAAATGACTGTCTGAACAGGGCACCAGGATTTCCCTGCACCAGTTACTCGGCCTTTTTGCTACTCACCTCTTCCCCAGTCTGCGTGGTATCAGCCCAAAATCATCATGCAGGGAGCATGCTCGTGGGCAGGCAGCACCAACAGCCTCTGGCCTGCAGTCCACAAGCACCCGACCCTGTTTCACCTGCTGGTAACAAATGGCCATTGTGTCCCCACATTGCAGGACAGGTAGCACCATCACACACAATATTTTTGATTAAAAAAAGTCATCAAATCTCATGATGGGTTAAAAAGCAGCTGATTAAAAGGTTTCAAAATGCCATGGTAGGCGGTAAGAGTGCCTGGTCACTTGCCCAGCTTTGGGGATGGCCACGGGGCACAGGAATGCTGGCCCCATAGAGAGATGCTGCTGATGTTTCCTTGAGCACCCCGTGAGACTTTTAAAACAGGAATGTTGTCCAAAATGAGGATAATTAATTAGTTTTGCAAACTGGCACTGACTATATTTTATTCTTTCAGCTCTCTCTTGATTAACTTCCATAACAGCTGTTCTGTTATTTTTTCCTGCATTGATGCTGGACTGTCATGTCTATAATTATCTGGGCCATCTTGCTTATTCTGTTTTATAGTACTGATACACTTCCTTTCTTCTCTCTTTATGCCAAATATTCATAGAGGGATTTTGAGCCAGCTCTTAGAAAAACGCTATATGTTATATTATATATAACTTTCTCTGTGCTAGGTGCACTGTATCTTGATTTTAGAAGTTTGTCATATAAAGTGATTATAAATCCTGATGGTAATTTAATAGTGGCAGAATAAGCCTTCCAGCATATACCATTCTTAGCAGAGCTCCTCTTTGCAATAAATCTTCTAACAATACAAGTTATGCAATACAAGTTATGCAATACATAACTTCTAACACCTAATGATGTTTTGGTGGTCCGCAGCAGAAATCAGTTAATATACCTTCCAGCATTCTGTCCGTGACCATTCATTAGGGCATGTCTCCAGATACTTCTCACAGGCTCCTATTGCCTTGTTCAGTAGGTTTGTGTTTACCCAGTGCATTTGTAACATCCAAGTTTTGGGAAGTGTATGCCAGAGACCAGTGCCACCAAAAGTAGAACTTCTGCTCAAAGGTTTGCAGGCTGACTTTCCCTTGCATACTACCCAAGCTCACTTATTGATGCATAACCAATTAAACATGTATGTTCTGTGCATCATTTGATGTTTTCTGCTGATGTTTCATGCTTGTGAAACCGTGCTAACTGCATCCTCTTTGAATGTTTCCTTTTTAAACTCCGTGCCTCCATCTGCTGCAGGCAGCTGAACCTCGAAGGTGGCGGGGGCATCTGCGTGGCCTCCACAGCAGGAGCGTGCCCCGGGACCGAGCCCCAGGTGACTGATTGCTGGTCACTCCTGACACCGCCTGCGCCTCCCGCTTCACTCCTGAATCTGTCCAGCTGACACCCTGGGGACCATCTCCTCCAGGAGCACCTCCGGTTTCTCTGAAGTTGGTTTCCGCCCGTGGCCGGGTCAGCGGCTCGGCCGCTCAGTGGGTGCCAGCGCTGGCGGACGCGCCCGCCGCCCCGCCGTGCCCCGGAGGGCAGGCAGTGCCGCGGAGGCGCCCAGGGCCCCTGAGCGGCCCGGCTCAGGCTGGGGCTCCAGGACAGAGGGCGGGCAGAGCTCTCCTGCAGCGGGACGCGGTGCATCCGGCGTGCACGGTGGCACGAGGCAGTCTGACAGCCAACAGGTACTTTAAGCTATCTTGCCCCTGATCTATAGTATTAACTGAGAGAGTATGAAGCATTTAAAATCTATATGGGATTTCACAGGGAGTGGGCACAAGGTTGTTTGTGCTGCCTGAATAGTTGATGGTTTTGACTTCAGAGTACCTAGCCATGCATCCTTAACATTTGTTTAAAGTTACCTTTGTCGATCAAGTGTATTTGAACTTTTAAGGAGTTAATTGTTTTTCACACTTCTGCTAGTAGCTATCTCCTTGCTCTAATAGAAAACTGAACTTAATTAGGGTTGTTCCATGGAGATTAAAAAGGTCTTTTCCACCTATTGTATCTATGATTTAATGAAGTGTGCATATGATTATCTTTTCGAATGTGTTCACCAAATAGAAAACCAATCTAGTGCCCATGTTTCCTCAGAGCAGCATCCACAGCTTTACACAGCTGTTGTATATTAGCAGTGCAACAAATATTGCTGATTGCCAAACAAAAAATACAGATCTATAAGTGACCTTTAGTGTTTGGTGATGTGAAGTTCAACAGTTCAGCTGCGTATATGCATCTGACTCTGCTTCTGTAAATGCCCTGGAGATGCTTTCATGCAGAGTCATGCTCATGCTCGGAAGTCATGCTCTTAGCAAGTTCAGTGGCTGAACAGGGGAGCCCTGGTTTTAACTACACACTTATCAAACAGTGAAAGCCCTTCAGGTGCATTCTCTTTATCTAAATCTCACTAAGAGTTAGCAGAAAATATCTTTAAGAACTGAAAAGTTTCAACAAGAATGTCTCTATGGACTCTCACCTAAATAAAGGTAAAAATTAGCATTTATTTCAGTGTTTAATGTATATACAGGTAAATATTGCTCCCAAACATGTCCCTACAGGCCTTTCTGACTAAATACATGTAGATGCCAATTCCTGATTTCTACCTGAAGACTAAGGTTAAGGAAAACCAGGCCATAATATTAATTTGAAGTCTTGGACGACCCTACAGAGCTGTATGAATTATTCAAAAGGGAGATTGAGGGCTGTACAACATTGTGTCACTTTTTAATGCAATGCAGGGAGGCAGGAGACTCATGGAGTTTCCCATGGCTGCTAATTGAAACCCAGAGGAGTTAAAAAAATTATGGAGAACAGAAAAGATAAAAGAGGAACCCAAATGAAGTTCTCCAGCATGTTTTAAAGAAACATTTTTTGATGGAGATTTAAATAACAAGAAAGTATCTGTAAATACCCTTTGTTCTGAACTATTCATAAGGTAAAAGAATACAAATACATTGGTTGCCCCTTTCAATGTAAAAAAGTCAGCATCATTTACAACTCTTACCTGCTTTGGAAGAATCTGGAGGAAATACACGCTGCTTTGTGAGGGCAAAGTCCTGTGGTGCTGTTACCTTAGCATTCAGCACCCCTAATCTGGATTTTCCTTCCACTGCTAAATTCAGAGTGTGACAGAAAAGGGTAAGTTTTACCCAGAACGAAAGATGTTGTTGAAACTGGTAACGATTTCCGTTTAACTACGAGAAAGAGAATATTTAAAACAGGAACGAGAGTATTCAAGACATGCCTGTTTGGAAGGTGTGCAATAGAAAGCCCAGGAGATGTGTGCCGATTTTTCCTTTAATTGCATCTGAGATGTACAACATACTGTGACTGCTACTGCAAAAACCAGGCTGTTTCCAGAGCTTTCTATTTTCTTGAAAGAAGTGTGCAAGTTCTTCCTCCCCTCTCCATCTCCCTGAAAGAAAACTCAGGACTCCCCTGCAAACCCGCAGCTAGGCACTAGTTATCCTAGATTAATGCAAAATCTAGAAGTGCACTAACAGGATTCTAATATCCTGCTAAGTGCTGGTACATTTTTGGGAGCAATACTTTCTCTTATTTGAATACCCCTGCAGTATTTCATTCTGTTGAAATCAACTGGCTCTTTCCTTATGCTGCAGAAATGCCGTGTTGGTTGCTCTGCTGTGCCCAGCAGTCCTGGTGGGCACCCTGGCCATGCAGAGGTCCGCAGCGTGGGGCCGGCAAGTGCTGTCCCTGCCCCAGGAGCGCACAGTGAGCGCCAGGGCGGCTGCATGGAAAAAAGTGCCCCGAGCAGCCCCAGCAGTGCCCTGCCCCTGCCTTGCCCTTGTCCCTGTCCCTGTCCTGCTCGCCAGCAGCCCTGAAATGCACCCCGCTGGCATGCACTGGTTGCCAGCATCCCCACCAGCAAAGCTGGACTGCAATGGTGAGGCCTCTGCTGTAACTTTGCAGGAAGTAAATTCTCATGTTTGAAAGAGAGAGATCCCACAGCAGTCCTCAGCTGTCTCCAAGCACATACATTTCATGTTGCGAAGATAAGCATGATGATTTGCTGCTTAAAATGTCTTTTCCTCTGAGTTTCAGAGGTGAGTAACGAAGAAAAAACACCCAAAAGACAGGAGAAGCAATGGATATTTAAGGTCTTCATACTGAAAAACAAAATATACCACATTTCAGGTGATATTTTTATTTATCATTAGTGGCTTGTATGTATTTACTGAGAACTTTAAAAATAGAAGAGCAGTAGGAACAAACACTGGAAACATCCCCATTCTGTTCCTTTTACTGAAGACTTACCTACACACAGCTAGTTCAGGGAAATATGAATTAATGACAAAGTAAAAACAAATTCAGATATCCCCTCATTATTTTTTTTAACTAAAATAAACCACTATATTGACAGTTTGCTTACAGTGTTATTACGGCAGTTTCTAAAATGAATACCAAATAGCTATGCAGCAATGGAAGGTTACGCATATCAAGGTACTACTGAAGAAATCACAATTTATGGATATGGAGTTTTCAGTACTAGAAACAGATAAATATATTTCCATCATCCAGTAGCTTTTTTTTGCAAGGAGCGTGAACTGCTTTTGTGAGTGGACTTTATCAGTTTCGTGCCTGTGATTGTTTACATCTTCTCTGTTTCTCTCTCCTGGTGCATGAAACCTCTCTTCAAATAAGGTCAGGGAGATCTTCGACTTTCTGGGGCTTGCTCCTCAGAACTGCTTTCTACTTTTCTCCCTGGCACATATTTCTGGGAGAACACAAAACAGAGTTCATTTAAATCTTATTTCTTATCTTCTCCATCTCAGACAACTGCAGAGAAGCTGTCTCTTACCCTTCCTGGGTCATCCTTCCCTACCAGATTGTACACTGGGCTCTGCCTAGGTGGGTGAGGAATGCCTCCTCCTCCTTTTCCTCCTTTTCCTCCTCCTCCTCCTCCTTTTCCTCCTCTTCCTTCTTCCCAGCATGCTGTGGTCTCCTGTGCTGGTCCCCGTCCTTCTGCATAAGTCTCTCCTGCACCTCAATTTCTTTCTGGAGGTGGCTTGTCCTGATACCAGCAAAAGCCTCCAAGAAAAATCTATTAGCATCTATACAAGGCTCTTTCTTTTTATTTCCATGACGACCTCCTCTTTAGCACAATCTTGTGACTTGCACAAGCGTTGAGTGTTTTTTGTTTTGTTTTGTTTTGTTTTGTTTTTGTTTTTTGGTTTTTGTTTTTTTTCAATTGCCTTGTTGTAGGCGCATCTTGACTCAGTTAGTTTGCTGTAAGGTTTGAAGACTATCACATGGGTCTGTGAAGCTGAAGCTTCCCATGGTTATTCACCGATAAAAAGGAGAGAAATGCCTTGCCTGCCTCAGGGGTCTAATCACATTTGCAGATCTCTCATGTTGGCGTCTTCTTCAAAGCACCTTAGTACCACAGTGGTCTCCAGTTCTCCCATATCCTACATCTGTCAACATATACTCCTTTTGCTCTCTTTGTAATAATTGATGCATCATACCTTCCCCTAAACTTATTACTTAACTAAACCTTTCTTTCTTTCTTTCTTTCTTTCTTTCTTTCTTTCTTTCTTTCTTTCTTTCTTTCTTTCTTTCTTTCTTTCTTTCTTTCTTTCTTTCTTTCTTTCTTTCTTTCTTTCTTTCTTCATTACAAGTGAAGTTTCTGTAGCATTTAATTCTTTGAAGTTTTCTGGGAGAAGCATCAGAGCTGAGTCCTTGCAAATTCAACGCTGATCTATGGCCTGTGAGTAGGTCATGTTACAGGGCTACACCGCTGCAAACTCAAGAGCAAGCCCCCAGTGGCCTTCTGGCATTGCACTTGGTGTAGAAGTTGCCACTGTTGTTTTCAAGGCTTTAGGCATCTTCCAGCTGCATCCTTTCATCTCACAGGATGAGTCCATGCATGGAGAGCAATTTCCTTTCCCCATGACATGAAGGCTTCCTGTATCCCTTCACTTACTTGATTTCTCACCATTTCATGCCTGTTCTATCCTAAACAAATATGTATTGGGCTCTCTCCTACAATTCATCATAACTTTGTGCTTGTGTTCTTCCATTTTATACAGTCACCTGGGAGACAGTTGGTATGGAAGAATCCACTCCAAACAGAAATGAAGGTATGTTGAACTGTATCGATTATCCTTTAGCAATGGACAAGGACTGACTAGGGAGCAGAAAAAGTGATCTGGATCTGAAGCATGAAAAGTATGTAATGAGACAGTGTCCTAGGCCACCTCATTTCCCAGCATAGCACGTAGCAATTACTGCTTTCATTTCATCTGGGAGAGGGAGATGGTGTATCTTCCATTGCCAAAGATGGGAAAGATGGGCTACCACTGGTATCTTGCCTCTGCTGGTTTTCCGTACAGAAGAGAAATTTGGGCAACAGCCACTGATATCTTCATGACTGCCTGCCTAAGTGAATCAGCCTGCTTCCTACCACCTGAGGTCAATAACAAAGATGTAGAAAAACAAAAAACAAGCAAACAAACAAAATCACCTCAACAAAGAACAACAAACAAACAAACTCCTCTGCTATTCTAGTCATGCCTGTGAGAGGCAATGCTGTAAGGACTACCCTTTTTTCTCTACAACCAGTCCAGAAATAATCAAGAAAGGCTGTACTTTCTAAGGGAAAGTTGCTCCTTGGGAAACTGATAGTACATTTTTTGACCAAGAATATCACAGTAAGGTTTCTCCTACCTGGGCTTCTGGATACTTTTTATGACTTCTTGAGGTCTGCTAATTCTCCAAGGATGGCTGGCTGATTGGTATTTCACAACAGTTTTAACCCAGAACAAATGGTAAAATATTGCTATGATCACACATCACAGGATTTTGAATCTTCTACTGTATGTGATCGTTTGAACATTACCATAGGATTTTTTAAAATGGCTTTTATTTTGATAAAGTAGACTTGACAGACTGGAGAAGACAAGCACACCAAGAGCGTGTCTGCAAGAGTGATGCATGCTGTTAGAAAATCAGCAAAACCCACTGTTGCGTTACTAGCATTACCAAAATTATTTCCTGTGATGTCTCAGGCTGTTGCACAAGCCTGCTGAGCACTCTGCAGTGGTCCTAATGAAAGACGTGTTTGACTTTTTTCAGCACCTGACAATGGTACAGGGACCTGTGCAGCAACTGTGGAGTGGAGCAAATGTACTGCAGGGCATGGTTAAAGTGCCATCCCTACCGTTGTTAAGCAGGCAGTGAGATGCTGTAAAGAACTGATAGACTTAGCAGGTCCTGCAGCGCTTTGAATAAGACCTCAAAAAGGATTAGAGAAGGGGCTGTCTGGCAGTTATACCAGCAAATGTAATTTCTACAGCCTGTTGTCAACTTCACCTATTACCTCGTATTTTGCATAGTTACGAGCAGATTTGTAAAGAGCGTGCAAAAGTGGCACCTCCTCCATCACTAGTAAAAACAGTGAAATTGAAAAGTGTCATTTTAAATACATGAAGCTGCTATAAAGTGACTGCAAGATTTGCAGGTGTCATCTTCCTGGAGATTTGGTTACAACAGCCAAACGGACATTTCTGTGCTCATTCACTGTGGGCTTCAGTCGTGACTTTTAACGTGTGACTGGGTGAGCCTTGTGCTGATGTAGTCTGAGGACTCCAAGCAGTCACCTCAGAGGGTGTCCCCAAACACACCACCAGCTCCACGACACAAGATGCCTACAGCACGATTTCTTACAGAATTTATTCTACTCCAAGGAGAACAGAGGTTTATAAGCATACTATTACTAAGCATGTCATGACCCATTTATGCTTTAAGCTAAAGTCTAACAGGCTATTTCTTTCAAAATCATCTATGTACTCTTCTAGGTTTAGTTGGACAGCTCAATGCTCCAAGACCGCAGATATGACTGAACAAGTAATTAATGAATAAATGCATGTACACACATAATATGCACCCAAATTTTGTCTATCCTTGGAGATTCCTGTCCAAGATACTTAGAAATTGATAGTAGGTGTTATCACCTGGTATTTAGTAGTATTGACAGCTTGACTCTGAACTGCTATCTTTCCTCTCCTGACCTGGAAAACAGCACAGTTCTAAGACTGGAGCATGGAAGTGGCAGCAAGCACATAAAACATTGCCCAGGAGTGGCACAGATAACACTCTGACCACACTTGCTGGCAGCATGAGCACAGCATGAGGTGTGCAAGTGGAGGTGGGCACAAAATGTACCTTTTCCCTCTCCACTCTGACAACAGAAGATTCAGGACTGGCAGAGCTCCTCTGTTTGGTGAGCAGGTTGAGCAAAGCAGAAAGTATTGTCCAGACTGAACATTGACCACTGCAAAGAGCTGTCAGCTTAACTGACAGAGCACATTGTGCAGCTTATGATGACCAGAGAAGAACAACTATGCCTGCTACTCCTGGAGATAATGATTCATTAACAAGTCAAATACACGAAACCTCTTTGGAAATGCACTCAGCTCCCTTCTCTTAAGAATCCACCATTGAGATCGGGAGATCTTAAGAACTATTTCCAGCCTTCCAGGCCAGAACAAAATAGCAAGGAAGTTAGCAGTCCTTGGGTTGCAGCAGCACCGGCGCTGGCCAGAAGGCCATTCACTTCTCCATCCTCACGCAGACCCATGCATGGGATTGGGCCATCATTGATGGCCTTAAATGTGTCCCTGCCACAGCTGTGGTCCCACCTGGCTTGTGCCAGTGCAGGG
This sequence comes from Chauna torquata, assembly GCA_013399475.1. Classification (NCBI taxonomy): domain Eukaryota; kingdom Metazoa; phylum Chordata; class Aves; order Anseriformes; family Anhimidae; genus Chauna; species Chauna torquata. The sequence continues at coordinate 56,738 of VXAL01003045.1, forward strand.
TGCGGGCTGCTGATCCCCACCCCTTGTGATGGTCGGAGCAGATGGTGCAGGAGGTCTGACCCTGCAGAGCCTGAAGTGCCTCTGCTTGGAAGTGTGCTCTCAGATGGGGAACCACACCTGGGAACACCATTTCCAACATGCCAGATAAATCCCTACCAACATTTGTACTAGCTTTCTTCTCTAGGAAACTCTGCACCAAAAATAGTGCTACTTCTACAAAAGTGGGGAAATGTGCCAGAGACCCAGTGCCAAGTCCTTATCTGTGCTAAGGACTTGGATTTTTTGCCTAGGAGGAGTGCCACTGTGGGAAATGGCAATACAAAAATCTGAAACAGAAAATGCTGACCCAGAGTCTAGCAGACCACTGGGTCTGTGATGTGTTCGGCTTGCAGCTGCACCAGCAACCTGCATGTGTGCAGAGACACACGGTGTGCCCAGTGCTGTGAGGCTCTGGTGGCAGGTGGACCCCACAGGTCCCTCTGTGTGATAAGCACAGGAATAAAATCTAAAATCCATGTCCCTGGCTCGGTGTCCATTCAGACTGCGACCATGCATGGAGGTCGCACAGTCCGCTGGCTCACCCTGCAGGCTTGGGGGTTGCAGTTACCACGCACAAACAACAATTCAGGTCCTTTTGCAAAACCACAAGAATTCCAGGGACAAGGGACAGTGCCTGCCCTGTGCCGCCTGCCCCAGTGCCAGCACATGATGCCGAGGTTGGCGGCTGCAGGTGCGTGAGGAGTGAGCTGGCAGTGCATGCTCCTGCTCCCAACGCGCGCCGGCGGTGGCACTGCACCTGCACAGTGCCCGCGGCTCCCTGCTGCCAGCCCGTACCGCGGGTGATGTCTGGGTCACAGCCCTTTGTGAGGAATACGTCACACTGTCTGTTACGGAGTGACTCCTACTGTGATACTTATCCTTTCCCTCTCCTTTTGCCTTTGATGGGAAGAGTTTTCTATAAATTTAGCTGGTGGCCTCTTAGGTTTGATGTTTAAAATAATTGACTATGGAAAATGGCTGATAAAATGCATTTACGTGTAACTGTGTTGTGTCCCCTGCATAACTTTGAATGTCAGCTGCTGTGGCACAGCACTGAATCTTGCTGTTTGTAACGTGAAGGAAAAATACCTGCAGTCCCAGAGGCATAAAATCCCATCTTCTTTTGCAAGGACTCCAAGTAGCTCAGTGTAATTCTTCTCCTGTTTCTCCAGAGATGAGAAATTGCAAGGTCCATTACTAAGATGCTTAAGTATTTACAGGGAAAAAGAGTACTACATAAAATGAAAAGGTTAAAAAATAGCTGTAGGGTTTTAATCTCCTTGTAAAGGTGATGATCACTGCATGTTTTCCTTCTGACATAGTTTCTTTAAAGATAAGACTATACCAATAAGGTTATAAAGCATGAAAAAGCATTTCTGAGAAACATTGATTTAAAACATAATGGCAAAATACATAAGCAAGCAAGCAAACCTGCATGGGTTATTTCATGACATATGAAGAACAGGAGAAAATGTGGAATAATCTATTAAAAGTGTATGACAAATATTTTCAGCTGGAAATAATAATAGCAAAATTGCACCTTTATGTTTTATTTGTAGACTTTTGTATATAAGAATAATAGGCTATTGGTGAATTATCACAACTATTATATTAAACATGAATCCTAAAAATAAAAGGTGAGGGAGAAAGCCATTGGTACCGTATAAAGAGTCAGAAGACCCAATCCAGGGCAGAAACATGAGCATCTGCATCTGGTGACAGCTTTTCTGCTAATGTAGCATCAGACAAATATCTCGGCCTTTCTACAAGTTAAGTGTTGCACAAATTAAGTGCAACCACATTTAGCTAGTAACTGGGTAGGAGATCACCAGGTAGAAGAAGTCTTTAAGGCAGGTGTAATACTAATTCCTGGGATGGCTTCTTTACTTCATCTTCACAGATGGGCTGTGGTCAGCATAGCGCAAGATATGTTGCAGTTACACACTCTAAATTGTGGATGGGATGGGTAGTGTGGAACTGTGATTGATTCCTGATATTTTTCGTCCATGCCGGCGTCTTTCACAAATTGTTATACACTGTAACATGGCTAATTATGTTACACCTTCATAAACTGCCCTATAAGTCTGAATAAATAACTCCTTCCCTGCTTCAGCAGGGTTGCTGCTGGTCTGACGCGCTTCACGCGCCTGCCCGCTCCGGAGACGCTGCCTCTGTGGGGCCCTGCAGGTTCTGCATCGCGAGGCGCGGGACATCCCTCAGAACTGCTGCAGCACGGGCAGTTGGGCGTCACTGGCAGCGGTGGAGAACGGATTCCTGATGCCTAGCACGGGAAATATCTGGAGAAGGAGCTCAGTTGCCTCTGGTCTGGCCAAACCCCCAGGCAGGGAAGATAAGCTGGTTGGTTTCACTCTTGGGTTTGCTGTAATAGCCTCCAGATACTGTCTGAAACCAGAAGTAGAAAAAAAAGTGAAATTGGTTAAGAGACAACCTGAGGCAATTATGTTCTTCTTTGCCTGCCAACAAATCCATGTTTCATTAGCAAACTATGGAAAGCAGCCTCTGAAGCCACAGTTTGGTGCTGGCCTGGTCCCACTCCTGCAGCCATGGGTGATGCCTCTCGATGCTGCCCGAGTGGGACCCGCGTCAGAGGGGCCATCTCCACTCTGCGTCCAAGGGGGCCTTACGTCCCCCACAGGCAGCAGAAACTCAAATCATTTCATCAGGAATACAAATTCAACATTGTTAAAGTTACAACAAAAATGAAGTCAGAAGAGGCAGGGAGCTGTCCCTGTCGGTCTCAGTGGATATGTTTAAGGATCTGTTTAAAAATAGCCTGTTCTGCTAGCAGGGAGTGGGGAGGTTTCATAGTCAGCATTATTAAAAAAAAAAAAAAAAAGTCCTAATAGCAGTCCTAATAATTAGAGGCTCATTTAAGGATAGTTTACAGGTTCAGGCAGTTGGTGTGGTGTTTTGCAGGCTGGCGGCTCAGTGTTAGGGCTGTTGGGACAGCAAAAACTGGTCTAGCTCTGTATGCTTGTCTTTATTTCATCAATGCAAAATACCACGAGCATTAAGTTCCAAATGCAAAAGATTAATAGCCACAATCCCCTTTTCAAACATAACAGAATGGAAGGATGAGCATTTCCCCTTATTTGTACAATGATTAGAGCAAGAAGCAATGTACTCAGCTACCAGATGATTGAAGCATCTGCCCAAATATCTTCTTGCTGTAAATCTTTGAGACCTGTATTCCTGGCTTCTTTGTTCAAAATAAAGCTTACTGCCACCACAAAACACAGAAGAAGCCCCAAAGTTGCCGAGAGAATGTTGGTAGAGCAGTCTCAACCCCATGATTTAGGAAGCTGTATTCCCAAACTAGATGTCAGTCATGTTGAACAGGACTTTATGATGCCTCTAAACCATTTGTTTTCCTACCCTACATACAAGCAAAGTAACTGGTCAATTTTTATTTTACTTTTGCTGTCATTATTTTATTTGTACTGCCAGTATTGAGGGACTGGATTTATAAGAAGAGCTTATGAAGTTGAGAACTCGTCAGCAGCAGTCTCTGAAGATGCTCTGCTATTTTGAGTGTCGCACAGTCTCTGTCATACCCACCATGACTTGACACAACTTTCTTCTATCTATCAGTAAGGCTTTCAGTCACTAGCTTTTTTTGGTCACTGGTTCAGATACCAAAAGTGCTTGGTATCTCCTGAGATGGAATTCTTTGCTAGATATGCAGCTTACATTATCAGTTAAATGCTTTCTTTATTTAGATTGTGTCCTGAAATATCCTCATCAGTGAAATGTCTTTTCCTCAAGAAAGATTTGCCCCAGGTTAAAGAAACTACTACTACTAGTGGGCAGCAAACTAACTTGTGAGACTTCTTTAGCAGGGAGAGTTGAAGCATGCCGTCGCCAGCAGGCAGCCCAGTTGGTCCTGGCAACAGCTTGAACCAATGCCTTGTAGAGATCTGTGCCCTGGTGCCAGCAGCCAGGCGGGCAGCAGCCAGAGGCCACATCCAGATGCCCTGTGCCGACCACTGCTGGCAGCTGTGTGCTTGCCCTGTGCCACCTGCGGGGGCCAAAGCACAGCAGCAGCTGCAGGCACCGTCTTCCTTTGCATCCAAGGACGCTTTTCCTCTAGGCTTCTTAATGATAAAGACCAGAAGAAGTGAAAATTAGCGTAATTTGGGTCACCAGTGCTCTTTAAAACCTCTGGAGTTTTGCAGCCCAAGCGCAAATGAGAAGAGAGTTCTATGCTGGCGAGCACACAGCATAGCTCTGTGCTCCTTGAACAGGCAACGAACACCAGATCAGAGACAGGGCAGGCTTCCGCAGCGTTCAATGAGCCAAACGATCCTGCTTTTGTCCCATCGTCCTTGTGCCTGAGCTAGTTATAGGGGATTGCTTTCAGAGAAAGCGCCTGTCAGCAGCTCTGATACAGCTTGCTGTATGTTTTGATGCCCTGTGAGGTCCTAATTGGTTTCAGAGGTACCTTACACAAAATTACCTGTCTTACTGATGCTGGAAGTCAAAATGCACAAAACTTTTGCAGCTAGAAAGAGAATGATGGATGGCGAGCTTCCTTTTGCCATGCAATTTACCTGAAGAATCTATGTTTTTCCCAGTAATTTAGGACAATTACCCATGTATGTAACCTATTTTTCCATGCTTTACAGCTCTTGTCCTGAGGTGGAAAATGCCGTAAGCTCTCATTCTGAAATGAAATAATTTCTCAGAGAAATCTGGAAGTGTCTGACTGATTTGTGTTGTTTGTGTTGGACAAATGCTACCTGGGCCTATTTACAGTATTGCCACTGAGGCTGTCACAGCCCTTCAGACTGGTAAGTTGGCCAGGGAGAGGTGCTGCTGCCTCAAAAGCCTTCTTCGTATTTTAATAGCATGGCTGAGGAGGTTTGGTGAAGGCAGCAAGCAGACCTGCAGCACTGGGCCAGTGCACAGGGCAGTCCTGCGTCCCTGGCACCAGGGTCTGGCCATGGCTGTGAAGGGAACTGGGCATGCTAGATAGCATGGTGCGGGGAAGGCAACACGCTGCTGAGGCTTGCCCTGAGCACGGCCCTGTGTCAGCAGAAACTGTCTCATTTTGTTCTGGAAAGTGAAACATCATTTGGTGTAAGATACTAAGAAAGGGTCTTCTGAAAGGGGGTGGGGGAGAAAGAAAAAGGAAAAAAAAATCAAGGTGCCAGTTCTGAGCCCCCAAAGAACCATAATCTGTAAAGGGAAATAAAAGCCAGGCTGCAGCATTTCCAGACTCATAATGGCGTTCCTGCAGAGAGGGAAGTCTCCAGTAGTGCATAAAGGAGCCGTGGGGAGAGACCCTCAGACAAGGAGATTGATTTTGTAATTCTCAATCAGTGCTACAGGCTGTTAGCACAATTGTACTTGTTTCTTGCAAAAGCATTAGCAAGACAATTATTGAATTTAACACAACCATGTACAAATGTTTGGGTGATGCTCCAATTGCAAAAGCGCAGGAATTTTTATTTATTTGTTTTTTTATTTATTTATTATTGCACCACCTATCTCTCTCTTTTAGGCAGGGGAGCCAGATGGCAGCACTAAAAGAAAGTCAACAGCAGCACTTTGGGGAAATAAAGAGTGTTCATTTAAAAATAAATAAATAATCAGGGCAGTCCATTAACCAGAGCTTTAAGGCAAAAAGCCTTAACGATTTTCTTAGTTAAAAGGAACAAGACCATTCTTGGAGTCCTGGCGGATTCTGGAGCAGACGGCCCACCTGCTTGGTGCCGACAGTTACCACCCCATTGCCGTGCCTCAGAGCGCACCCAGACACGAACGAGAGCATCCTTCCCTTTGAGCACGTCGGGCGCGGGCAGTCACTGCCCTGGCTGCCAGCCGGCACCCCGCTGCGCGATAGCAGCAGCTGGAAGGCGGTGCCTCTGAGCCAGAGGAGCACGGCAGTGGTGATAAGCAATAAATAAATAAAAACACAAGAACAAATAACCCCCTGGCACATCTACATAAATCCACAAGGTTATTTTATGAAGATCAGAATCCTGGGTGTTTGGCCAAGCTAAAATCTGCGCTCGGAAAGGACATGATCCTTCTCCTCTGGCGGGACAGAGGGCAGAGCACGGCGCGGCCCTTGCTGCAGACCACCGGCAGCAGACCACAACGGAGCTCTGCGAGACACGGCTGTTTGTTCCAGAAGCCCCTTTGTCCCCGAGCAACCGACGGAAACCTTGTCCCCGAAGAGGGGCCAGCACCTGCTGAGGCCCCGCCGCCTCTGCCTGCCTGCCTGGGAGCGCGGCCCTGGGAGGGACTGCCAAGGTGGCCAAGAAGGCCAACGGCATCCTGGCCTGTATTAGAAACAGCGTTACTAGTAGGAGCAGGGAGGTGATCATCCCCCTGTACTCAGCTTTGGTGAGGCCGCACCTCGAGTGCTGTGTTCAGTTTTGGGCCCCTCACTACAAGAAAGACATCGACGCCCTGGAACGTGTCCAGAGAAGGGCAACGAAACTGGTGAGGGGTATGGAACACGAGTCTTGTGAGGAGCGGCTGAGGGAGCTGGGATTGTTTAGTCTGGAGAAGAGGAGGCTCAGGGGAGACCTCATTGCACTCTACAACTTCCTGAAGGGAGGTTGTGATGAGGAGGGGGTCGGCCTCTTCTTCCACATAACTAATGATAGGACTCGAGGTAACGGCCGCAAGTTGCACCTGGGGGGATTTAGGTTAGATATCAGGAAAAACTTTTTCTCTCAAAGAGTGGTCAGGCACTGGAACAGCCTGACCAGGGAGGTGGTGGAGTCACCGACCCTTGCGGTTTTTAAGAAGCGCCTGGACAAGGTGCTACAAGACGTGGTTTAGTAGCTTAGTGGGTAGTATTGGTGATAGGATGACGTTTGGACTAGGTGATCTTGAAGGTCCTTTCCAACCTTGTGATTCTGTGTTTCTGTGTTTCTGTGAGGGACGCAGCAGGGCAATGGCAGGGCCACGGTGGGGCCTTCCTGGCCTCGCGGGTCATGTGTTCGGTGTCGGGGCCGGGATGAGCGCAGACCCTGTGGACATAGTTGTTTTCCTGAAGGATCTGAGCGCAGCCATGAAAGCAAGCAAGAGACCCGAGTGGGGAAGTGGCTGCGGGCAAGAGGGTGGTCTACAGCCCAGCAGCTGCTGGTGGCAGCCAGGGAAGCTTGGGCACTACGGTTGGCCTTCGATGCTTCTTAAAATTCTGATCTTTTCCCCATTTTTAATGACTGCTTTACAATGTTTTCTTCAGAATTTTGTCAAGTGATGAACACAATTGTTATAATCTAGAAGTTCATTTGCACCTTTTTTGTACACATGCCAATATCTGCTTTTAATGTCTATTTATTATACACATACTTTATATATCTAATTTCAGAAAAAAAAAACTTTTTGATTCACTGTACTTGTTAAGCTTGAAAAACTTATAACATTATGCATGATAATAATTGTTTTGAAAAAGCCAGATGGCTTGATTTTGAAGGAGACATTAAAGTACATTGATTTGAAAGCTTAAGTTGAAAAAATTTTCTCTGTATGTAGGGCTTTGCAGATACCTTCATTTTTTCTTGATGCAGTTCAGCATGCCCCCTCACCGCCCCTTTTCCCTATCAATAATTTCATTCTCATTCAAAATGAAAACTGCAGAGTTTGAAGTCCCTTGAGACCAAAAAGGCCATTGCCTTGTCCCAGGCAGGCACCCTCAGAGATGTGTTTATGGTTAGTATGCTGCTAATGGCTGTGTCGTGCAATGGTGATTTCACTGATGAGCCTTTTAATCCTGGTGGCTCTGAAGAAGGTCCGACCAAGAGAACAGAGCATGTGTCTATGCAGCATAGAGATAGGAAGAGAAAAAAGAAAGCAGAAGCAGGGAATTTGGCAGAATAAATGCTGAGGCATTTTCCTGCAGCCATTTTCCTTGTGCATGAAGGGGCTGATGGCGAGGCCGTGCTCCTCAAAGCCCAGTGATCGTCCCAGGCTGCAGCACGCACGGTGCCCGTTGGGAGCCCCACGTCCTCTGAAGGCTTCGTGCCTGGGGCAGGCAAGGGCAGGGCTGTGGCATCGGGCCTGGACGGGACACCTACTGCCAGGCTGCAGTAGTCTTCGCAATTATCACATGATCTGCAGGGAAACTCCCAAAAAATGCCATCGTGTATGCAGCAGTACAGATTTACTACACTGAGCTTCTGAAATACGCCTCCATTAACTTCTGTTTGCATATGAGAATGCTTGATACTAACTTCAGAGAGGTTTGGTAGTTTCATTACATAGAAGCTGATCTTGTGATCAGCTTAAAATATACAGTTTAATATTTGGCATTTACTAATTTTAAATTCTGCAGTGGCAAAATAGGAACAAAACCCCTTCAGAATTACTTTTTTTCCCCCCAAAAGTATAAACTATTGACAAGGTCATGACAGCTGCTCTCACTGGAAGAAGTGATGGAAGATATATGATGCTGGGGGAGGGGGGCAAAAAGTTTTCTTTTTGATTTTTACCTGTGTTTGTACCTACCTGACTGTGGGCATTTCTGACTGTGACACTTTTGGAGAAAAAAAACAAAACCAAAAACGTTACTTGTTTCTAACTGGCCAACTCACTTTTCTTTACAGGGTGAACCTCTGCTCTCTAGTGAATCCCCTTTTCTTTCCTGCTGGAAGGCATCAAGGCTGTGCTGTGACCCCTGTGCAAACTTTGCACCTGGTGGCTTGGCAGCGAGGCAGGGCTTCAGAAGGGAAGCTCTGACTTCTCTGCTTGTCCATCCAAGATAACAGAGGTGACAAGCTCAGCCTATGCCATTCTGGGTACCCCAAATCTGCTTTGACTGTGTGCGACCATTACTGATGTTGTGTTGATTTTGATGACTTGTGATGCAGGACCATGCCTCCGTGCACTCATGGCAGTGCCTGCTCTGTGCTCGGGTGCAGGGAGGTTTGCTCAGCCTTTGCTGTCCCTCTGTCCTGCCAGGCTCCTCCAGCACAAGGACCGTGTGAAGAGGTCAGGGCTGGCACTGGGCGTGATGGTGCTTTCTAGGTGCCCAGCACTACTGGAGGATGTCCCCTCAAGCACCCCAGGAAATCCTTGCTTGCAAACTCCAGATGTGCTCTTATGGGGACTTGTTTTGTGCTGGGGCAGCTGAGGTACAAATATGGACCTGGGGCTTTGGTGTCTTGTGCCCCGAACATTAATTCTTTTAAGATAAAGTCCTTGGACCTGGCACGATGTTCTGCAGGAAGCTAACCCAGTGTAAGAAAGTGGTCTCCAACCATATAGTGGAGGCAGTAATGACATTAAGAAGAAGGGAACCTGAAGCCTTTGGCACTACCTGATGCAGAGGACCTGAGACACTGACTGGGACCTCAAATTCAATCTGTTGTAATCATTAGCATTAATGAAAATTGCTCTTTTATGTTCCATTTTTCTTTCCTTTTTAGTATGTTATCTGTTTCTGGATCTGGAAAGCTTCAAAACTGCTGAAGCTCTCAGGCCAACTCCCTCTTTTTTCTGCTCTTCTCTCCTAGAAATGTTTTCATCTTTGACGTTTCTAAAAGATATGTTGTAACTGACAGTTATTGAAACGTATTTTGGGTGAAAGTCAGAGATATGTAGCAGTGGAAGGGGTCTTCTTGTCTGTCTTTGCAGAGCATAACAGGGCATAACTGTGTTTCCGTAGCATTTCCTTTGAAGGAATCAGGCAAGATCTTCTCTTGCCTTTTGCAGTCCTAAAGCCCATCAGCTCCTGTGGCAAGGCTGAGCCTCATTGCCAGATTTGTATTGCACCTCTACCACTGTTCCTCCAAAACCTCCTGTTCCCATTGTAAATGGATGTACTTTATGCTTTACCCAGCTACTTATAATGAATCATTAAACTTACTTTTTTAATGACTATTATCTGGTTTAAATAGTTTACAATCTCACATCTTCCTCTGAACATTTGTAATGATTTTTGCAATTGCTTTTGCTGAGAGGTTTTCATATTTCCCATGGATAATGTATGCTCTAGTTCTTCTTTAGGTTTTCATTTTATGCAGCTGTGAAAATCCAGTACTTTTGCTGTTAATGTGAGGATGTCATTAGACTTGTCCAGGACAGATTAATTAATAGATGGCAAGATGGATTAAATACATTGAGCACCATCACCCTGCCAAAGTCAAAACTCATGATGAACTTCACAGGAATTTCAAAGGCAATAATTTTCACCTGTATGTTTTTGCTTCCATCCCTCCCATAGGTGTGACTCTAAGGGAACTAAGGCAAAAACCTCATCATGGGGGATTTTCAGCCCAGGTTCTCAGACTATTATTGAAGATTCAACAGGTTCTCAAAAATAAATAAATAAATAAATAAATAAATACAATCTGACTATAGGTGCCTGCGTAAATCTAATATAAGACCCTTTTGAGCTTTGTTCTTCCTTAAATGTGATGGGCATTTTCTTATAGAAGAATGCAAGACTCAGTGTGGATCAGTCTCCTGAAGCCTGGGAAGGACATGAGTGCTCTGGGCGCTTGCTGCCCTGTGGGTGATGCTTGGCCCCAGTGGGGCACATGAGTGCTGGCAGTGTTGCTGCCAGCAAGCTCCGGGGGTCAGCAGTCCTCACCGAATGGACAGTTGCTGGCAGGAGAAAACGGATTTGACACTAAAAGGAGAATGGCTTTCTGCTGGATTTTTGAGCTGAATCGACTCCGTAGCGTGCACCACAGGGAGCAGTGAGAGCAAGGGGGAACATGGGACCCTGGCACCAGGCAGGAGGGAGGAGAGGAGGGCTGGGACATCTCTGTGTCCAGCCGCTGCACCAGTGCCACCGTGCCCTGCGTGTGCCCAGAGAGCAGGCTGGCAAGGAGAGGGGATGTCTTTGATCAGACCATGCGTCAGTCTCCCAGAAAATGAACAAGTTTTCCGTCAGTGTCCTTCCACCACAGGACTTGATTTAATGCCTTCAGTGCTCAGAATGATGTGCCCTTAACAAGCTTCGCTACACATTTAATTTAAACTCGTGTGACCTGACAAAAAGACATTGAGCTGGAAATCTTAGCCATTTTTTCTGGTATTTCAATTGGTCCAATGAAGTATATTACCTTTCCCTACAAAGCTGTCCCTTTCTGGCCCTAGTCCATCATGGTGGCAGTAACTATCCTGCTGAGGACATCTGCAATGAGAAACACGTTCCCAGGAGGCGCCTTCCTCTCTTGGGGCTTGTGCAGTTCATCAACCCTTCAAACCCACATACCTGGCTGCCGCCACCACCAGCAATGGTGTCACCACACCCTGCTCCCACAAAATAGCTGAGGTAGTGGAAAGATCTGTTCTGCACACTTTTCTCCCATACATGTGCATATATTCAGAAAAATGGGTGTTTGCTAAACATGCAGCCAATGGCAGGAAGGGGTAAACGCAGCTCTGGTATGAGTAGGACACAGAAGAAGGGGCAGGAGGTGGCCGAGCTGGAGAGCCCCGGGCTGCGGAAATGCCCCAGGCCAGGGGCAAACCCAGCTGGGAGCGGCTCTGTCCTCCTGGCAGCCGCTGCAGCCCCCCAGAGCAGGAGGAGCTCACTGCTCAAAAATGCTGCTATGGAATGAGAAGCACAAATAAAAGTCTTTGAAAATAAATTTTACATTACAAGTGGGTTTGCTTTCTCTTCCTATAAGAAAGTTAAAGAAAATTAAATTTCCATGAAAACCTTACAAAGAGATGAAAATCACAGAAAACTCATTAGAAAACACATTAGGAAACAAATCTTATTCAGTCTCATCTGCATTTAGCATTTTAAACTCAGTATTTTTAATATGCTTAAGTGCACAGTTCATTTAGATTTAAGGTAAACACTTTTTAAAATAACAAACACTTAATAGAATTTTTGTAAAAATATTGGTTAGGTGAATAAGAGCTTTGTGAATTATGTTTCTTTATAGATATAGGTGCAAGCTTTGATATGCATAATTGCTCTTAAGGAATTTATAAATGATGAAGTAACTGAAAAAAATGCAGTAAGTTAAACAATTACACGTAAAATAAAATTAAAGTGATGAATGAGTCATTATCTTTTTTAAAAACTTTTTTTTTTTTTTCAGAAATGGTAGTGTTTGATCTTATACCATGCTCTGGTTGGAATAAAATGCTTTCTACCTAGTACATGACACTTGGCTTCTCTTGCAGCTTCACCAGTTTCAATGAGTGTGTTGTGAAAGCAGATGTTTATTAAACCAAGGTCAGATTTGAAGAGAATGTACTTCTTCCTCTGCAAGTGATCTCACAAAATCTTCAGCCGACTGATGCTTGCTATTTTGGTAATGTAGAAATGTGGAATAAATTTCACCTTCTTCTAACCTATTGTGCCTTATTTTTACTATAAATGGAAGCCAATTCGTCACTGCAAGCTAATTTCATCTTTTCTCAAACAAAACCTGTATGACTAAGGAGTAAAAAACAAAACAACAAAACAAAACAAAACCAGAGATAGAAAAGGGGACTGTAAAAAGAGGGGTCAGCAAACACTTTCTGCATGCTTTGCCATTATTTTACAGGCCGACTCATTCATTGACTTTCAAGTTTACAACCAAGAGAGTGTCAGTGCTTTGGGCATGAAATTGAAGAAATGTTCAAATAACCATTTTATGAAGAAAGTTTAGGAAATAACCTTGGCTAATTAAATATATATGTATATATATCTGCCAAGCACCAATGAAAAAATACATGTGGAAAATCAGTGTTCAGGGTTTTCTTCTCTTAAATAGTAGAAGAGAAACCTGGAAGCATTGCTATCATGATCACTGGAACCAACTTTGATGCCTATCCTGCTCTGAGCAGGACACTGGGCTGGAGACCCCAGAAGTCCCCTCCTTCCTAAATTATTCCGTGACTCTGTGACTACATGTCTGTCTCTCCCCATCAAGATCACGGAGAGGGGAAGATTTCAGCAGGCAGCACTTAATTCTCGGTTAACCGCAAATTCATTTGCCATTTCATGTTCTGCTTCTTCTAGAGTGAGAAGCCAGCAAGAAAATCTTTAGAATTTAGAACAGTTCAAAGATAATCAAGTCCAACTGCCAGATCACTTTAGGGCTAACCAAAAGTTAAATCACATTAATGAGGGCGTTATCCAAATGCCTCTTGAACACTCACGGACATGGGGCATCAACTGCCTCTCTAGGAAGCCAGTTCCAGTGTTTGACCACCCTTATGGCAAAGAAATTTTTCCTAATGTCCAGTCTGAGCCTCCCCTGGCACAGCTTTCTGCTGTTCCCGTGCATCCCACCATTGGTTACCAGGGAGCAGAGTCTGGCATCTCCGTTTCTACTTCCCCTCCTCATGGAGTCGCAGACAGCAATGAGGTTGCCTCTTGGCCTCCTTTTCTCCAGACTGGACAACCCAAGTGTCCTCAGCCTCTCCTCACAGGACATGTCTTCCAGCCCTTTTACCAGGTTTGTTACCCTCCTCTGGATGCTTTCAAGGGCCTTAACAGGCTCTTCATATCGTGGATACCAGAACTTCACACAATATTCAAGGTGAGGCCGCACCAGCCTAAATATAGTGGGAGGATCACCTCTTTAGACCAGCTGGCCATGCTGTGTTTCATGGTCCCCAAAATGTGGTTTGCCTCTTGGCTGCCAGGGCACGCTGCTGGCTCACGTGGAGCCTGCTGTCACCAGCACCCCCCAGGTCCCTTCCTGCTGAGCTGCTCTCCTGCCACTCATCTCCCAGCCTGTGCCTGTGTCCGGCATTGCTCCATCCCAGGTGCAGAAGGTGATTCTTGATAGCTGGGTTTTTCCCTCCTTCCTTCCCTCCCTCCTTACTTCCTTCCTTTTTCAGGTCTGCTCCTGTTGTATACTCACACTGGGCCAGAAACCCTGAATCTCTTGTCTGTCTTTTTTGCAGTGTTACAGCAGTGCTGTCCCCAGCCCTATTTCACAATTCCCTTGCACATTTTACTTAACCAGGAAAACTCCTTGTTTTTCTGAAAGACTTTCAAATCTCTTTTTGTGGGGGCCTTTTAAGATCAACTGAATCATTGCTCTTTGTCTTTATGACTGCTAGTTTTTTTTGTAAAAATCTGCTAAATGTAGCAACTGGTATATTATCACTACGTTTTCTTTCCATTTTGCATCTGGTACAAAGCTGCACAGGAGAAATCCTCCATTTCCAGGCGCTGCCTGGAGGCTCTAAGGACATATACCGCAGGTTCTCTGGTTCACTGCTTCTCTTGGATGTGCTCCCTAGAGGCTTTGCTTCAGCTTCACTCTAGATATATGACATCTGGAGACAAAAAATCCCAAGCAAACCAAAAGCAGAATGTGTGTCCTCTGTGGCAGCTGCGGACTGTGCCACTGCTGTTCTCTGCTGCAATATTGCTTGTGTAAATGCTGCTTTTGAACCATGCTGGTGATGATATTTCCTTGCTTCAGCTTTTTTATCTGAGTTAGATTGAGGATGATGGTATCCTTCATGGGCTGGAGCGTCCCTCCTCACTCCTGCGTTGTTGTCACCACCACCCCCTGCCTTCCCACCTCACCTTAGCTCTCTGAAGGCTGGGTTGTTGCGGGTGATCTGACCAAAGCTCGTAAGCAATCATCACTCCTGTGCAATTTTCTGTTTCTGAGAATGCGCTGGAGGTTATATCTTTGTTACTTTCTCCATTTTATTTGAGTCTGATGCTTCTCTTGTATCTAAGCACACTGGATCTCGCATGAACACACTGCACTGACTTGTGCTTTATAGGCACCTGCTGAACATTCTGAGTGGCATTGTAAGGTTTAGGTCAGAGTCTTCTCTGGCAGGGCTGTTGAAGCCTGGAGTCCTATCAGCTGTCTGCAGTTCATGGAGTATTTCCTTGGTGCACCTTGCTGGCATGCTGCTCATCAAAGGGCATTGTCCCGAAGAGCTACCTTTCCAGCTCCAGCTTCCAAATGTCTTTGCAAATATTTAGGTTTTTTTGCCAGTATGGTCTAGTAGTACTTGAATTTCATATTGAAAATTCTGAGAGGTACAGGGGGTTTCAGGAGTTATCATCTGGGCAGGTAAGCTGCATGGCTTTTGCAGTATTACCTTGTCTACATCTAGAAGTTTAGGAATATCTCTGTTTACTCCTGTACTTTTTAACTACAACATCAGGATAACCCCTTCTGAAGACATCAACATCTTTTATTTACAATTCGTTGTGACTTGTAACAGAAAACTGCTGTGTTCACAGTTTTTCCTTATATTTATTTGGCCCTGTACTCAATCTACTAAATGTCTTATATTTAACAATTATGCTTCAAACTTTCAGATATAGTGGTACTAAAAACTCAAAGAATAACCAATACTGCCAGAAACCCTCCCACAGAAACACAGCTGTTGTGGAGTCTCTGGTTTCTAAAACAGATAATGTATTATTATAGTTATTAATGTTATTATTTTTGCCTGTCAGACTACACACTTGGAGTAGTTATCAGTGACTTTGGTTCTGAAACACATCTGGTCCCTGTCTTTAGAAACATTCAGGTCATGAAAAACAAGATAAAGAGATATATGAAAAGTGACGTACTAACTGGGGTTTTTAATGAAGTCCATGCTATGAACAGGTGGTCACACACTTCATAAAGTGATCTAACTTGTAAGTTAGAGAAGTGTCAGAGCTGCAGATAAGTCAGAAATGCACAGTTTCATAGAATCATAGAATATCCTGAGTGGGAAGGGACCCACAAGGATCATTGAGTCCAACTCCTGGCTCCATACAGGGCCACCCAAAAATCAGACCCTGTATCTGAGAGCATTGTCCAAATGCTTCTTGAACTCCAGCAGGCTCAGTGCCGTGACCGCTTCCCTGGGGAGTTTCTGTCCAAAACTGATTTTCCTCTTTGCAAGAGTGATTGTCTTCTGCTGGGTGGTGGCAGGACAGGAGAAGGAACGGCCTCAGCTGCCCTTCCAAGTGCCACAGGGCATCTTCCAAGCAGTCACGTCAAAGAAAGTTCAACCCTTTTTTCTTCCTCCTAAGAGTATTATAACTGCTTCATGTAGATACAGCTCAGAATTAGCATACTGCATTCAGGTCTAACTCTGATTTGCATAAGAAGTTCAGAGATAATTCAATAAATGCCATCATATTCTCAGAAAATCTTGTTGAGATTTAATTGGATTAAACAATAATTTTATCTGGTGCTCATTGTATTAAATGTTCCAGCAGTGTATTCATTTTTAATTGAAGGAATTAATTTCGTAACTATTAGTATTCAGTTCTTCTGGAATCTTACTTCTTTGAATATATTACCTGCTCCATTTGTGTCTATTGACATAAAAACTGTGTCTCAGATAGTTTTGTTTTGTTTTGTTTTGTTTTGTTTCTTCCTTATCTAACCCATTAAGTTGTGTCTGATATGCTGGAAATTAATAAATTATTTAAAAAGGGTTAATTGCTGTGTTTGTCTTTCCTCTCTTTGGCTGCTGGGGAAGATTTCCTGGCACGAGCCAGCGAAATGATGGCTGCAGCTGCACTGCACTGTTCTGTTTGCCCTCGCCTTATGGGTGGCCTGACCTCAATACTCCTATTTCTTGCTTCAGTGATGCTGCTTTCATCGGGGAGCTCGGCGGCAGCGAGGACAGCATGCCTCTTCCTTTCACATCTGTTAATGGGTACTCCCTGCACGTAATGATACTTAGCGCATCAAATGCTTAAACTGATGTGAAAATATTAATGGACTGATGGGCATAACGCTCTCCCGGCATTGCAGCGGGCTATCATGCCCGGTTTAAGAACGGGTGAGAAGCGAGGTAGCAGAGTTCTTCGTGAGCTGCTGGCGCGTGCTGAGCGGCCACGCGCGTCCCGCAGGCCCGCGCCAGAGCCCTCGCCCTCCTGCTGGCGCCGGCAGGGCGGAGGAGAGTCGGCTTTCCTGACGGCACCCCGGCGCTGCCGGCCCTGGGCCGCTGCTCGCGGCAGGGCACTGGCGGAGAGCACTGGCAGGGCTGTGGTGAGCGCGGGCTCAGCACGCCGGCACTGGGGCCCTCCCTGGGTCATCAACGCCTTCCGGCAAAGCTCCGCTGATGAAAGTGTACTTATTTGCCTAGTAGAGAGAGAGGATCAAGAGTAACTGTTCCCCTCATCACTCACCAAATGCAACCTGCTGCTATGAATTTTTATTGTTATTATCATTATTATCATGATGCATGTGAGGCAGAATTTGTCAGAAAAGATAGTCTTGCTTATTAATTAACACATCCAGTCTTCTGGCATCTCGCCTAACAAGAGATTAGCTTTCAAGATTACAAATCCTTCCCCTAGTTTTATCATGGCCATGGTAGTCTACAACACTCGATAGCTGCAGTTAATAATTGTGGAATCATAGAAAGGCTTGGGTTGGAAGGGACCTTATAGATCACCTGGTTCCAACCCCTGCCATGGGCAGGGATGCCACCCACCAGACCAGGTTGCCCAGGTCCCAATCAAGCCTTGCCATGGACACTTCCAGGGATGGGGCACTCACAACTTCTCTGGGCAACCTGTTCCAGTGCCTCACCAGCCTCTGAGTGAAGAATTTTCTCCTAAATAATGTTTATATATTATTAGCTAAATATTTTATATAACAATAATCAATTTAAATATTAATATAATTATTTACAATATTTGAACACTAAACAGAATTTTAAATATATTTACTGTTACTGTTAATCATTTTGAACCTAGACGCTGATAGTTCCTTGATGTAAGTTTTACTATTTCCAGTTCCAGTGAAAGGAACTATACTGCTTGTGAAAGTCTTCTCTCTGTGAAACATCTTTTGTTACTGTTTTGTTATTGTTTCCATCAAAACACTCACGGAGCTAAGTTACAGTCACATTTGTATGTTGAATCTAATGGCCACATGAACAAACTTTCCTCTGGCACTGGTGCGCTTTCCTCAAAGCAAACGAATCCTTGTGAATAGTTACAATATGTAACATTACATAGTATTTCAGGGTGAGAAATCTGGATTTGTGTTGTCAGAAGTAAATATAAATTAATATTATGTTTTGATATTATATCCTTTTCTTATCTGTATTTGACAGAGAAATTATTTCTCAGGACTGCTCTTCTTCCCAATGATTTTCAGGGATGAGGACAGGCGACCTGTCATACAGCAGCGGTCTGTAGAGTGCAGAGATCCATGAGAGGCAGCTGGCTAAGCCATGGCACTACAGCATCCCCTCTGCATTAAGCAATGCCAGTGTTTACACAGGAGGGTAGGCTCAGCAGCAAGAATCAAGCACTCCTGCTGCAGTGCAAGCAGCAGCCGCTCCATTTACATGGCGTGTGGGTGCTCGTGCTGGCAGTTGTGCTGCTCGGCAGCTCCCCTGCAGTGGACGCACGCTGCTGCTGGCTCCAGCCCAAGCCCCTCGAGTTCCTCGAGCCCCTGCCTTCCCCACAGCAGCCCTGGGAGCAAAGGTTTGGTGCCTGCACACAAGCAGGGCTGCCCTAAACTTTCGGTATACACAGAAGACACTTAAATATAAATAATAGGCTAGACAAGAACAGTTTAGAAAATACCATTTTCATCCAGATTCCTTCTTTATGACAGAGTTTCAAAGTATTTGGGAATGCTTGTTTATGTGAAAGAACCTGAAAACATCTACCTTCTTCTGCTCCCCCTTGCTCCATGCTGTCCCCCAGAACAGTCTGGCAAAAAGTAAAAAGGACAAAACAGTAGTCAGACTTTATTCCCAAATGTACATGCTTCATTTTATTTATTTTTCTTGTCTTGTACAGATTTTTTTTTCTTGTCTCCCTCTCCACCTGTTTTTTCCCTTCCTTTTTTTCCTACTTTTTCCCATCTCAGTTAAGAGGTGCTTCACAACGCAGTCTCTGTGGTTTCTTCACCAGGTGTGTTGACCTGTGGCCCTGCCTTCCACGAGCTGTGGAGAAGGAGAATCGCTGAGAAGAAAGGCGTCGCACAGGAGCACTTGCCGGCGAGGTTTGTCCTGGCAGAGGCTCCCGCAGCACCCGCAGTGAGGGAGCACGCAGGCAGGCGAGTGTGCGGGCAGCGCCCTTGGCCGCGCGTCCTCCCGGCCCCGCTCCCTGCGCAGCGTGCTGCCCGCCCGGAGGAGGCAGAATCCCGGGAACGCCCCAGACCCCACTGCCACGATCTGCAGACTGCGTTAGGTTTAAGCAATCCATGGGCTGGCCAGGATGTGTGTACGTCAATGTACAGGTTACTTCTGCGGAGATCTGTGAAACCAGAGGAGCAGACGTTTTACACACAGCTTGGTGACGGCACAGACTACTTTAATAGCTACAAGCCTGGATACAGCCGCTCCTCTCCATCTGTTGCTCCCCAGAAGCACGCACACATCGCACCTCCGACCCTGAGCTGTTGCTGTCCTGACAAAGCCTCTCCGACTCCTTTACCTCCAGCTGCACCTTCCATTCTTATTACTGATCGTGCTGCTTTTGCATGCTGCCGTTAGCATTTTTTTGGCCTGGTCTGCCCTCCCTCCCGCTGTCCCTGCAGCTCTCCCATGCTCTCCACAGCAGCCTTGCCCTTGGAGCTGCTGTGCCAGGCACGTGCCTGCCCCACGGGGGCTGCTGCGCGGCGCGGCCGTAACCCCCTCCTGTGCACAGATAAACCTCTGGGATACCAGCGTCCTGGTGCAGCGAGTAGGGAACCCGGTGGGCAAAGCCTCTTCAAGAAGTGCAGTTGGTGCGGTGATCTCGGTATTTTTAACACGCTGTCATCGAGGGAAGGGGTTTTACTATACTACGTTGCATTGTGCTGCACAATAGAGCTTCCCTGCCACACAGTACTCGTGCTGTTCTACCTTGTGATAAGCTGTTATTAAGTAGAAGAAAAGGCTTAGGTGACGTTATTTTATTTTTGTACTTACTTCTGATATCCAATTATGAATTAAAATAGTACTCTTATGGAAATATGGAACATATGCATATGAAAAATGAATACAAAATAAGTTCATTATTATCAGTGTTATTACAATGAATACTTAATTAGCTCATCATAACAGCACACTTGCAGTAAAATGTTCTCACTGATTCTAAAGTGCTAAATCTCCATTAAGTGATGCAAATGACAAATGAACACCTACGGACATATATATGACAGCCACATCAATAAACAATGAATTAACTGTCTCTGATTTACAAAAAGGAATTCTTTCTTTGAAAAATTATTTCTTTTCTGTCATTTTGTTAATTTCTATTACCACCACACCATTCTGGTTATAGGGGGGTAGGAACCATATGGCAAGATTAGTACTGGGGAACAGCTGCTAAAAATGAAGAGATTTACTGAAGTGCAGCTCTACACTGCCAACATTAGTGTCAGTGGAGGCAGCTTGCTCAGCGTGCTCTCCAAAGTCAGTCTATTTTGTGACAAAACCCTCGGGACTCACCGTAACCTCCTTAAATAACCAGCTGAAAGGCATGCAGACACCAAGTGACAGCGTCATCCCTGCTCCACAGGGTCCCCACCCTGGGAAAACAATAAAGAAAATGGATGAGTTATCAAAATTCCTTTCAAAAGAAAAAAAATAATAGCACAACTACTCAAAAAGGTGTAAATAACGCAAAAAGAAAATAAATGATATTTTTCTTTCTAGCCAAGTGAAGATAGACATTTCTGATCACAGGAGAGGTACCTGTTGTGCAGTTTGGCAGCGCCTGGGGTTGTGTGCGGACAGAGCTGACCCAAGCCTCAGATCTCAGAGCTCTGCAGGGCTGGCACGGAATGTCAAACATCAGTATTTGCCAAAACCTTTCAGAGCTAAACCCTAATTATCCCAAAACCATTATTTCTTGCTTTGAAGATGTTTGCAGAATCATAGACCAATAATGAATGATTTCTTTCTAGTTTGCTCTTGTAGACAAGGACCTTGCACTCCTTGCTGACGGTGTGAGCTAGTGCAGCTCTCCAGTGTGACTGGCTACAGCAGAGCCCACTCGCCTCCCCAAAGGGAAGTTGAGCAATGTGACAAAGAGCATTGTTACGGGAGTGTTAGTTATCAGCAAATGCCTCAGTGAGGGCTCAGGCATTATCAAGGACAGGATCACTGGGGACAGCTGTAACTTTTTCCGTGATAGGAATTCACATGTGAATTGGGGAAAGAATCTGTATAGGACTTCAGTTTGAAACACATAGTAATAATATGATATTTCACTCAGACAAAACTTAAGAGAACCCTCCTTGGGTACAGAAAAACTCAGCCCAGTAGCCACCTAACCATAAAAAATGAATAAACCCCTGGTGCTAGAGAAACCCAGCAAGGAAGGAGAAGCAGTTCTTTAAAAGCACATCACTGGGACATTTGTAATGGTGTGCATGTAGCTCAGACTGAGCTTTGGGAGCTGACCTCATTGCTGCAAGAGAAACGAGGAAAAGAGAGATGATGCCACCAGAACGTTCTCCTCTTTGCTGTGAAGTGAGGCAGCATGTTTTCGTATAAACACCCTTTTGCTCCAAAGTAGCAATGGTGAACAGAGTTGTTTGCTTCTAAGGAAATCCCTGTGGTGCTGAGCCTCAGCATGGCTGGGATCTGCACGGTGTCCTGCCCTGGCTGCACTGCACGGCCTTCCCTGTATCAAAAAGGATGCAAGATTACCTAAGATCCCCTTTTCCCTTCTCATGTTATCTCCCTCCATTAAAAAGTGTTTTAGTCAGACACCCCGGGGAGCCTGAATGCCCTTCCCACTCAGACCTGCAGTTTACCACCCACATGCCAACACCTTCCTACTGTGCTTCACTGGGCATGGTCGCTTCTGTGTCTGATGCCTCAGGAGAGCGATGTCCGTCAGCCCCGAGCTGGGACGCCGAGGGGTCGGGGTTCACCGCTATGTTTGTGCTCATCTCCCAGTGCTCGTCCTGGGGACAGCAGGCAGAGCAGGGTTTCTGACTCAGAAACCTCCAAGTTTCTGGCTGCCTGGAGCAAAGGAAGGATACGAGACTGTTCTGTGGGTTCTCATCCCTGGATGTTTCCATTCATACATTTACTCCAAGAAGAGTAAGGCAGGAGCTGCAGATTCAGGCTGTCAAAGAAAGAGAGCTGCTCTTCACCAGCTGCCCGCCCTTCAGCGCACCGCCAGCACTCTGCGCCCGGCCCGAGGTTTCCAGCCGCGTACATCGTGCCCCCAGCTCGGGGGGACACACATGGTCTGACTTTCATGGGCAGTCACCTCCTGCTGCTCTAATTTTTTGCCCTACATTTCCTCACACATATAAGAACGGATCCATGAGAGCATTTACTGATGACTGACTGTAATTTAGCTTGTTCTCTCCTTGGGAAAAAAACATGCTTTACAGATTAACAATCAAGTTAACAGCTTCTGTTGTGTATATGAAAGTACATTACCCTTGTGACAAACTTCATTCCTATATGGCTTCATAATGCTATGATAATACCTGTATGCTGGCAGAATTGCAGGGCAGGCTTTGGTGTGGACCTGGTTAGATTTTTCTGAGATTAAATTTTTGGTTCATGAGAAGAAAGAAAGCTCATTTCTGCCTGTTGCAGGACAGAACTGAAGACCCGCATTTCTTTAGATCTAGCTGATGGACCACGCTCTCGTTTTTTCACATCTGGTTTAGTTCTGTTGCTGTCTGCACTTTGGGAGCCCATGGTGAGCCCTCGCCATGAGGCAGCGCTGGGAGGGTGTGTGGGTGGCAGGGGGCATGGGCACCCTTGTCCCCGGTGGTTGATGCCAGGGCCAGGGTGGGTACAGTGCTAGGGGTTCATCGCCCACCCGGCACAGAGGCGGGGGTCCAGCAGGAACACCGGCCGGCAGGAAGCCCCGCTTGTCTGCGTGCCCTGGGTGGCTGCGTGGCAGTCCTGCACGCGTCCGGTGCACGGAAATGCCCTGGGGCTGCTTGTCCTAGGAAGTGGCAATTTTAAACCACTCGGCCACCTCCATGCATAGCAGGCCGTTTACTCTCAGTGTAGCATCCCCATTCTGCAGTCGAAAAAAGGAGCAAGGGAGGTGCTTGAAGGTGCACGGGCAGCTCTTGCTGCCTTCTGCTGGCACCAAAGGGAAACGTGACCTAGCCAAACCCCAAGGAACCACCAGGTTAATACAAAAACACGCACCATATACTGGTATTTCATTGCCATTCTAAACACTGTTGTGAAGGAAGCTTTCAAGGGCCCCTTAGGCTGGAGCTTGTCCGGCTCCTCTTTCTGCTGTGCTGTGGCTGCAGTCCCAGAGCCCAATGCTGCATCCTGCCTGCATCCCACCTCTATCCTGCCTCGTCCTGCCTGCATCCTGCCTGCATCCCGCTGCATGCCGCACCGTGCCGCACCGTGCCATGGCTCGGAGTAGCACCATGAGGCAGCGCACTGCTGCCTCACCGAGCACGACAGGCTCCTCCTTGGCCAGCAGCAGGCAGTCCCTGTCCCCAGGACGGTGTGCTTACCCACAGACCTGCACATCCATTCCCTCCAGTTCTGGTCTTCTAACAGCAGAATCAGATATCCTGAGTTATCAGTACACAAGGTCTGGACTTAGTTTCCTTTCACAAGCTGCACCCCTGTGAACTTGGGCAAAGCTTGGTTCTGCAGCTTTTAGTCACAGTGAATGCCACTTACTTCAGTGTGAAGCAGCCTAGAGCGCTTTTTGAAAGCTAAAGGATCTGATGGAAAGACTTTTTTAGGCATTTTTAAAACAGCTTTTTTTGTTTCCTTCCACTGACACATCTCCAGAAGGCTGTGTCGTGATGACTTAGAGCCTTTGCATGTCCTGACAGATGCAGCGCTGTGTCATTCTCCAGAAATCCCAGAAACATCATTTACCTATAGCTCTCAAGCCTGCTATTACCAGACTCACACCTGTCGTTTGAGCTGCTTCTGGGCTCTAGATATCCTGAACCCTTCCAAACTATTCCTCAGTTCCCGCTTCTGCACTTGTTTACAAGTGGGTCTTTTCGAATTTGATGTAGGCTTAGGCTTGATACAAACCCCTGAGGATAAAATGAGATTCACGTATCCCTTTCCATGCAAATACTGTGACAGCTGTAAAGAGAATGAAAGGCAAAGTCTGGAGTAAATAGAACTGCAAACAAAATATTTTTAAGACAGAAGTTGATCTCTTGGTGGAGATACACACACGTGTCCCCAAAGACACACACATGCCATGCCCTATTTGCCAATGTGTCTCTTAGAGGAGGTTCCTGCAGCACTGGTGCAGGTGAGGCAGCTGTTCCTTGTCTTCCCACCTACCCAGGCAGTACCAGGCTGCCTCACGCCCATGTTGCCCCATCTCGGAGAAGCAGGGTGCTGCTGCTTCCCCCCAGCCCGGAGGTGTACCCTGGTACCATCCTCTCCATCCCCAGCCCAGCGCCCTGAGAGCTGTGGGAGGCAATGAGCTGCTCGAGCGGAGACTGCAGCAAGTGCTGCTCAATAGCTTGGCTCTGTCACAAATTGTCCTTTCCTTTCCACCTTTTTCCCATATTAATTTGCTCTCTTTCTTGCAAGGTCTGCAGTACATACATGTGACATATGATGATGATGGGCAGCATCCCCTAAAGGCTTTGGATGAGGAACAGAAGGAGGTTCTGGATCCCTGAGCATCACATGCTGGTAAAACACTTGGCTGTTCCTCCTCTCTGCTTATTTTCATGCTTAGATCCCTTTCAGGGATGGCAGAGGCACTGAGCATCCCTACCTGCACATCACCCACTGGGCCAGGTGATGGCATTTCTCATCAGCCAATTCTGGTCTTCAGGCCCAAAAATGCAGCTGCTGCCTGATGCTCTCCCGTGGGCAGCCGAGGCCAGCATCCGCAGGAAATGGGTTGGAGGAGGAATGTGTGAGCCTGTGTAACTTCAATCTTCTTCTGGGATGATCAGTGTTATTGCTGGTTCCTTTCTGATTCTCCCCTTTGCACAATGATGATCCCCAGGTAAATAAAAAGTGCTGTCATAGGCACGATAGAAGCAAACCCATCTTCCTGGGCTGCTAAGGGAGCAATCAGCTCGGTAAGGACTGTTGAAGTACATAAAACCAAGGGTTCCTCCTCCCCACAAGTGCCTCTGCTCAGCCTCTCCTCTTTCATGCTGAAGGCAGCAATGTTGCTTCTTTTTTTTTTTTTTATTTTTTTATTTTTTGCACACTTGCAATCTTTAGGAATACAGCTTTTTATTTTATTTTATTTTGTTTTGTTTTTTATTTTTTATTTTTTTAATTCTCTCTAGCTATACAGCTTTTCACAACAGTGTGCTAATACTTTTCCACAAACAAACCAAAAGCTGTAAATCTAACTTTTCTTCTCATTTGGAGGGATTTCCAGGCAGGGAAACATGCATTTTTGGAAGTCAAGCGCAGTGTTCAGCTAGCCAGGAGCAGGAAGGGTTTGCTGGCAGGAGGCCTCTCCGTGCTGCCCGCGAGCAGCGGGCAGGAGCTCGGTGTTCCACCCCGGGCAGGCAGCGGGCAGCAGGCAGCAGGCAGCAGGCAGCAGGCAGCAGGCAGCAGAGCCGCGGGACGCTCTCCCCGGCCCTGTTGCGCCGGCGCGGGGACCTCTGGGCGGGAAGGGCCCGGGCCCGGGCCCAGCCGCGCGGCGGCAGCGTGCGCGGGAGCCTCTGCCGGGACCTCAGTCGTGCAGCGCTGCCGCGCACATGCGGGGCTTCTGCTTTTTTGTGTGTGTGTTATGACCAAGACCCTAGAATGGCTTCTACAGCAGTTCTGTCTTTGCTGAAACTAAATTCTAGCGAAGGTGGAAAGGTAAAGGTAACGTCTGAGAACGGGGGTTTATGAATCAATCGGTCCCGGTGGCAGAAGCGATACAGATCTAATAGCGAAGTGTCCAGAAACCAGATATTTGGAAAGAGAGAAAGTGTGAAAGTAAACAGGGAAAACTGGGAAGCTAGTTTTAGAGAGAGACCTGTGTTTTTTCTTTTTTAATTTTAATTTTTTTTTTAAGTTCATGGAGATATAAAGAGGTAAGAAACAAGAAGAATAGTGACTGAATAAATATATGAAGGTAATTCAAGAACTCACCATCATGGAAAATATCTAGTATACTCTTGAGCTGTTTTCTACTTCCTATGAAATGCACCACAGCAGTAATAACTGTGTTGTATAATACCTGACAGCCCCATTATAGTATAAATATGTAGTAGCTGTCAGTAATTCTCCTTGTGTTATGTAGAGTCAATATGGTAAGTGACTTACATTAGTATAGTGTTTATCCACACGCTGAAACTCTTCAAAAATATGTTAAATGAAGGCGAAAGTGTTAAATGAAGGCGAAAGTATTAAATGAAGAGGAAGAATCATTCCAGGTAAAAATATTTCATGATAGAGAAACAACCTTTCAGTAATAATACTTAATGAAATCAAAAGAAAAGTGTGCGCGTGCGTGCACGTGAAGGATGGAGAAGGAGGTGGGGAAAGCAAGCCTGAACGGCTGTGCCGCGTCTCATCCCGGGGCGAGGGTGCCGGGTTCCCGCCCGGCCGCAGGGAGGGCAGGAGCGTGCTGCGGCAGCGCCCAGGAGCCGCGGTGCAGGCCGAGCTCTGCCACGCCGATCAGCAAGGCCGGGATGGTGCCCTCCCTGCGGAGCGCCGTCCCGGCTGCTGGCGTTGCACCGACCTGGCGTCCCCAGCCGTGCCACCGCCTCTCCCGCCAGCACCCGAGGGCTCGGCTGCACCGACCGCTGCCGCGCGGGCGGGCGGGCTGGCGGGCTGTGCTCGCAAGCGGCTGGAGGTCATTCCTCCCGGGGAACGCGTGTTATTAAGCCTCCGTCAGTATTCACTATGGGCCCTTTCTTTCATCAACTCTCTTCTCCAATATTGTATTTCTTATTCTTTTGGGAAAATAGCGAACTATTTAATAAGAAGAACAGGTTGTTTTGGTACACTTGAGTATTGATGATTGACTCTCAGACTTTTTTAATAATTCAGCTGCAAGATAGGCCCAGTGTATCCAAAATACACCTAAAAAATGCCCCAGAGAAGAAAACCTAGCTTAAAGATTTTCCTGCTTGATGGTGGGGGCTGAGACTCCTCCACAAACCAGCTGGGGAGCAAACCCACCTGTCTACCCCAAGAAGAGGCAGACGCACCTGGGACTCAGTGCATTTAGTGACCCAGACCTAAACCAGGGAACAAAATGTCAGTGAGCATTCATAACCAACACACTTGCTGCAAACAGGGAGTGGAAAGGACTAAGCCAGATCTGAGGGCTGGTTTTGCCCGTAGCGCGGACAGCTCTGTGTGGACTGTATTCATCACACTGTCTGAACTTGACTGTTCCACAGCCAGCAGATTCCTCTGAGGGTTATTTCTGGGTGAGGCTTAGGCGCATGAAGCCTCAGCAAGCCCATGTTAGCAGGAGAAACGAATTGTTCTTGCCCATGTTCTGTCTTTGCTGACTTTTTGGGTTAGGTGCAGCTGAAGTAACCCCTGATAGAGAAGAGACAAAGCAAGGCTCCACTAACATCTCCCAGTGGTACTTCTCACAAGGAGATGCACGAGAAACAGCTGAGCACACAGTGCATGCCTGATGAATGGACCTTTCTTATTACTAAACATTTCTTTGGACAGCAGCATCTCTTGAAAATTGTTCCAACAGTAGGAGATGATGATCCTCCATAACTCAGGTGGAAGAGTTTTGAGTGCTCTCTGCAGCTACTGCTGCAATTCACCATCGCATTCCCTGAAGAAAAGCATTGTCCTGTTGCTCGTCCTGACTGCTCTTGGGTACATTTGCTGATTGCGTGTTTCCTGCTGCTCCAGAAGTGACTGTTTTAATATGGGGTCTCAAGATCCTTCTATAAAAAGACAAGATTTGTGCTCACTCATGCGGTTCTGCATTAGTGTATTTACATGAATTTCAGAATCAAGGCAGTCATCAGGGTTGCAAACTAGAATAATGCAGTGGAAAAGGAGGACACACAGGCCAGGATCCAGTTTATCCCATCAAGTGCATACGAGCAATCTTCATATTGGCTTATGGAAGATCATGCATACTGGTAACTGAGGGGATAAGCAATCTGCAAACAGCACATGAAGAAAACAAGGATGGATGCTTCAAGAATGCAGCTGAGTGGGTACATCTTAAAGTATTAGGGGAAAATGAATGATTTATGCTTTCTGACATTAACAGCACAAGCATACACACATGCACCAAATCCAGTAGCTAGCTGGAATTTATTTCTTGTCCCCATTTTTCCACAGGTTTTAAGTTTCTTCCCATGTTAAGTCCCTGAAAAAAATTCCCTCGAGTTAAGCAATAAATTAGACCTTATTTATAAATTACTTACCTCTGATGCTTCCTCAGAGAAATAAAACATTTGCAGGATATAGTGCTGCACTGGAGCAGCTTCATTGTGCAGCAAGGAGCTTGGAGAACCTCTGCCTCCATCATCTTTGACCACTTCTAACAAAATGCACTCAGTTATCAGTACCAGCGTATGCACATCACCCAAAACAGATGATTCTATTTTTACCATAATGTTTTATATCCAGTGTGGTATACTGCTTGTAGCTATGCAGAAATAGCAAGGTTATAGCAAACCTAAAATACTGTTATCTGTAGCATGGAGTCATACAGTTAACAAGGCTTTTTTTTTTTTTTTAATATCAGTGCTATTGGTAAATACTGTCTTTGGACTTTGAGTGTTTTAAAGAAAGACACACTTAAACTGCCATTTACCATACATGCATTCTGGGAGTTACTTGAACTGTTCAGTGCAAGAGGCAGACACTGCCTGTTACACGGTCATTTGTGTGTTTTCTTTTTTCCATAGGTAGAGACTGGATGTGGCCCCACTGAAGGCTTAAATTTGCTTGAGAGAGAAACTGTCTGGAAGGGAAGGCACTGGAGCAATCTCCGTCATGGAAAGAGAAGTCTGAAGGAAACTGCATTTTGGATTTTTATTTTCTATTTTTAATAAAGGTTTAAAGAAACCCATGGACCCTTTACTTGCTGATGCCTATCTACATCCCCTGTAAAGTCTTGCTTTTTGCCATCCTGTACAGCTCTTTAAATAAACTAAGGAAAAAAGGTCCAAAGTTTGATTATTTTGATAGCCTTTACATTTTGCTGTCCCCTTCCTCCTTAGGCTTCACCTAGGACAGGATAGGCTTCATTTGTTGTTCTACCTCCAGTGTTTACCATGGTAAGGATTAAAAAGTACAACACTCCTTTGTGACTGATACTATAATGGCCTTAAATTTGAAATCCCATCAGGAAGACTTGAGCTGATCAGGGGTATGAGTCCAAGCCTAAGGAAACAGATGAAACAACACACATCAACAGAGAAAGTGGGGACACTGGTGGAAAAGAATACAAAACTGCATTTGGGAACCACAGAATAAAGATTCCTTCCATCATCAGTGACTGGGGAAGGTATGTAGTTTCACAACAGCAATGTGATTAAAAAACAAACAACAACAATTTGTATTTGAGCAGAGCCATTGTTGGCTTTAGCAAACTGGAGATTCACAACTGTGAGGATGACCTGGGGCTCCCAGCCGCGCTGCCTACCTGCTTCCCCGTTACTGTTGCAGGTCACAGCAGCTGTTACACAGCAGCAGTCTTCCTTTGGTTGTGCACTGGATAGCTGTCTTCTGAAGTACCTGATCTCCAAGGATGCAAGGAACCATTTTCAAAACCCTGCAGTCCCAATGACATTGAGCGCATTTTGGTACATTTCAAACTTTTGCCTGAAGTTTTTTCTCTGCTTAGTTTGATGATTTCTGTAGCTATTTGTGCAGACAACTGCAGACATTTCTTCTGCAAGCCCTGCAAAGTCTCTTCTCTTCCTCATCCTTCTGGCAGGTTTACACACTTTTGCTTTTAACCTGTGACTCTAAGCATCTCTGACTTTTTTTTTAAAAAAAGAAAAATCAATGTCCTCCAGGAGCATGGTTCCTGCAAAAGCTTGAGCTAACTGTTCACAGGTTTGGTGAACTTCTGGGGAGCATGTAAGGATGGATTCCCACATTGCTGAGTTGGTATCAGGGCCTGGTGCCAGCTGACAGTTCCAGTTACTTATCAGATGTTTTTCCTTACATGGAAGTGACAAAATCCCTCTGTGCTTCCTCCAGGTCTGTAGATGACATGTCAAGAGGCATTAGCTGCAATCTAAGTCCCCATGGTATTTTCAAATACCTAAGGATATTGGTAGCAGCATTATCAATACATAGTTGACCATATGCTTTCTGGTGTCCTTTTAATAGATGATTTTGGTGGAAGAGGCATGTTGTCCCATGTTGTTGTCGTGTTCCCCCACCCCCACCCCACCCCCCAAATTAAGGACCAGTAAACTGACTCAGGACATTAGTTGATGGGTACTTATGGTGGGACTAACAACCAACCTCTCCAAACCTTCCCATCAGCTGACAAAGTGTCAGCTCAGCAGCAGTGCAGGTGGATGTGCTGGGAAGCAGGCTTTCACCCAAATTTCTGGGCTTGCAGAGGCTATGAAAGAGAGAGGGATTGATCTGACTGTCAGAGAAATCTGGATATGGATCCCATTCCTTGTGTTTCTCTGGCAAAAGCTTGCTCTGATCAGGTTCTTGTGTTCTCCTGCATGCCCTCTGCAGTCACTGCAGTACTCAGTCACGGCTTCCTGCTTCGCACCAGTGGCTCCGGGCTGATGAGACACTGTCCTGCTTACCCGCAGCAACGCAGCAAGCGTGGCCCATGTAGGCCCCTCCACCCCACACTGTCCTCCATGCTCATGGTGACAGCAGCCACCTTAGCCCACAGAACTGCTGAATATGTTCCCATGCTTCCCAGCAAAATAACCAGCTCAACATGAATGGACACAAAATGGTAAGTTTGCCTTTCATTCAAGAAGTTGAAAACATCTTAGAACAAGAAACAATCCAAACATTTCCTGGATTGTCATCTCCCCCAGCCATCGGTGATCAGAGCCCTGGTGTCCTCCAAAATGGCACCTGCCCACCAGGAGCAGCGCTGCCCTTGGCACATGGGCACACCAGCTGAGCAGGCTTGCTCCTCCTAGCAGGGCTCTGCTTCCCCAGTGTCCCTAAAGCAGCATCGTACTGATCTGCTCCAGGTTTAGGTCACATCCTTTGTAATATTGGAGTTGCTTTTGGTTCCTGGGGTTTGCAGTGCACAACTTTCCTCCTGCCCCAGGCACACGCAGGACACACCCTCAGCCCTGCCAGAGAGCGATGCTCTGGGCAACCCGTGCCATTCTGACTTAGTCTGCAAGTCCCATGGACTCTGGGGGCGGCCACTAGACATCCAGCTTCCACCTGCAGCAGGTAGGAGGTACATTCCCAGTACAGAATCATGCCCTGCAAGTAATGATGCAAATGCATCATGTGCTGCCACCTTTTTGCTGGGAGCTCACCACTGAACCAGAGCCTCAGAATGATGCAGGGACAGTGGGAAGGCTGTGAGCAGCTTTCAGCCACATGTGCTGTGGAGACCCCTTCTGCAGGTCTGCCAGACCCCATCACTGAGGCTTCCTGATAGCCGTTAGATGGGATCTGCTGCTTTGGATGAGGGGTTCCCCACATCATTATCAGCCTTCTTATGTCTTTAGCCATCTTGCCTTCTCCTGATGCAAAGAAATTCAACTGATACATGGAGATTGGAATACTTGTTAACTAGAAGTCACCGTGTCAGTCGTGATCTTATGCTGACAGCTTTGCGCCTGAAAAGCAATTTTAGTTTCAATCAAAAAGAATAGAATAACAAGTTTAACATTTGGAAAACTCATTACTGGAAACTTTATTAAACTTAAAGCTAACAAGCTTGATTTACTGCTTGAAAGAGCTTTTTTTTTCTTGTTTAAAAATGCAGATATAAAAAGATTTATAGTACTTAAACCAATTATGATACTGAAATGCAGCATTAGGTATTCCACACTTCTGCCCCCCCCCCATCCCCCCTTCTTTTTTACATATCAGTGCATCTAACTAAGCACAAAGTCATTATCATAGAGCATTTAGTAAAGATGCTGTTATGGGATTGAATTAGGCATGCTCTGGGAGTATTTCTCCCTTGGATGACACAAACTGTTTCTCTTATACCCCAAAAGAACATAAAAGTCATCAGAAGTGAAATTTCATTTCAGATTGGTGGCAATAGGAAAAGGTCAACAATGAAAAGAGAAGAATATAGTTGGTGGCATCCTGTATCTGAGCTAATGCACAAACTGCTCTGTGAATCACTTTCTCTGTAGCGAACAGAGAATCCCTTTTTTATTTAGGGATCAATTTGAAAACAGCATCCTCATCCATCACTTCCCTGCATGCTAACTAAAGTCTGACTCCAAGTCTTGTGCAATGTGCTGGGAATGCTGTGCTTTGCACTATAGCAAAGAAAAGTTATTGGCATACTCCAGAACATAGGAAAATCTGAAAATGTATTTATGAATCTGATTTGTCCTTTGGACTAAGAGAGCTGCAAGTACACCAGCAATTGGAGTTCAGTGCACAACTGGTCATTCATTCACATTAATAAGGTATGTGTAANNNAGTTATTTATTTTACTCCCCCCCCCCCCCCCCGAACACAGAGAAATATAGTTGTGAAAACTCAATCTATGTTCTAGAAAAGCCAAAGCTCTTGTGCCTAGTTTAGCCAGAAATGTGCTTAAATATCAATGTTTTAATGATGTATTCCTCAGAGTCCCCTATTTTGCCAGAGCTGTATTTTTAAAGGCTTGCTCTAAAAGGCATTGGGGGAGTTGAAATTATGGCACTTGAAGCCCCTGACAGAAGCTGTATGTAGTAGAAGCACGGAGCGCATGCTAAAAGGCTCCACGTGGGACTTCCCAGAGCTCTCTCAGGCTTGTAAGCCAGTCTCTGCCGTTTTGTGCTAAGGAACCAGCCACCTCAGCAGAAAGGAAGCTGCTCCTCCATTTTCAAGTCCATTTACTAAACAGGAGACTCTGGCTCCAGACGGGGGTGTCCAGCTGTGGCTGCCGGTGGAGAAGCTCTGCCAGGACTGCTCAGGGAGCAATCAGGGTGTCCCACCAGGCAGGCTACAAAGGCTCTGGCTGTTGTGTCCAGAGAGGAATAGACATCCACCTCCTGTTACCTCAAAGAGTTGCCACAGGCAAGTCATGGTAGCAACCAGAAAGAGACATCAAGGGAGAGCCATGGGCCTGGAAACCGCCCCAAGAGAATCTGCACACCCCTGCTTGCCAGGGCCCCACTTACCTCTGGCGTCTGTGGAGCAGCCTAACACAGCCACGGAGAGACCCAGAACGAGGAGGTGAGGTTGCACTGACCTGCTCTCCAGGCCTGAAACAGAAATCCCTCAAGCACCTGCAGCTCCTGACCTCGGAGACCCCACAGCAGTCTCAGCCTGCTGCAGAGCAGGGACAAAGCTTTTCCTTAAAGCACTGATACCTAACCCCTGGGCCTGAGTGGAGCTGTTTGTCTCTGCCTCAGTCAAGTCTGGGCCCTTCTCCCCTCCTCTTGCTCAGAGGCAGCCTGCTCAAGCAGCACCTCTTGAGGGAAGCGAGTGCTTGGGCAAGCCATGCAGGACCTTCTATCAGACCAACTTCTCCTCTAAGCACGTAAGAAAGCCTGTGCTGACCACAACTCTTTTATTGTTCCTTCTCACAGAGAAGTTTTCAATCATCTTTTCTACTCGTTGGCAGGGAGTTAAGATGTGGCTGCTGCTGCTGCTCTCAGCATCACGCAGCTCACCTGTGGCTGGAGGCAGGAATCTTCAAATCACAGCCGATTACAGGGCTTTGCAGGCTGCTGGTATTTCTATCTATTGTGTGCATGGATGTGAGATCTTAAAATAACAAAATAATTTTCTAACTTGCCTAAGTGCAGGGTTGTAGTCTGTAGGTAGAAAGTGATGTAGGTCTGTTGAATTAAGCACAGGTAGCAGACTTAGCAAGTGCAGGTACTTACAGTCACATAGACTTCTGCTTCAGAGAGCACTCACTTGTTCATTTGCCAAAACAAAAAGGTTTATATGTTTCTGTTTGATAATATCATGTTGATATAATATCAATATTGTATGTTTGTGCAAGATATAAAATGGTTTAT
Source organism: Chauna torquata (assembly GCA_013399475.1). NCBI lineage: Eukaryota > Metazoa > Chordata > Aves > Anseriformes > Anhimidae > Chauna > Chauna torquata. The sequence goes on from VXAL01003045.1 coordinate 90,688, forward strand.
ATTGTGATGCTTGCTTGTTTTTAAACTGTAGAGTTAATCGCAGTTTTGATTTTAGGCATAAAAGGATTTTTATTTTTGAATTTACTAGCTAATATTTAACAGGTACAACTTTTTTTTTCCTTCTGTTTTTACATACTGAAGAGAGATGACTAAGACAAAAGGCAACAGGGTTGCAATAGGCACTTCTACTGCTGACCTGATGAGTCTCAGTTATTTGGTTGGCAAATTTAAACAATAGGTATTGAAATGAATGCCTATAAAGTCAAAGCATTAGGTAGTTTAGTTTGGCAGAAATTGAGTGGTTTATTTAGGTAATTATCATTGTAGAAAAAAAGAATAATCTTTCAATTAAATGTATTTATGTACTTGCACAGCATGAGATAAATGCTTTTAAACATCAAAAACAAACAAAAAACCCCACAACTTTTCCAGCTAAGATACAGAACATAAATATTGATCAGTTCAGAGGACAACAGTTATTGGGCTGATCCACTGGCCAGCAGCTTGTGCCATGCAACTGAACCTGGATTACTGGAAAGTGTGTGATTTTATTCGTTACTTGCTAATATGATGTGCTATTTTTCAGCATTCATATACCAAACTGGTATTATACTGCAAACAGTAAAGAATGCATTAGCTATAGCTAATGCCTTTCTTGGGTAAAGTCTGTAATAGAAACCTGATTTCCCAGCTTGTGATGAATGTGAAAGCTCTGAAATCCATTACTTTGGCCCTGAAAAGTGACTGTAAATGCTCTGTATTGCAGACCTATAATTCCTCCAGTTCTGTTAATGTTTCAATTCTGTCACTGGTGCAAGAAAAAAACCAACCAAGTGAAAAACAACTCTAGCCTCTGAAACAAGCCAAAGCACTCCTCCCCACCACACTTGCATTAAGGACTTCAGGTAATCAGGTGTGCTTTATAGAGGAAAACAGATTACCACTTTTTCATTATTTTCCTGATAACTTATTCCATGCAGAATGTTCAGCAGTTTGGGTCCTTTAAGCTGGATACTGTCCTCAGTTTTGACTCATGGGTGCAGTTGCATGTCCCTCTGCTTTTTGGGGGGCTGGTCTTGGTTCAGCCTTGCACTCCTACCATTATTAACCTGTGTTAATGGCTGGTTGATGGATGCTGGGCTTTGGCAAGTCCAGGCAGCTTGACCTTGAACTCACAGAAACATTGCATGAAAATGCTCAAGTTGCAGTTTTGGTCTGTTTGTTCTTCTATTAACAGCTGAAACAACTTATTGATCAAAATACTGAAAAAAGCCAAGCATTGTTTTCATCAGGTTGATTTAAAGCACCAACAGCATTCCTCCCTAACTCAGTGCCTGTCAGAGCTCAGGCATGCGGAGGTGAGGGAAGACAAGGAGCACACTCTTTTGCTGTCTTCTCTTTTTGTGGAGTCACAGCAGCCAGGACAGTGACAGTACCTTGATGTTGGCAGTGACCAGCTGCCTGAGATTGTGTTTTAGAGCCGTTTTGTGAGGCCCCCTCTGGAATCACTGTAATAAGCCTTTTTTTCAAGCCTGCAGGGTACAAAGCACTTGGTAGGAGTCCGATGAGGAATCTTGCCCTTTCTGAGGTCTTTGTCCAAGAGATGTAACTTACTGGTCAGCCTCCACCCTCCGCTATGCAGACGCTTTTCTGATGCCCTCAGCACTGTTCCATTGTTCACGCCTGTAAAAGACCAGCATAATGCAGTGGGAGTCTGTAGAGAGCTTTGACTTTAACAGCCAGTTTTACTCGACACACAGAAGTCTGCTAGAGCTGGTGGTGGCGACGAACGACGCCAGACAGAAGTCCACTGCAGCGTCCATGATCACGCAGAGGGCTGGTCGCCTGCTCTGTCTGTTTGGCCCCTCTTCGCCAGGACGGCTGGGGGGACGTGGCTGTGCCCCCAGGAGGCCTCACCTGCCGGGTGCGGTCGGGGCGAGGCTGCGCGGGTGCAAGGTGGGCCCTGCGGCTCTGCTCCGCCAGCTGGAGGCATCGTGCTCGCACTCAGCCCCGTGCCCACGCCGAGGGGGTTCAGGGCCCCGTGCTCTGCCTGCCTACCGCTGGCCCCAGGCGAGTCCTTTGTGTCCCCACACACCTGAATCAATGCTTAGCAACAGACTGGTGGCAATGTCTTTAACAGTGGCCTGTGTAACCAAAATGCTGAATCAGGAGCAGCGAACGATGCAAGGAAGACAAGGAATTTGTAGGGTGAATCTAATTGCAATAGGGGTTTGATATTTTTGAGATGCAAACATGTTATTGAGCTTTCAACAGCTTGCAAACTGCAAAGGCGGGGGAGTTCGTCCCCAGTGAGCCACCCGTGCAGCTCTGCACGGCTGTGCTGGCATCAGCCTGGGCACGCAGCCCTGTGCTGAGGCTGCTGTGTGTGCTCTTGTTGCTGAGAAAGCAATGGTAGTCCGGTACTTGGGCCCCTTTTCCTCCTATTTATTTGGATAAAAAATTAATTACAGCAAGATAATTTACTGAATCTCTTAAAACTAAACAAGATTGTTAAGAGATCTAATGCTTCATCTTAATTGGTGTTCTGAAGGTTATCGTATGCTATATCTTTACTGGTTTAAATAAATTATAAGAATTAAATATTCATGAAGTTCCATTGTTTGGCTTAGTACATTTGCTTCCTGTAGCATAATTCATTCAACAATTTTGTACAAACTGTATAAGTATGTTTTAATTGCTATAACATAATTTACAGATTTCCTCCCATATGGCTGATTGCAATAGTGGATACAGCAAAATATCAGCCGGAAACATTTACCTAATAAATTGTGCGTCTGAGCAAGAAAAGCTGTATTGTTTCAGTAATTCATACTCTGCAAGTTTTTATGATTGCATCATTTCGTTTGTTTGCAGTCAGTGCTCAACACAGCCCCCACAGCGTGGCACCTCCAGCGCCCACCCGCAGCACCCCCGCTTTGCTGCCGCTCAGCTCTCCGTCCTGCTCAGCACCGCTCCGGCTGCCTGCTGGCGGCAGGGGCGGCCGGGCTGGCGGCCGGGCCCGAGGGGAGCCCTCACCTGCCTGGGGCGGCTGCGCGTGCTTGGAGGGTTTCAATCTCCTCAGCTCAGCGAGTGTCGGCCTTGAAAGTGCTGTCAGTGGCTGTCAGGAGAGCAGAAGTGATACCGCTTTGTTCCCCTATCTGCTCCGAGTCAGTGCGTTCCAGACCCCGTTTGCTCAATTTTCCAAGTCAAAGCAAGGTCGCTCTCCCAGACACAGCCCACGCCGGATGGAGCCTGGGCGCGTCGCTGCCTCCCGGCTCACAGCGCGCCGGTTCGGGACGGGAGCGGGGACGGATCGGCTGGCGGGGCGCGGCGGTGCCGTCGAGGCGCACGCAGCCTGCCGGGCCCTGCGCTGCGTGAGCCCGCACAGCCTCGCGGCAGAGGAGAGGAGTCGTGCCCCTCCTGGGTCCTGCCTTCGGTCAGGAAGCAGCGCGAGAGCAGGAGCACAGGTAATGCCCAGGGCCTCGACAGGGGCTTTTCCTGCTCTGCTCAGGTCTGCTCAGCCCCGCTGTGCGCTGCTGCAGTTGGTGCACGCAAGCCGCTTCCATTAGTGATAAATGCAATGGGGAAAATGAGACGTTTTTGCACTGACTTTTTTTGTCTCTCATTCAGCATTTGCATGCAGATTGCTTTAGCAGAAGAGCCAGGTTAGCACTAGCTCCTTTTTGCAAGCTAATGAGGGCTGACGAGCAGCTTCGCTGCGCCCTGAGCCATGCGTGCTCCTGCCGTGAGCTCCGAATTCGGCGCTGAGGCTGAGTGAACGTGGCAGGGGGAGATGCCGTGACCCAGGCTTACTGGCGTGCATGGCAGAGCCCAGCCTTGAGATGTAAATGTTCTGATCTGTCGTAGTGATCGCGTGTATAGCATTGCGCTTACGGAGAACTGGGATGTGTTATAATGAGGGCAGGTCATAGTATAGCTTTAACTATGACCTGAAACAACCAGAAACAAACTGCATTTGTGACAGCTTTGCTGTTAATGCACATCCAGTGTTGGGAATGTGGGTACCGAAATGAGTGTGTAAAGAAACTGTGTAAAAAAGGAGTTTGAATGTCTGTATGTGTGCGCAGAAGGGCAGTTTCAGTTTCCACAGCATCTTCTTCAGTACTTCACTGAGGCTTACACTAGCTACTCACGCAGTCAGTTTTAGTAACACAGATGAGTGCTTCATGCCCAGCTCCTGTTAATGATATGTATTGACTTTTGCATATTGTAAATTGTGCATGAAATGACCCATTTCTGTCTACTAGAAATGTTACTGTGCAATTATTACTTTGTTACACAGTTTGAAAAGTGAGTCTTAAAAATGTTGCCTTTTCACTCACTAGCAAAGTAGTGGTTCCTCATTGAGAAGTACACTCCAGGACATTCCAAAAAAAAAAAAAAAAGAAAAAAAAGAAAAAAAAGGGGGTTTCCTCATGGCAGAGACTGAAGAATTTGTCTTTGAACTTCAGCACTTCTGCATGTGCTCAAATACAAGGATGTTATTGCACTGAAGATAATAAATGAATAACTGGAGATACAAAATAAATTACTGGTTAAGGTGTAGGAAAAATCATGCAAGATTCAGAAAACAGTCACTATGCTATTGTCATTATTGGTCTTCTAAAGTTATTGCTGATATTTATCTAAAAATGTATTAAAACAAGATTCTCCAGTGTATTCCAATATTTCAACAATATTTCATCTTCAGTCTGGAAAAGGGTGGCTACAAATAATACTACTACTAATGAAAAAAAGGACATGGGATGAATATTCCTCGAAAATCCTGTGAGATGCAAATGCAACCTTCAAATTTCTGCAAAGCACACTGTCTGTTCTGAGTCACCCCCAACTCCAAATGTTCTCATTTCAGTCAGTTTGATTTGGGTTTAACACAGATTTTGGAGGATTTCCTTGCACAGTTCTTTTTAATTGTTCTGTACAGTTCTATGCGGCTCCATGCGCATGCAGTTTCTTCCTCACAAGCAGGGGACAGGCAGAGCTGTGCTCTCCTGTGTGCCCCGAGGGCCCCTGGAGCAGCCAGGCGCTGGAGATCTCCAGGACTGGTGTTCTCTGCCTTGCCACAAGACTTACAACATTACTGTTCTGTCTAGTCCTGAGCTATGGCGGCATTTACAAGAATACTACAGTTGCTGTATTTCTTTTGCCTGTCCTGTGCCTCTGTGTTCAGTTTATTGCCCCAAAGGAACAGATTTACATGGGCTGAGAGTGGATATTATGCAAATAGTGGTGCATAATTCTCACCAGCTCTTGGTACCTTCTGTGCTGATGAATGCAATTTATCTGCAGGAAAGAAAAGAAATTTTTCACATAGCAGATCTTTCTCTTGTTCTGTTTTGTTCGTTGCTTTACAATTAGGTGTGACAGTTTTGTGTTTATGGAGCATCATGTTTTGCCATGCTAAATTCGTGCCAGTAAAAGATTCATTCTCTTCCCATGAGAAACCAGGCTCTGGGCTTTCTTCCTCTTGTGCCCCCCTGCGTTGCACGTATTTCCACAACACATGCACATTTCTTCAAGAAGAACAAACCCCAATCAATAAATCAAAGAACATGTATTAACCACTTACATAATATGGACAAGTTATGTTGTAATATGGCAGAGTATTACTGCAAACATAAGCTCATTTTGGCACTAAAATGTTAATGCAGCAATGATAAGTTCAGAAACAAGTTTACATTGAATGCGCTCTCCAAAATATGCAGTGGCAGTCTTCCTGCGCTGGTAGGAGAGCCCCTGAAGCCAGTTAGCTGTGACAATGACTCATGGCCTTCCTGCTGCAGCTGTTCAGTCCTTCACAAACTGCACAAATAGTCATTAAAGAAGACAGCGAGGAGGGGGCACGCTCACTCTGTGCCAGGATCTTTGTCCCTGCCCCAGGATGTGGCCCCCTAAGCTGCTGGTCGTCCCCAGGCGCGCGCCAGCCACATCCAGCGAGGGGCAGAACCAGTCTTCATCTTTAAAACTAAAAAAAAATGTTATTACTTAAAAAAATAAAGTGCGTAGGGCAGTAAGGAGAGCTTTCTCAAAGCAAACTTGTGAATCTAGGTATGAGTAGCCAAACTACTCATTAGCTTTTGCTTGTTTTTCCCAATATTTTCAGAACAGTGTATGTTTTCGGTGAATTTACTCCTGGAGCTATTTTACTTCAAGGCACTGGAAAGAACGCTGCAAACACTGGTAACGACCAGAGCAAGCTGAATGAAGCTTAAGCAGCAATAAGGAACAGAGGGATACGGGACCAATATGATGAAAAGGGAAGTGATAAAACCATTGTATTTGCTGATTTAGGGTGCCTCCATAGGTGAGGCAACAGGTTTCCTCTCTAGCCTGGGAAGGATTTCCATGCTGTGCCTGAATCTCCTTTGGGTTCTGGTCATTGAACAGCTTCAAACTGAAACCTAACAGAATAACAGCAAATGGGCTGTAGCCTCACTCAGAGGTGCCTAAAAGAGCCATTTCTTTGAGTTCCTCTCTGTGCCAGTGAAAAAGGTCATTCCTTTCTCATCTCCTGCTGAGCATTTACCTTCTTTCAGCCATCGTGTCCCACCACACTGTACAATGCTGAGAGTCCTAACATTTCTCCGTGGGACAGCATGTATGCACGAATACAGGATGAGCTGCATGGATGCTCTGCACACTCATGGCTCTTGCTGTGATGGCTCTGGGCTGGCAGTCAGGCCTCCTCTTCTGCAGCAGCTTTGTTCTGGGGAACAGTCATGCTCTAGAATGCGCAGGGGGTGTGGGCAGGAGGGGACCTCCGCGGGCCTGGGGACCCCGTGTGTCTGACCCCCCCAGGGCGCCCACTCCTGGTGCCCCCTGCACCCAGCAGCACCTACCGTGGCCGGAGCGCTTGCACCAGGGACAGGTGCTCACCTTCGCGCCATGTGGGTCCTCGGCAGCAGCACGTCAGCAACTCCTCAGTTGGTTAATAAGCAACCAAATTCTTATCAGAAAACATTCTGTTGTTTTTAATCATGATAACCCAACACTTTGCTCTCGAGCATCCGCTCCATGCACACAGAGCAGCGCTGCATTTTGAGCTGTTTCATGGAAAGAATACAGCTGGATGTCAGCTGGGCACCATGGTTTACATGGGATATCATTTATTTCTTGAATGAGCAGAGGTTTTGTAATGATTTGCAATGTTTGCTTGAATAGACAGGTAAATATTGCGGGCTGGGGAGGAGAAGGGAAATCTTCATTATTCATTGTTCTTGCAATAAAATTAATCTTTTCTCTGCAACCCTCTGCTGACAGGGCTATACCAGCAGGGAGGAAGGCAAGGCTCTCCCAGGCCGAAGGGTGCCTGTAAGCAAGCGCTTGTGTGGGGCCGTGCCCTCAGACACCGCGCGTGCTGCTGGCACCAGCAGCCTCTGTGGGAGAGGCATCGCACGGCTGCCTGCGTTGCATGGGGAAAGTTAAAGCTGCACCTGACATCGGCAGGGAAGTGGGGGAGTTGGGCAAAGGCTGAGGTCTGATGCCACTTCTCTTTGATTGCTCTTGTGGGCTGACTTTGAGGTGGATCTAGTCTGGCATGACAAAATTCGACCATCCTTGCAGGCACTCGGTGTACATAGCGGTACCTGCCTCCAGGCCAAGGCAGCAGAGGGCATGGGGGGAGCCAGGGATAACTCCAGGACAGAGGGAAAAGGGAAAATAAATGTTATTTCTACCTGCTAAACGGGTTTGTGGTGTTACTTACGGAGGTCACTGGAGATGAGGAATATGAACATGTCTCTAACTTTATATGGCAGGAAGGGCCTCTTTGCAGTTGCTCCCCTTGAGCTGGGGACTAGGGAATCTTGCGGCATGAGCAGACCCGCTCTCCGGAGGTGCGCTCTGCGACGAGTTCATTCTTTGAGTCTGGCAATTTCTGTTGACTGTGCTTTTGTGAAAGACTTTGCAGAAGATCCAGCTTCTGCTTGGTCCCCAGAGCTGACCCAAGCTGAATTTCATTTGATCTCCCAGGTCATGGTTTTCATTGCGATTTTGTGGATAATAAAGAAAAAGGGAAGGAGTCTGTTCTGTGTTGGTTAAGTTAGTGAAAACAACTGAGTAAAATAGCTTTTCTTTTCTTTTTTCTTTTTT
>VXAL01003045.1:98880-257964 GCA_013399475.1 Chauna torquata
CTTTTCTTTTCTTTTCTTTTCTTTTCTTTTCTTTTCTTTTTTTTTTCTTCAGGGTAAACATTATAAGCAGCTGAAAAATGTAGGATGTGACCACAACAAAATCTTGTGGGACACCACAGCAGGATGCAGTGATGGGGCTGCCTGTGACCAGGCAGCAGGGTATGGGCACTGCAGGGGCTGGACTATAGCAGCATGACCGCGCTGAAGTGAGAAGTGCTGCAGAGCAAGGCAGAGAGCAAAAATCCAAAGGTTATAGCTGGAAAGAATTCAAAACTTAATCCCATAATTAATCCCAATAACTAATATTTAACACAAAAAAGAGCCTTCTGAAATCATACCATCCTAGAACACATATACACTTTTCCTTAGTCTTTAAATAACTCACTGGCTATATTTATATGCCATTTTAGCTTAGCATGTTTCCTTTTTCTTTCTTGCAGTTTTCTGAAGAACTCTATTTCAATAGCTCTTTCACATATTTCATTAACATTGTGTTTTATTAAAATATTTTTGCAGTGATTAGAATTTTAAACACACATTTAAAAAGAAACCAAAGAGATTAAATGGATGTTAATAGCATTTAAGACAGTTCATTAGCAACTTTGTGCCGTATTTGTAAAATTCATGAAGCAACATGTTTAATTATATATGCTGATGAAATCCAGATTTGAGGGCCGACCAGTGAATTAATGTCAACGCTGTATGTCCAGTTTAAGGTTGAACCATGCATCAATCTTCATGTTTTCTGGCATAAGTCATTCATCAGCAGTGTCAAAGCCATACGGGTCCATTTATCAGCAAGGAACCAATCATTTATAGGGAAGATAACCCGAAAGTTTGGCCACCTCTCCCAGGAGCCGGATCTTTTGCACCTGCTCTGTGGAGACGCCGGAGCCTGGTGGTGCTCGCAGCCAGCCCGTGAGGCTTCTACACGGATCTCTGCTGTGGAGGAGCCCACGAGAAGTCACAGCAGTGCGGCGGCAGGGACAAATCCCACTCCTGCCTTCTGGCAGAGGCCCGGCTGCCTCTGGCACCTGGGAGCTAACAGGATGCAGACCTCTGGGGCAGACCTCCGCTCCGACAAGGAGCCGGCTGCTCCCTCCTGGCCCTGCCGCACCCCGGCCCGTGCTGGGGACAGCGCAGGGACAGCGTCCTGCAGGCCTGGCACCGGGCACGGTGCCTGCAGCACTTGCCTTGAAGAGACTTGAAGCAGTGCAAAATAAAGGTCCAGCACAGGGGAGAAAAACTGTTGTAATTCAAAGCCAACGTACTTTCTCTAGGACCCTGATACAGCACTTTAACTCCCTGCGGAACTTTACAGCTCATGATCTAGTGTTTCTTTCCTTAAAACCTGTTTTCTAGCATGCGATTCTGAGTTTTCTATTCCCAGTTTAAACCTTAATCTAAATTTAGGAGAGATTTAGGTACCAGTGATCTAGCAGAAGGGACAGGCATCCAGCTGAGAGAGCCTAACAACATGCCGCTGACTGAAATCAATCTGTACCCACGATAATTATAATTTTGAGCAGACCGGCTCGCATTGTTCCAAGTTATCACACACCACTACAGCTCTGCTGTAATTGCGCAGCGGGTCATGCACCTTCATCCTGATGGCCACTTGCAAGCTGCTGTATTTGTGAGCCCACTGATGACAAGTTTGGGAGCTTTCCTTCTTCAGCGGCCAGAAACATGATTGAAATGCCACGTTAAGAATTTAAATGCTTGAGATGGTTGCCCTGCACTTCCCAGCTGCTCCTGGGCATGTTTTCATGTGCCAGGGCAGGTGCTGGGCACCAGGTGCTGACGCCCAGTGGCAGGACACGGGAGCGGGTGCTGGTGTCCTGTGGCAGGTCCCCGCCACGGCAGCTGGGTGGCTCCAGGGCTGGTGTCCCCGCCAGCACCCACCGGCGGTGCTGGGCATTTTGGCTCAGCTGATGGCCCCTCTCCTGCCCCCTGCCCTTCCCACCTGCCTGGCGGCCTCTTCCCCCCCACCCCTGGGGAGGCAAAGCAAGGCTTTGGGCAGGAAATGGGGCATTTTCCTCCACCTCTGCACAACAGAGGGAGTGTGGAGGAGCCAGCCAGGGCTCCAGCCCTGGGGTGCAGGTTTAAAGTCATTTTTCCTATTAACACAGGACGGGATGGATTGCAGTTTATACTCCTGTGAATAAAAGCCTAAGTTACCTGGTGTTAGTTTGACAATGGAGAAATCTGAAGGTAATCACTTAAGGTCTAACTTTCAAGATTTTTTCTGTTTTTATATATTTGTAGTTCTGCTCTCATGAGTGAGTTTGTTCTCTGTGAACTGTGAATTTTGGACTGCCTACTGTAGGTGGTTTAATGCTGGTTTTGTAGTCACTATATATTCTCCTGAACCTGATTAACAGTCTTTGTGCTAGTGTTGCCTGGAAGTGATCCAGTATAAGAATTTCACTGGAAAATGGGATTTCATCAAAATGTATTACACGGAAGTGCCAGTTTCAAAACTTTCATCAGAAAAGAGATCTTAGAGCCAGGAGGTATTTTCTGTTGGAAAGGGACACTGGTGAATGCAGGTGCATTTTCATTTCAGTAGCTGTTTTGACTTTATTTTTTTTCCTACTTGGCAAAGCCAGTACCTGAAAAGAGGTTTGATTTTTCTGCAGGCTCTTGGGCCAGGGCCACCCCGACTCCTGCCATGGTTGCAGGTCTCAGCCGTGGTGGGTACCGTGCGAGGGGTCGGCCTGCCCTGCGCCAAGGCACTGCTGCATCGCACACCTCGTGGCAAAGTCTGGCTCGGTGTTACACAGCGCTTTACAAAACTGAATGAGTCCCTGTGCCTTCCGAGGCAGTGCTAAGCACTTGGCTTGACACGCGGAGCAGCAGGCTGCCCGGCCAGCAGCCGCGGTGCCAGGCGGGGACGTTGCTGGCTGCAGTGACGCGGGGGGCAGCAGCAGCAGGGCCAGGCCTGGGGCCCCCCTGGGCTGGGGGCTGACCTGGGCCCAGCACCCTGCAGGGTGCGGGCCGGGGCGGCTGCCCGCCCGCCAGCAGCTGCTGCACCGGGGAAATGCTGGGGGTGGTGGCAGCCATCCCTGGGAACCCAACGGCGCAGGAAAAGCCGCTCTGAGCACCTTAGCACCAGGTCGAAAGCACTGAAGCTGTACGGCACAAGATGCTGATCTGGCATAGCCTCACCCTGCCCGTTCACATTTGTTCAAAAAGCTGGTGCACTGGCTCGGTGCCCGAACGTCCAGCCTTCGAGCCTGGCTGCTCCGCATTCCAGGCTGGGATCCCGCTGCCGCGGCTGGGTGTGCTCGGCACCGCCTGCGGCTGGGGAGGAAGGTGGATGCGTTACGGTAATGCCCCTTCCTGGCGCGAGCCCGGCTCGGGGTTGCCGTTGTCGGTGCCGCGGCGCGCACGGTGGCCTCGCTGTGGGGCTGGTCTGTGTCGCCTCTGCCATTAGCCCCGCTACCACCAGGAAACACCTGCAATGGACGTTGAGGGGCAGCTCACCAGATCTCCTGGGTGGCACATTGTACCATTCCAGGTGTCATGCCGGTGGCAAATAGCCAAGTCCCTTGGCTGTGCGGTGTGAATTTCTTATTCAAGGTTGGATTACAGTGTTCTTTTTCTTTATTCAAAGTCTCCTCTCTCTTAGCTGTTAGGTAGTTTGATGACTTCAGAGCTGAAAGGAGCCAGCTTGTTCTTCCCCACTTTTGAAACACTCAGGTGCTGACCCATAGTAGATGTTTAACTTAGCACAGGGCAGCTCCACTGAAATATGGGTTACTATTTACGTCTTTACAGAAGGATCCCATAAACACATTCAGCTGAAGTAAGATCTGTCTGCACAAAAATAAATGTTCATTCAGGGACAAAACTGAACTCTAGTAACTTAAAATAAAACAAAACCAATATACTTTGAGTAACTTCAGAGAGGTCTCTCGAACACTTGCTGTGCTGCTATTCAATCTATGCACAATAAACAAACCATCACTATTTCTTGATGCACAATGGTACAATGATCCTGTGTTCAAGACCCTATTCCTGTATTCATCCTTTTGGGTTTAGGCAGTGCACTGTGTCTGCTACACACCTTTACATGGTGGTGTGGCAGTGTCGGGCTGGCAGACTGAGCTGGCACATAAATCATATGAGAAGGAAATATCTATAATAATCCACTAAATTGTGCATTCGTTCTCTAGGATGCTTTTTGCTCCACGAGTGTCCTCTACTCACTAACAGAATACTCTGAAGAAGTAATGAAGGCCAGGAGGGACACGCGACAGTCTCTGCCCAGCCTTCTGCTCCAGGTCAGGCCGGATTTGGTTAGAAACCAGGCTGCTCTGGTGGGGACTTCACTTCCCCGGTCGCCTGAGCAGCACACGCACAGACCCAAAAAGAGCAGGGCTCCTGACCAGGCACTGCAGAGCATGCGGATTTACAGGAATCAGGGGAGTTCCACAAAATTGCTGACTAGAACCTGAATTTTAGTTTCCAGTAGCAACTCCTCAGAATGGATTGTTCAATGTTTGGGTTATTTTGCTGTATTTGTTCCCATATGGTACCTTCTTTGATTTTTCTGCTTTCTGTACTTGTAGAACCCCTGTTTAGTGATGACGTAATTCTGTGGTTTTCCTATTGAAGAGCATTTTAGAATAAACAATCAGCATCTCAGCCACATACAAATAATGCTTGATTTAGTTCCTCTGGATTTATTAATATGACTACTTCTCTCTGCTAATGCTGTTAAATCTGATGTGTTTTTTAAACCTCTTACCCACAGAGATCACTGAAGACATGTCCCATGCTGTTAAAGATGCTCAGTATGGAAGCATTTCAAAAGAAAAAAGAAAAAGAGTTAAAACCACAGCATGATGTATTACCTAAATACCAGTAACTGGCACATGGAGGGATCTTTAAGTACAGTGCTGTCTTGCTTTCAGAAAGCCACTCCAGCAAGTACTACTCCAAGATCTGGATGCACAGAAGTTCTTTCTTGTTGAGCTTGCCCGGATTCACATTAAATGCACCCAGAAATGGCTTGTATGATGTTATCAGTTGATATATAACTACAGCAAAAAGATGGAGGTGCCTACTGCCTTATTTAGCACAAAAATTCAGTATCTAGAAAAATTGTCTGGAGAGTAGGCAGAGAAAAATAAGGCCAGTTGACATTGTGCTACTCTTTAAACAAGGTTTTATTAAGAAAATATTTAAAGAGGAATTGCTGAGGTAAGTCATTGGGAAGACCAGCTCCAATGGGACTGGCTTGCAGTCACATAAATACAGACATGAACACCTCGCTTTATAATACACTTAATTATGATCTGTTTTTCTTCCTTGTCCCGCTGCTCTTGCAGTACAGCCTCTAGCTGATGTCCTAATCCTCTCTGTCACTTAATTGCCAGCTGCTAATAATGCTTTCTTTGAGCCTCTGTACAGCAATAACTGCTGCAGCGTTAACACTGCCTTCAGCTGCCTGGGGCTGGGGCAGCATCTCGGGGACACCACTGCTATGGCATCATCTCCTGTAGGTGCACCCTGCGCTCCCAGGAGCATGACAGGGGTGTCCCCAAGATGTTGTCACCAGCCCAGGCTACCAGGTGTGCTCATGTGCAGCAGTGTCCCGTGCATGCAGGAGAGGCATTATGGCCATCCCTGGCACCTTGCTGGAAGCAGCTGGGAAGCACTCACAGGAAAGCATCCATCCCTCCAGCTGGAAGGAGAAGGTGTGCCCCTTGGTGCCATCCTTCCTCTGTTACTGCTTGCAGCCAGTCTTCTGGGAAACAGGTTGCAAGCCTGGAAATCAAACGTGTTGGAAGAAACATCTTTCTGAAAATGGTCTTCTTTTCTTGGCAAAATGGTCTCAAGTTGCATCAGAGGAGGTTTAGATTGGCTATTAGGAAGAATTTATTCATGGAGAGGGTGGTCGAGCATCAGAACAGGCTGCCCAAGGAAGTGGTGCGGTCCCCATCGCTGGAGGTATTTAATAGACATGCGGACATGGTGCTTAGGGACGTGGATTAGTGACGGGACTTTGTAGGTCACGTTGATGGTTGGACCTGATGATCTTGAAAGTCTTTTTCTACGTAAGTGTTTTTACGATTCTGTGAAAAGCAAGGTTGTAGAGGAGGGTTAGGGGTCCCAACTGCCTCATGGACCTGATAGCTTGCTCAGAGGTTCTGGTAGCAGGACCTCAGGGGATGACCCAGGTGGGTGAGAGGAGCTGGAGAGTACAAATAATACAGCACAGTTTGAAGTGGAAGTGGTTAACTCCCTAGGGAAAGTGGGTTTGAGTCAAGACATGCCTTAGTGGTCAGCCTTGTCTTAAAGCAGTTGGGGACTCTTGCTATGGAGAAGATCTCAAAAGCTCAGATTTGATGGTGCCCCAGAGAAGACAAAGGGAGAGCTGGTAACAACTGCAGGAACGTCCAGGCTTCTGGAGGTCAGAAGGACATCTCACAGCACTGTGAGAATCCCATGGGGAAAGCTTGAAGGGGGCTGCACCAGGCTGAAAGTGAGGAAATGCAACATCTGCTGTTCCCCACTTCTTTCTTTCTTTCCGTTTGTGGAGCCTGCATCATTGTTCCCCACGTCCCCATGGAGCTATAGCATTGCTGCCAGCTCCATGAGACAGGGAAAGATCTACTGGGAAAAGTGGATGGATGGCTTCAGTAACTACAAACATGGTGACATTTCATCTGCCAGTGTTTAGAAGATATCCAGCTGTTAGGGTTTGTCTGCATATAGCGGTCAGTGCTTGTGCCATCTCATCCCGTCGCCAGCCAGGTCACAGACCAGCTGAGAAGCTGTGAGAGCTGTCCAGCCATGACTATGTCCCTTGAGCACCTTGGAGGCTCCTGAATGCATCCCATAGGTGAGCCTTGGTAAAAAAAACCAGGCACACATGACTGCTGGAAAGACTTCTGGACGTGGGTAGGAACAGCCAATGAATCCCCTACCTGATGGCAATTGAGAGCCTACACTGACTTCAGTAGAGCCATGCCATTTATATCAGCTGCGAAATGGCTCATTGACTCACTTGGGACCGTTCCAGTCTATATCAGTAGAAGAGGCAGACTATATTTGTTCACTTCCTTCCTTAAAAACACCAAAAGAGGAAAAAAAGCACAAAGTGCTCAGTTAAGAAAATACATTTCTCTTGAGGTGTTGAAATTTTGACCTATGTACTCTGTCTGTATTGTCTATGGTGTTGACTGCATTGGTCAAAATTTCAAGCCACCTCAACAGAAACTTCTGGTTAGTACTTTCCCTATTGTCTTTGTCTTTGTAGGTTCATTTTTGCATTAGCACCTCTTTTTATAAGTAGTGCAAACATAATCTCCCTTCTGTTTACAAAAAGAGAAAATGATTTTGTTTCAACATAATGTAATTAAAAATGAATATTTTACAGATAAGCGTATAGCTGGAGGGGTTTTATTTTTGCAGGATTATTCTCTCCTATTTCATAAAATTAAAGGGCAGAAAAGATATCAAGTACTTTCTAATACCATCAAAAATTTGAGCAGTTTAGTTGACGTTTTTTAAATAGGATTAATTTAGTACTTGGGAGAGATGAAAGATTGATAGGACTAGAAAGTGAAGGCTGTAGTTTATGTATATGAGGAAATGTCGACAGAAACAGCAGTGGGCTTCACATGTCCTGCTGCTCTCTTTTAACATGTCCTGAACAGACTCTTGAGACAATAACTCAGACTCAATCTCATTTTGTCTTGAACCTATATGAAATGGAGAATGACAATCATTACAAATTTTGCTGAGCTTGGGGATAGTTTGGAACTGAGAAACCTGGTGTAATGTTAAAAGTGCTGAGGCCATCACATTCACTCGAGTGATCTGAAGAGTGTAGAGGTGAAAGTCCAGTATCCAAGGAGAAGCTTATTCAGAAAGTAAGATATATTATTTTACTTTCCTGTGCGGATGACCATCTCCTGAACTAATGCTTGCAATTTAAATGCAATAGCAAGGATGAATATTTTTTGGTTTTAGGCAATGGCTATTTGCTATGAATGATGGGATTTTTTTATATTTGTGCTACATATGAAATAACATACTTATATTCCCCTCAGAATTTAAACAGGCATGAAGATACAACAGTGGTGGAAAAACAGGTTTTTTTTCTTTTTTTTTTTTTTTTAGAGCAAAAAATATAGCTTAAATGTTGAACAACATAAAATATTCCTTAAAGTTCGCTGTAGATGGAATAAATGATCCATCCCTTAGCAGGTTATTTTATCTGTACTTATATAGTAACTACATTACGTTTTCTTCTCGAGTGTAGAAGATATTCTGTCTGACTGTCATTTGTCAGACACTGAACAGACCACCTCCACTTTGAAGCCTGTTATGAAGACTTCTTTTATCCCGGGGAGCCGAGAGCTGCTGTGGTGAGGCAGCAGCGAGCTCGGCGGAGCTGCACGGCTTGGAGGGGGCTGCGGGGAGGAGAGCCGGGGGGCGAGCCAGGCGCGGAGCTGTGGGTGAGTGGCGGCGCAGCTCGGGAGCCGGGGCGTGGGGCCGGACGCCTCTGGGGCCGCCTGCGCACCCTCCTCAGGGACAGCGCGGGCAACCTGCGGCTTTCCAGTCTGCTTGCAGCGGCAAGCAATAGTGCCTTGTCTGAGGAACCCAAGCTTCCCGCGGCCAAGCTGAGCCCACGCACGTCACGGGCGGAGAAAAGCAGAGCGAAAAGGCAGAAGCACCCGCTAGCCTGACAACTTCCAAACGCGGATAGCCAACAGTCACAGAACGCAAGCATGTCTTCAAAGTCATCCACGTACACAGGCGAAAGGCTACAGCTATCCGATAATGCACTTGAAGTGCACAATTCAAGTGGTGATCTTTAAAGTGCTCAGTGAAGTACACCGAAACACTATGAACAACTGTTCTTAAGTGGCTTCTGGGGATGCTGCTTTTAAAATATGAGTTTCATTTCTTTTGTGTTGTGTTCCAGGTCACTGGTCCTTTGTTCCACTTCTGTGAGTCCTTGTTGGATGACTGCCATTTCTCATCCTTCTTTGATTATTTTCAGCTTTATTTAAGGAGCTGCTCTCTGTAGATCATTTAATGAGGAGGATTTCCTCATGCAGGAAGAGCTTCCATCCTTTCCTTTTAAGTGTCAGGGTGGATGTTTCCTCCACTGAACAGTAACCGTGTGTAATAGTTTTGTTTCTTTAATTATTAGCAATGAAATGTCCTTCCGTTGGTCTTGTATGAAGTGACAGCTTATACCATCTCCCGTGAAACTGTTTCAAAGAAAACAGACAAATACTGGCATTGGATTCTGTGAGAAGTAGATCTCGTTGAAGGCTGGTCCCTCCCGCACAAGATCCTGTTCGGCTCGTTTTGCAATGCTTTTATCCATGCTTTACCAAAGCTATTATCATCCCTGTATCAACGTTACAGCTGGTCCCAGATTTGCAAAAAGTACTATTAAGAATGGAAAGCCAAAACATTGCATAGGTCTTGAAGAAATAAGGCTGGAGGTAATTAGAGGGTTTGAAGGGATGTTTTAATTTCTTTGAGCCATTTGAAAAGGAAGAGAGATAGAGGGAAAAGGGGATAAATAGAAAACACTCATGAGAGAGGATTCCCAGCCCTTGCAGCCACCACTGGAGCACGCAGGAGGGAACAAGTCTGGGGGCTGGTGATGCTCTCAGTGCTGCCTGGGGCAGGGCCCTCCCCACCCCTCCCTGGTGACTCCTCACTCCTGCCACCGCTGTTTTTGGCAACCTCAGCTAGCCCGGGAAGGGCAATTTCCAGCGCCGTTCACAGGACCCTGCAAGGCAGTGCCAGGCGTGTGCCGCGCGCCCGGGGGCAGCACCAGGCTGCGTGGACACCGTGTGCCCCAGGCAGGTCCCCGTGTTGCCACCAGCCCCAGGGGCTGCCCTGCCCCAGTGTCCTGCTAGTTGGTGGCTGCCCCTGGGTCAAGTCAGGCCTGGAGCAGCTCTCCCTGGTCTGCAGCTTGGTGTGGGTTTGCATGGGGAATGAGCAGAAACTAAAAGCTACTGTGAAAGGCAAACTGTAACAATTAAACTTAAGTGCAAGCTCTCTTGGATCTTTGATTTATACCTGGGTAAACCCTGCTTAAAATCAGTTTATTTAGTATTTGTTGTTACCTCACCACTGGAAACCATGTTTCCATAGTCCAAAATGCAAATTTAACCCTCACTAGCAAGTTCCAGTGAAGAGGTGATAGGATATAATCTTGAGCTATGTGCTATGCATATTCCAAGGAAAACAATGCCATTTATATGCAAAGATGTTTCAAATATGTCCCTGTACTCAGTTTCACTGCCTGTCACAGTCTGAAAGGAAATAACAAGTATTTTTTTTATCCTGTTTAGGGCCAGTGGTCATCCATCCTCCTGCAGGCGTGGTACTGGTAAAAAGACCTGCAATCAGAGGTGAGCAGATGTGCTGCTGGAGTGCACTTGCTATTTTTTGTACTCAAATATTCACTGCAGAGCTATTATTGCAGAACACATTACTGGCTCTGTAATATATGACTTCTGGTAACACAAGCGTGTGGGCATGATGATATTGTCTGAAAAAGGTCTCTCACTTGGTTTCAATCAGACTGACATATGGAAAGGAACAGTGCCAACCTTTTTGTCTTCTTCCCTGGTGTTGATGCTTTTCTGTAAATTTTTGAACAAAACTGGAGTTTGGCCATGGTTACAGTTTCATTCTGACTGCTGTTTTCCAAATTGCATTGATTATGCTGGATGTGATGTTTCTTCCTGCTTTCAAGAAGACTTCTCAGTAAATTATGCGATTTTAGTTTTTGCCCTTTTGCTCTGCCTGCAAGTAATATGAGCAAATACTACAGAGAAAAGTACAATTGCAGAATCTGTGGGCTGTTATTTCAATTTTTCTCCTTCATTTTTATGTCCTATTTTGTCAGAGAGACTGGGATTTTTGCCCAGTGTCAGACGACCATTGTTTGGAAAAGTGATTTTAGTCACTTTTTGTATCCACTGTCTCCTAATATTTTTCCCCTTTTATTTCTCCCTATTTTGTGTGTGTGTGTGTGTCACGCTCTTCAAATAAGTACATTTTTTCAAGATTAAATGCTAGAGATAAATAGAGGTAGGTAGGTGCATATAGCTACATATAGCTTTGTTAAAAATTGTAGAAGATAGGTGTTGAACTTTCATAAAAATGCAGCTATTATTAAATGGTTGTGGTTTTCAATTTTGCTTTTATTCTTTTTATCTTGTTGAAAGGCTCTATGCATATAGCAGCTATTGAAGGGTTCTAAGCCCATTTTCCTTTTGAGGGTCAACAACACCACTTCTCTCTTGTTTTTGTATTTTACATATAGAACTTCTTCCACTACTCTGCCCCATTCAGGCTTTTCCCAACACAATAAATGAAATGCAAAAGAGGGACTCAAACGCATCTTATTATATACTCCTTGCATTTTCAGCATTCACTTGTCCTTCTGTTTTTCTATCTTAGGCTTGTTTATTCACTCGTTTTAAACTGTAAGTAAATTTTCTAATGGAGAAGACAGGTTTTTGCATAAAGTACAAGATCTCAGTCTCCTTGAGAGGCCTCTCCAGGGGACTGAAATGATATTACAGAGAGATAGCACGTGTTTAAGAATGAGAATAACCTGGGTTCCTGGACTTCCACAGTTCTGGGGAGCTCCAAACAGCGAGGCAGCAACCCTTTCTCATTCTCTGGGGCAGGGCAGTTCCTTCCCCTGGCTTCAACCAAGGTGCTGAGACAGCGAGCGCCTTTCCTGTTCGTCCTGGGACGAGCTTCTCTGACTCCTGCAGCATGCTGTGGGCAGGCAGAAGGAGCAAGCAAGAAGTCAGAAGTTACTGGGTGCCTGTGACCAGCATTCCGGCGTTGTACACTCTGTGACTGAAGGAAGGGGTGTAGCTGGGGATTTTACAACGTGGTGCTAGAGTGGGGAAACGAACCAAGCAATAGCAAAGCAAATGGAGCCACAAAGGGCCCGTGAAATTATCCCCGAGGCACACGTCACACGTCACAGGCCGGCAGCGCTGGCGCACGATGAGCAGTGAGCAGCGAGGACAAGTGCCAGCGGCCAGGAGGCACCCGAAGTACCCTGGGGGCCGAGGGAGGCCTGGGGGGCTGTGCTGAGGAGGGGGCACCCAACTGGTGTGGGAGCCAGGGACATGGTGGCCAAAATCCCGCCGGTTCCTGAGCAAGGAGGAGGGAAGAAAAGAGGGTGCTTGTTTTCGCTCCGGCTCATTTGCTGCAGTGCACTGTAGCTGCTTGCACTGGAAACCAGGGGTAGGCATTAGGTGCCTCTTGGTAACATCTTTGCTAATCACAGTAAGTGAAGCTTTCCAAAATGAGAGGAGATGTCACAGCCATTAATATGACTATATAATATTTCTCACAAATAGTAACGAATACCTTTATTTTTCCCCTCCTGTGATCCACCAGGCTGTCTAGAATGAATGAATCATGATTTATTTTCTATTAAGTCAATGTAGTAATTGCAGGTATGAGATGGGAGCTGGCGCAAGAGGACTGCGGTCTTTCAGATCTGTAAGAAATGCATTCTTTCCCACAGTTGTTATTGCTATTATAATCCAGCACTGATTACCTGATGATCCATGTTCCACAGTTTCCTTGAATCTGGGACCTGTTTTGCCAAAGCTTGCTCAGCACAAATTGCTTCTGATATCTCCTAATTTCTGTTCAAAATACAGAGGCCAGCTTTCTGCTGCACTGTTTTGACTACATCACCCTCTCTTTGCATCACCATTGTCATTGTCTTTTTTTTGGTTTGTTTGTTTGTTCTTTGGTCAAACACAAGGTCTTGATCTTTTCCTCCAAAACTATGCCCAGTTGATTGCTATCTGCCATGTCCAAAGCAGAGTGCTGGTCTTTGCTCCCCCCTGCGCCAGGACTCTTGCTCCAGCTGAAGGCTGGCAGCACGGCATGGGAAGGGTGCCGTACGCTGACACCTGCCAAGCCTCTGCTCTGTTTTTCCTGAAACTCATGTCAAGGGTCTTAAGTTGACTTAGATCCCGTTCTCACATGAAATAGGCTTCCAAGTTATCCAGGAACCCATCACTCTGTCAGGTGCCACTTTCCATCTCAGCAAAACGTGTTCATCTTCAGAAGGTATTTCACACGGTTTTGAATTCAAAATTCTTACAGCCTGCCTGTAAATCTGGAGCCTGGCTCATCAGCGCTGGTAGCTTCACTCGGCTTTGTGAAGAGCTAGGATGACTTGTCAGTGTGCTGCTGCCTGGGATTGTGCTTTCCAAACCATGAAAAGGGTGGCTGTGCTGCATTACGCGTCTGCCTTGAGGCCTTTGCGTCCTGGAGCGGACGGGAGGAGCCGCAGGGCTGCGGGCGGGGGCCGTGCAGCAGGGTGGCTGCCGCTGCGGCACCCGTGCTCCGGCTGCGCCCGCGAGCTGTGACGCGGCTGTCCTGAGGCACCAAGCATGTCCTGGCTCTCTCTGACAGACACCTGGCAGCCCTGGGGAAGGAGGAGAGTGTGCAAGCCTATAATTCTTGCAATTTAGTAATTCTCTTGCACGGAATCACTGCAGGTAACCAAGGGTTATGGAGGATCTGTTGCATCTCTTTCTCAGTGGTTAGTGCAGCTTGCCTTGCACATCTCTGCTCACTCTCAGCGTGCCTGTCATTACCTGTACCCATGTTCCCATGCTCTTGTCAGCAACATTTACCATGCCAGAAAAGTCTGTCAACAGCAAAAGAAGAACAGTGGCTTTCTAAGAATACAGCAAATTTTCACTATTCACCTTTCAGTTCTTGACAGAATTTTGCCAGTTAAGTTCCAGGTCAGTGACAGGAACATGGAAATGTAGATTTAGGAAACAGACAGGTGGGAGATACACCATTCCTGCACAGTGCTAATACTCAGCTACAGGGACAGGTGGTTAAAAACAACCGCAGATGCACGTAATGGGTCCTAGTTTTCATTGGGTGCTCTAGTTAGTGCCAGGTGTCAAGCAGATAAATATTGTTTATTCATCTGGAAAAAGCTGCAAAATCAGATCGTTATTTATCCTTCATGTAACTAAAACTTATTTGTTTCAAAATATCTACGTTTTTCTTAATGTTCATTTCCCTGGCTTCAGGCATAAAATAACAAGTTTAGTGGCAATGTGCATATTTTTCTGTATGAACAAGTACAAGAAATAAAAATATTTGATCTGTTTCTCCCTAGCATTGCCTCATGTCCTCTTGCCTCTGAGAAGCACCTGGTGCTGGAACGCCCGGGTGGCCGATGCCGTCTGCAAGGGCAGGGCCAACCCCTGCACACCTCGTGGTCCAGCGGGGCCCAGGTCCCCCTGTGCAGATCTGCTGCCTTGTCACGAGGTCCCCAGTCGGTACCAGTGCAGGGGGTTATCGCACCCCAAATGTTGTATCTGTCTTCGTGGAGTGTCACGAGGTGCAGGCACCCCAGCCTGCTGCCTCCTCTCCCGGTTTGGTGTCAGTTGCCAGCTGCAAGACCATGCACTTTGCTCCACCGTCTGGGTCCTTGATGACGGTCAGCAGCCCACCACCCCAGCCAGCATCACTTCCAGCCAGGCACCAGTCTGACTCGCAGCCCTTGGCCACTACCCTTTGAGCCCAGTGGTCCCAACAAAGATTTTCAGCCACCTTGTTGTCTGCCCATCCAGGCTGTATCACCCCACTTTGACCTCAAGGATGCTATGGAAGATTACGTTAAAAACCTCACTGAAGAAAAAAAAATTCATCCACAGTTATCACCGTGTTAAGACATTCAGAAAAGAAGACATTTATTTTAAGAATTTAGATGCCACCACCTACTGAGAATGGGTGGTGATTTTATTGGTTTTGGCAAATAGGAAAAGTAAGGCAAATATACCTCCAAGGGCTTTTTAATACTAGGTGTGTTATCAAAGCTCATTGCCAGATTTATGTTTCTTATACTTCTTTTGGTATTATTTGCATTTGATATCATCCTATTCTAAGAAATACTTTCTCTATTTCCCCACCATTAGCAACTACATTTAGTGCTCTAGCAAGGAACCCCATCGCTCTCGACTTACAAGAACATTATCTGTGATCTGTTTTTCTGTGAACCCTCTTGCTGAAGGAACCTGATGGAGTGATTAGAACAACTTAAATATTTCATTATGAGACACTAAATTTGCTTTATTATGAGACACTAAATTTGCTTTCCTCGAGAGATGCTTAGGAGAGAATGCCCTGTCCTTGACTCGCTCATGACACTGAGCTGGCTGCTTCATTAAATGCAGTGCCAGTGGACAGGGTGTCATAAGTCCCTGCTCAGCATTCATAAGCTGGGACTACATATTAATACTCAGCATTGTGCTGTGCCATTAATTTACCTGAACACAAACCTAAGTGGTAATTATTAGCGGTGCCCATTTATTATAGCCATTTTATTTTTCATGTCCCTTAAACATTAATCGTTCTTCTTAATAGGATGAGGTTGGTTGAACAGATGTGAAATAAATAGTATAGGTCTGTGTTCAGTAAAAGCATTTTAAATTCTTTTCCTCTTTTTTTTTTATATCCTACCTACGCAAACACACCATTTAAGATTATTCTGAGTGTTTAATAGACTCTTGTGGCTAAGTGTCACAAACAGGTATCAGAGACCTTAAAATAAATCAGCTGTGTTATGTGCCACAGGTACTTTTTCCCTGCACAACGTGGTTCAGCAGTAGGTCAGTTGTAGCAGGAATTGCTGAGGGAGAAGACTGCATCTCACTGTAGCTGTCATACGTGGCCTTATCGCGCAGGGCAGGATGGTCACTAACTAACGATTTTTTTTGTGGGATGGAAACCTCTGTTTGGATCTGTATTGATGGATACCTTGGGTAGTGATATTCCACCGGTCAGATGGCAATTATTTCTGAAGCTTATATGACAGCAAATAATTTAATTCCCTTAATGCTGTTGTATTTCCTAATGAGGAAAACAAATTGGTAAGCAACAATTTCGATACCAAGTCACCATCCCTGACAACCTCATGTAATTACAAAATTTTTGTCTAGAAAAATTCACAAAACAGTCACTGCAAACAACCCTCCAACAGAAAAATTAACCTTTGTGGTTGTAGCCTAAATTCCTTATTTCTGCATTTCCTTATTTCTCCTTCACTGAATTGCCCTCCTGTGTTTTTCTTTTTTCTTTTCTTTTCTTTCTTTCTTTCTTTCTTTCTTTCTTTCTTTCTTTCTTTCTTTCTTTCTTTCTTTCTTTCTTTCTTTCTTTCTTTCTTTCTTTCTTTCTTTCTTTCTTTCTTTCTTTCTTTCCTAGGCAACTGAAAACTTGCCTTGATGTGTCTTTTCAAGAAATTAGGAAACAAAATGCTGAAGTGGGTTCTGGAAGTGTCTGGTATAATAATTTGCAAGTTGGAAAGCTCCTGACCATTTGATGCTTGTATATATAAATACTTGTGTCATTCTGTCCTCAAGGATGATGCAGAGGAAGTGTCACTTTGTTCCTGGAGCAGAGCTAGTTTTGTTGATGCACTTAAGAATTAGCCTATTCAGTACCTTGTAAACACAGTCCAATCCCAAATGAAGCCTCAAAGACTCAAAGTTTCATCCACAGCCAATTTCAGACTCTGGAGAGTGAGAAAATAACCGTGTAGGCAAAAGATTACCAGGCAATTATTTCTAATTGTTTCTATTTCTGCCTGCTTAGAAAACCAGGAAACAGGATTTACTTGTGAACAATCACTTTAATAAAGTCAGATGAAGTTTCACCTTGTTGGAAGATGGGTACTGTTTGAACTGGGAAATCACAGAAGTGGTAATCCGAAATGCTTGACCTTGATATAACTGTTTCTAAAGCCTTAAATCATCACAGTTTCAAACACCTCTAATTCTTCAGGGCACTCATTCTGCTTGGAGCCCATGCCTACACAGGCAAGGTATTGCACGCACTCCTGCAGTTTCACACTGAGAATTAGCATTTCTTTTCATACGTGTAGTGAGGACAGCAGTTTGGGCTGCGGGCAGGTGGGATGCGGGGCTGTTGTGGACAGGCTGCACGCCTGCCTGCGCACTTCGCCTTCCCCTGGTGCAGATCAGGGCGCGCCTCTGCCTCTGTGTGGCTGCTTTAGGTGGGGAGGTGGACGTGCTGTGCATGCACGTGAGCTCGAGCTGCTCTGCCCACCCAGCAGGGTCCTCCATCAACAAGGAGCCCTGCTTCGGGTTGTGCACTGGCATCCCCCCTGCTCTCATCACAGGGCCGTGAATGAGAAAGGGGTCCTGAGGAGCCTTCCCCGCGCTCCCCAGACCTGTGACTCTCCCTGGAGCTGTGGACGCCAAGGCGTGTTAGACCTTCCAGCCCGCCTGAGCATAGCTCAGGCTTCACGTGCATAGTCAGCAGAGCCAGATGCAAAGGAGTGGCTTCATCCTTCTTCTGCTCTTGATCCTCCTCCAGCACTGGTGCTGTATCTGGCCACTTTGCACAGCACCGGGGCTCTGCCCTGCAGAAGGCAGATTTCTGCCCCTTTTAGCATGCCCTCCTGCTCTGAGCTGTGTGGGTATTTCTGAGCCCCAGACACCTGCAGATCCCCTGGTACTGGATTTTTAGCACATCAGATGAGCCTACCACAATGCAATCATCTGAACTACCTTTCCCTCTGCTTCTTTGGTTATCAAGCAGAGAGGAGACACTTAAGAGAATCCTTGACCTTCGTGGGTCTGTCATGAATCATTAAGCTAGAAGATGGATGGGGAAGAGATCGTGCAGCAGGGCAGTGCAGTTCTTGCATTTCATTTCTGTGTATCTCTAATTCAGCTGCTGTTCTGCTCTTTTTTTTCTAGCAGTATAACATTATTCCATGCGGTGGAAATGTAGCAAAGGTCAGCTTTCCCATATATCTCTTCAGTTTAACAATCTCTGCCCTTTATCCTTGCACATTTGCATAATGTGTGTATAATGGAGGTGCAAAACTCTGTCTTCTCACTTCAGAACCTGTGCGAGTTTGTCATAGAGTCCACTTCTTTAAAGAAATAATGTTGTACTAACATGTAACATTTGGAAAGCACTCTGACAACAAGTTATAGTATTGCAGAGCTTTACATTTCATCACTGAACGTTTTTTATTATTATTTTTCAGAGGTTAGAACTTTTCATTTTGCTCTTAGGTTGAAGAAAGCTCTTTCCCTGTCACAGTGCTTTCTCCAAGCACCCCTCAAGGTGGTGCCTGCTGCCCAAGGGTGCAGCTATATGGGACTGAAGCTTTCCTGATTTCTGGAAACATTTCTGGTGCACTTCAGTGCAACTCAATTCATTAGTCACAGAGGACTGCCTTCCTGTATGAGCTTTTCAATGAAAAGTCCAATTCCAAAGCAGCATTTGGGTGGTTTCCGTTTGCAGCTCTGCTAAAGCACCTGATTCATCAGGCCAAACTGCTGGTCACAGACCAGGAGCCCCAGGCCTGCAGCTCAGCAGGTAAGTGTGCACCAGCCCCAGCTCACCAGCCCAGCACCGCTGGAGCCACCAGCAGCCACCTGTGCTGCGCAGCACGGCGAGCCCTCCCATGCTTGTCCTGAGCACAACTGGGAACACGTGGGCTCCTCTATCCACGTTGGTCAAGACTGGGCAGGTTTATGAGAAGAGCAATGTCTGGAACAAAGGCCTCCACATTCTCAACCCCCAAGTTGAACGTGTTCCATTAAAGAGCTGCTCCTTCTTGAAATATGCAGCATGATGTAAGATGCAGTGTAAGTGCCTCCGAGTACATGCAATTGCTGCACATGTGAGAAGAGATCTTAACATAAATGAAAGAAGTTCAACATTTCTGTACATGTGACTAAACACGGAGTGCTGTCTAGACATGAAATCATTTGGGGATGCACAGAGAAAGACAGAAGGATAAACTGTGACAAATGAGACAAGGAACACAGAAGAAGGGTCAGAATTGTGGATCCTTCCAGCAGCAAGATTAATAATGAATCTCCTGCTCCTGGTCTGAAAATGGAGTACAGCTGCTGCTGACAGCAATGTGTCTTGAAAAGAAAAAAAGGTTTCCCATTGATTTCCTCCTTGACAATTATGCGTACTAAATGATGCGTTATGCTTAACTCCTTCTGTGCTGCTTCCATAGCATGGATGGCTTAATTGATTATGTCATTAGCAACCTAAATCAATGTTTTTAGAGGAGATATGGTGGAGATGGAGTGCCTACTCCTAAATATCACAGTACATTAAAAGGCAGGTTTAGAATGAAAGAAAATATAATTTTTTATGTGCCAAAGTGTATCCAGACAGTGTGAAAGAGGAAAAGTAATGATTGAAGGAGACTTTAATTTTAAAAATAGCTAAGGACTCTGTAAATCTCATCTCTGCATACGAGAAAAGCTTGCAGTGGAAAGAGCATGGCAAGTGCTGGTGATAAAGGCCGACGTCTCGTTGGAAGTGCACCCGCGCTGGCCCTGGGGGTCCCGAGCTGGTGGCCCGCCGCTGGCCCTGGGGGTCCCGAGCTGGTGGCCCGCCGCTGCCCTCTGGCTCCCAGGGCTCCCTGCCGCCTGGGGCAGCCCCGTGGGGCTGACGGCAGAGGATGCGGGGACGGCCGCAGCACTGTCCCCTAGCAGCTGCCTCTGCGGCTCCCTGCTGCATCCTCTGCTGGCCCCAGAAATACCCGGCACCCCGAGGCGTGCCTGTGGGCTGCCCCGGGGCGCTGGGCCTCTGCGTGTCCCAGGCGGCCTGTGCAGTGCTGCAGGCGTGGCAGCAGCTCCCGGGGAAAACTGACCTTCAGCAAAGGAACAAAAGCGGAAAGGCTGGGTGTGTGCAGAACACAGGCGGTGAAAATTGGCAGAGGTGTATTGCAGGTATGCTCCCAGTGCTTGGTTCGTAATTACGGCAAGTTAACAGCGATAAACTGCCAGACCCAATGGAAACCCAATAGAAGTGAAGTACTGTGGCATTGCGCCTTGCTTCCTGTGCTCTTGTCCACGGGAGATCTGGGAGACTGGGGGATTCAGGAGAGCCAGCCTGCCCCAGGCTGCCCACTGGGGCCTTGAACTCTCATGGCATCGTGCTGAGGAGGAGAGGTCCAACCCGAGCAGTTGATACTGTGAGCAGTGAGTTACTGTGTGGACTTCGGCACGGGCAGGCTGCCTCGTGTGGGTCGACAGGCACGGGAGGGCAGTGGTGGTCGCTGCTCCTGGAGAGCTCCTGGTCCCCGGTGCATTTGGGGAGCAATACTGAAACCTCTGCCTTTGAAAAGCAGTTGAAAGTCAAGATGTTTTGGCTACTTTTGTTTGCTGTTTGCTTGGTTCTGTTTAGTTTTATTTTATTTTGTTTTGTTTTGTTGTTTTTCCCCTCAAATCCCTTATGGCATTTTAACGACAGATCCCACAGACACAAGCAGAGTTTAATGGCAGGTCCCATGGAGTGTAATGGGAGCAGAGTAACGGGGGCTGGGCTGCTAATTGTCCACAGTATTTCTCTGGTGTTACCCTGGCCCTTCCCTGCTTTGCTGTTTTCACTCAAAGATCACTTTGTAAAGCTGCACCTTAGGGGGGACGCTGCCCCATCCAGGAGATCAGCTGAAGGCCGCACAATGTGTGGGTCTCACCAGGAACTGGGGGAGTTCAGTGCAGAAAGCCAAAGCTGGTCCTCGCCACAGAGGCAGATGTCACCCTCGGAGTGAAGTCAGCCCATGCCTCTGCATCCGCTGAGGCAAGACGCACCCACTTTTGCAGTCGTCCAGTCTGAAGTACTGAAAATAAGACATCAGCGTGTTCACCACCTCACCGGAGAGCAGCATCCTGTCTTTCGTGGCCTCACCAAGAAGACCCCAAGTAATGTAGCTTGTAACTATTGACCTCAGAGTTTGTTTACTGTCTCCAAAGAAAACATATGGGTGCTCACTAGCAGCGTCACGGTAAGAATAGGACGGCCTGTCAGTTACAACACACTGTGCAGTACAGCGATGTTTCTGATCATCCTGTGTTAGTGAGAAAAACCCAAAGCTGGATATATTTACATCTATTATTTGAAATATGACCAAGAGTTTGTATAATGTAATGATTTGAAAATATCATTATTTTTAAAATATACTGCCTTCCTGGAACACAAGGAAAATTAAAAGAAAAAGAAGAAAGAAAGAAAGAAAGAAAGAAAAAGAACATTTAACAAATGCAATTGATCTGGAATGACTTGGTAGGGGCGAATGACCGTTGATGTATTTAACAACAACAAAAAAATCATTAAAACAAAATTCAGACTGAAAATAAAAGATGTTATGTAATGCAAATAGCACTGATTAAAAACTGTAGCCTCAAGAATTCAAAGCCTGCATAGATAAATCATGGACACATGCAAAATTTTGTGGAGATCAGACTTTAATGGAATTCCAATCCTGGACATGACCAAATTTTTCAGTGGAAAAATTCCCTTTTGGAGGCCTTCAGTCATCACCCACATTTTAATACTGTATACTTCAAAGAGGCTTCCCTTATGCAAATCCAGGTCCAGGCCTGCAGTGGCAGCGAAGAGCTGCCCTCGCAGGGTAAGGAGCGGGTCACAGACCCTTCTCGAGGGCTCTGCCGCATTTTTGCACGATCCAACGCAAGCCGCCTCAGGCTTGCACAGCTGCTTCAGCCGGCAAATGTGCCTGTGCAAGGAGGAGCGGCCTGGAGAGAAGCCGAAGGTGAGTCATCTGTTATCAGCACCGCGGCAGACAGAGCCCGGCACCCGCAGCGCTGCTCCTCAGAGCGCTGCCTGAAGGCGGGCGGCGNAGCCCCTGCGTGGGGCCCGCCCCCGCGCCGCGTCTCCGGGAGCGACCGCGGGGCTGCTGGGGAGCAGAAGGGCTGCTGCGGAGACACAGGCAGGTGGTGAGGCCCACGCTGCCACCTGAAATGCAGAAGCCCACATCATCTGCGGTCCCTCAGCTACCGTTAAAGCATGCTCAATCTGGTAAGAGGTAGTGGTGCTGCCAGTGCAGTGAGCTGTGGGGAGCTGCCGGGTCTTCAAGATGACCAAGGACACGAGGGTGATGGGTCCCCAGTGCTTGGGACCCTGCTTGAGAGTTTATTTTTCACCTTCTGGCAGGCAACCTCTGACAGCAAGGACTTTCCAGCAGATATTAAATTAAAGAAATCTAGGGAATTAATTTCTCAGGTTTCTCAACTTTGAGGCACCTGGCTGCCACAGCAAGACGCTCTGCAGCGTTTTGTACACAGTAATCATCGCCTGTGCTGCCGAGGAGTGAGGGTTCAGTGCTGGTGTCTGCACTTTGCTCGTCTGCTCTCATTGTTCCTTGAGTGCTTCTATTGTTTAAAAAAGCACTCAGCAATTTTTGAGCTGTGCCGCAGAGGATGGGAGTGAGGTGGTCAGTCACTCGTGCTGCTTATTGACAGCATGATGGCTTGAAATGGTGGAGCAGAGTCTGACAAGTTCCAGGTCCTGATGCTAGTGAGAGTACAATGGAGCCTATGAGAATGGTTCAGGAAAAATCATCACAGAAAAAATCATGTGTGGGAAACAGAGGGTTTTGAAAGAGATACAGAATGAAATATTGAACTGCTGGAAGGTCATGGTCAAATGGAGATTATTATGAGATAACTGAACATTCCTGAATCCCTGTGGTTTGATTGTCTGCCCATGGGCCTCAGTAAAGAGCAGAGGTTTCTGCACCCTTTGAATGCTGACCAGGAGCCGCATGCTCATAACTGCATAGCATCTCTTGATGAAGAGAGGTCCCTGTTTACTTGTCACTTGTTAACACATCTGGAGTGCCATATCCAGCCTCGGGCACTGTGAGGGGGCTGGATGGAGGCTCCTGAGGTCCCTTCCCACAAGTAGGGTTCCATGGCTCTGTAACATTTGCTTACGGTATGCCATGTGTAGTGTTATCAGCACTATTTCTCTGGTTTGCTACCCATTTCTTTAACAGAAAGTAAAGGACCTCCCACATTCCCCCGCGGTTAGATTACCCAAAGTAAAAGACCCAAGCATTTACACTCCCAGAAAACACAAACATGAGGACATGCTGTTGCTTAGATTTCGATTATCTTTTAGAGCCTTTTGTCTTTACTCTCCGCCCCTTCCCCAGCAGAACACCGCTGCGCCTGACAGAACCTCCTTGCGCCTGCTCGCGCCCAGGTGCTGCTCAGCTTATGGCACCGGCGTGCCGGGACGTACCGACGGCCCAGGTGCACGACCGCGGCCTCTCGCTGCCCTGCAAGGGAGCTCATTGCAGACCACTGGTATCACAGGCTTTTAGGAAAGCACAGCCGTGGGGTTGGTTTCATTATGGCATTTGCTGTTAGGCATTTCTGTAGGGCACACTGGTGCTGTGGCACCTGAACGCCTGCGGGTGCAAGTGCTGCGGCACTCGTCCCCCTCTCCACGGGCAGGGAAGTTTAACTGAAATAATTCCGGTAGTGCGTTCTCATGATCTTGGGAGGACATTGACAACACTGAATTCGAAAGGCAAAGCATCAAACTCAAACCTTCTGTGAGCTGTGCAGCACGGACCACGAGGGAGCGCACGCGGCAGCACAAAGGTAAACACACGGCTCAGCTGAGCTCGTGGTTAATGAGTTCGGCTCTGTTTATAATTTCAGTTCAGTGGATCTCTGGATTTTACTTTCCAGCTCACTGTGTCCAGTCCAGAGAATCAATATGAATTATCAGTAATTTGCCAGAGGTTGATAAATGGCATTATGATGTGGAACTGCAGCTTAGCCTGGCGTTGTCCTTGCTTGCTGGGTCAGAGGCATTTTTTTAATCCTTTTATGTCACAGCGATATGCTATTCTCCAGTAACTAATCTGCTGGCTTCTTAGGAGGTTGAGCAAACACTGGCACAGCTGCAAAATATGTTTACTGTAAAGAGATATGTCAAAGCGGGTATGGGGTTCCTTACATTTTGAAATAATGGACACACACAGGATAGGAGCACATATGTTCCCTCATGGCAATTTCTGTTTTGTTTCACGGACTGCTCTGGTTTCCCAAGGGCCAGACCCTGTACCTTCCTCCTGTACCTGCCCCTCCTGGAGGCACGTGTCCGTGGGTGCAGGTGGGCCGTGGGTGCGAACACTGAGGCTCTGCCCTCCCCTACCGTTCCTGCCTTCTGCAGGGCGAGCGAGCTGAACGGGGGGAGCCCCTTCCCAAACCAGGGCCGGGGCGGGATGCTGGGGGAGGCAGGGGCCCACGCTTGCGGGGGCTTGGGGTGTCGGTGTGCCGGGGCTCGCCGGGCTCTCCAGGCCTGCGTGCCAGCCCGGCTGCTGAGAGCCGCTTCCCTGAACAAACCAAGCGCGTAGCACCGCGGCGTTGTTTAAAGTTCAATAACCAGCTTCAAGAGTCTACAAATATTAAAGGATTAAGGAGATATTTAACCCAAAACAGTGCAGTTCAGCTACATAGGACTGCTTATGAAAAATGAATGAATTAATCTGATAAGAACCATAATCTTTGATATGTGATGCAGTAGAATTAGGTTACTGTTTTCTGCCCTGCTCTTTTCTCAAGTATGGTAATTCCCGTATTTCTGTGAACTGAAAATACACTTGTTTTGCTTTTTCACTCAAATTCACTGATTGTTGTTCTGCCTTCAGAGGGTGCAACAAACAAAAAGAAAAGGGCAAACAAAAAATTAAAAGTAAGAACCTAAGTGAATGCCACACGGCAGTCTCCAGCACGAGATCCCGGTTTGGCACTCTGGAGCAGTGGCCTGTTATGGGCCCCCGCTGCAAGAGAGACATGGAGCTACTGCAGAGAGTCCAACGAAAGGCCACCAAGGTCATGAAGGGACAGGAGCACCTCTTCTGTGAGGAGAGGTTGAGAGCTAGGACTGTTCAGCCTGGAGAAGAGGAGGCTCAGGGGGATCTCGTCCATGTCCACAAATACCTGCAGAGAAGGTGCAAAGAGGATGGAGCCAGGCTCTTCACAGAGCAAACTCTTAAAAGCAGTTCATTAGCCCTGCGCTAGGTCAGTCTGCAAGAGCAGAATGGTAGACAGATGTAAAAGATAACAAGTTGCAGTAACTTTTCCTCCTAGAGATTTATGACTCAATTGTCAGTTTCCCATCTTGACTGGAACAGTTTGCGGGATCATTGTTAATATCATTTTCTAGCTGCTTGGGTCAAACAGAGTTGTAGAAGGTTCAACATTTGTGTGATTTCTATTATAAAAATAACAGTGGCACAAGCTGGCTCTGGTCCCTTGCTGGGGAAGCTGAGTTGAGCAGGTGCCCCATGGTCCTGCAGCAGCTGGGAATGGTCCAAATCTGCAGCGTTCCCACCAGCACCACCCCAGGCTGGCTGCAGTGCTGCTTGCGCTGCAGGGTCATGGAGGAAAAGCTTTGTTTTATTTGTGGTGACTGAAGCTCAGCCGTTTCCCCTGCTGATGCAAAGGTAAAAGTGAGGCCCTGCAGCTGAGGCTGCCCAGAACAGCACCTCTGAGCTTGGTTTGGGCAGCCCGAGGGGCAGAGCAGCTTCCACGCTTTTCACCTGCCGGCGGTGCCCGGGCACCCTCTCTGGGTGCCGCTGCACTGGTTGAGCTCTGGGTCTGCATTAGCAGTGAGCGCTTGGGTTCTGGACCATAAATACATTTAGTCAAATTCAAGGAGGCAACTTCCTTTAGTAAACTTTTCTACACACGTGTTAATTACCTTTGGAAAGAAAATAGTAATAAAAAGGTTTTCTTTAGCAGAAAGTTTCTTTCTGTGGGAGCGCCCTTACGAATCTGTCATTTTACCTCGTGTCATCATGTTGCTCAGGTGGGGAGAGCCTGGTCTCCAGAATTCACAGCTGCAAAGGAAGAGGGCTGTGATCTTTTCAAGGACCTTAAGGGCAGCACGAGCAGCCCCTCCCTGGCGCCGCCCCAGTGCCCCACGGGGAGGGACCCCCGGAGCCGCCCGGCCCCCCGGCACTCGATGCCCCCAGCCCGCCCGCCGCCCTCGTGCCGTGGGCAGCATTACCGCGTCGATGAGCTCCTTCCAGGAGCTCGGCTAAACCCCAGCGGGTGCCTCGCATGGGCCAGGCCTGGCACCCACCAGATAAGCCAGCAGTCATCCGGGGCAGCTGTATCTCTGCGTTCCCAGTGAAGGATGAAAAATTTCATCTCTCTCTTGTTGCCATGTGGAGACAAATGGTACCATTTGCAGGCAATCCCTGTGGTTGTCAGACAAGGAGAGGAGCGAGGCTATTATAAAAGCCAGTAATTATGCCTGATAAAATGGAGCCGCACAAGGGAAATAGGCTCCTGCTCTGTGCTGAGCTTCAGCCTTTCCTCTTCCAGAACTGACAGAGGGCAGAGACAGGAGACAGAAGAAAAATCACTGATCCCTACGTGTGCTCATCAGAGCTGATATTCCGTAACAAAGAATTGCACCTTTTCTTTAAATGTCGGGCCCTGGCTGGGCTGGGGATGCGAGGCAGGCGGGACGGCCACCGCAGGGCTGTGCCCACCTCTGCGCTGTGTCCACTACAGGTCTGGGGACCTTCCCCACTTCATGTCCTGCAGGACCCACAGTGGGTCCCAAGAGCTCAGCCAAAGCCCTAGGCTGAGGGCTGAGAAAAGTAACAGGCATGCACCAACCACCCAGACTCCTAGCAGATTTGTCCAAAAACCGTCAAAATAGACAGGCATGCCCTTGCACTCTGTCTCCATCTCAGGGACTGAAGTGGGGAGCAGTTTCAGCCTGAGATCACTAAACCACCCCTGAAAGTCATGTTTAGAAAGCTGCCTTAGATCCCACATCACCTTTACTGCTTTTTTGCTACAGGCAAGGAAATGATTCCCTTAAAATTTTGGCCAACACTTTCTGGAAATTTTGAGAAACAGCTATGATATTTTTATTTTATCTATCCAGTTTGCTTATTTCCAAGGGAGATGTTATGCCTGAGTCTTTTGCCTGGAGACTCTCTTCCAGTGCACTGAGGGTGTCTGTTCCTATTAGAAATGCTGCAAGAAATAGAAAGTACATGCAGAATTTCATCAAAATATTCAGGCTCAAAAAGAAAACCTCTTTTGTTTATTCCACTGCATTTATTTATTTATTTATTTTTGGTGAGATGAAGTGTATAAAGAAGAAAGTGATCCTAAAGGAATTATGACTCAAGGAGATTAGATAAATAAGACAACTATAAAAGGCATACTAAAAAGCAGTTTTGCATACAAGTTCTAACAAATTGTGTAGTGGTTTGTAATTCCAACATGTGAATGCGAAGCTATTTCTGAAACAAAGATTTTGGTAATAAGTACGCATTTGAATTTTAGTTAAGATAATAATATGCCCTAAGGGTATATATTCTTGAAATAATTTTGCATGCATACCAAGTTCCTTTTGAAAAAAAAAAGGAATTGCTATTATTTGACAGTAACTACATACACTGAGAAAATTAATAAGAGGATGCACTCTGAATGCATGCTTTCCCACCGGGATGGGCAACGTGACCATGCTGAACACAGTGATGCCCATGGGCGAACGGGGCGATGGCCCTGGCTGAGCGACGCGCGCAGCGCTGGCCACAGGGCTTCGCAAGGCTGGGGCCATAGACAAAAAGGGAAGGTGATTGATCCTCAGGGAAATTACACAAGCAATTTGTTCAGCAGCTTTGTTGTTGAGTGTTTGCCCAAATAAAAGATTTTTGTGCTCTGCTTAGCAAATGTTTTTGTTATTCCAGTAATTGTTTTGAGGGGAATTGAGAAAAAATTCAACTTACAAGAGGTAAAAGGCAACTTGAGAGACCGTGGTTATTAGCTCAGAAAGGGAAAAGAGTCTCAGGTGACCTTTCTTGTGCAGAAAACTCTGCTATCAGCTGCATTTTATACATATCTAAATAACACGTACGCTTGAGTTTAATTGGAAGACTAACGCCAGGACCCGTTGCCGGCTGAGCCTGCCGGGAGCGGTGTGCCGGGAGCCGGGGGCAGGCGCCCAGCACGTCCCCCGCGGCAGCACGGTGCGGGGACGCAGGGCTGCAGGCAGCGGGCAGAGCCTCGCCGCTGGTGGGACGCGGCCGTGCCCAGAGCACAGCCACGGGCAGCTGGCGCGGGGACGTAGGCAGAGACCACGACTGCCACGGACCGCAGCACGTCCCTCCCGCGCCGTGCTGCGCGGTGGAGGTGACGCTAGGCTGGCCCAAGTTTCGGTGCGGCAGGATGCGAAGGGCTCTCTGCGCACCAAGAAGCGCTGCCTGCCCCGAGCACACGTGGGCCGGGCTGAGCGCGAAGCCGGCGGGAGCAGAAGGCTGCCCGTGTCCCGGTGACGCCGCGCCGGCACACCGGGCTGAAATGCCGGAGGAGAGGAGCGGAGCATCTCCTGTCCTGGAGCTTCCCCCTTCAGAGCTGGCTGCCCGTGTCGTTGACTGACTCCCTGGCTCCACCACCGTTTTGGGCACATCTGTCGCTGCCCAACCGATCCCCATCCCTTTGGTCACTCCCAGCCACCCTTAGATTCCCCTCTGCCGGGAGTTTTCTGCGGAACGGCCTCACACAGCGTCGCTTCTTTTGAACAGCTGTACCTCCAGGAGTAAATTGTACCTGACCTCAGGGCTTTTCAGATTTTTTTTGGTTCAGGTCTGGCATCCATCAGAAGATCAATAGAGTGTAAAGGAAGGAGGTTTTCGTGGGTATGAGGGGCTGTGGAGGTGACACTCAACCAAGTACCTGCAGCCCGGCACATCCACACCCCAAGGGTAGGGTCGTGCCTCAGGGTCCCCCAGGCTGGTGGACATACTGGTGCACTGGGGTGGGGCCAAGGGGGGCACCAGGGGTGCCAGGAGAGCCCGTCTGTCCCAGCAAGGGTCGGTACTGGTGCTTGGGGGGCACCAGGGATGCCAGGAGAGCCCGTCTGTCCCAGCAAGGGTCAGTACTGGTGCTTGGGGGGCACCAGGGAAGCCAGGAGAGCCCGTCTGTCCCAGCAAGGGTCGGTACTGGAGCTCAGGCAGCACCAGCCAAGAGCAAACCCGGGGGGCACGGTCGGTGCTGGAGCCCGGGCTGGGTCCCTGTCCCATGGCACGGGTGAGCGGGCAGTGCTGGGCACTGCTAGGGGACTTAATAGCATCACAGAAACACACTGCTGGCTGCGGGCTTGGTTTTGTGTTTTTTCTCCTGAAATACTTAGTGGCTGGACGTGAGAGTATCCGCTGCAGCAGGGAAAAATCAATATGATTACTATGCCGTCGGGCTACATCTAACTAGAATATCCTGGACAAGCAGGAGACACATCTTTCACAGATAATGCTGCAATGCAGGTGAAAGGAAAATGTCGTGGCTGGAGGGGAGCGTGCCAGGGAGAATAGTAATAAAAAAAAAAAGCAAACCAGATCATCTTTTCCCATGAAAGCAATTACAGAAGGCATCAGGCTTTGACATGACTCCACAATTAACAGGCAGTCAAATGGTTAAAGATTAGCAGCTATTAATGAGATGCTATGTAAGCAGCTTGCTGGGCCTGTGTTCCAGGAGGTCTGTGGGCAGGCTAAGCAGCTTGTGCTTTTGGATAGGTGACCTCTCCTCCTGATCCTGGAGTTAATTATTAGCAGACCAAACCCTGAGCTAACTCACAGGCGTAATTCCCAGGGAGCTGCACTCCACCTAGGAGGAGCTGTGATGGTCTGAGGAACCCTTCAGGATGAAGGGAAGGATAGGTGGAGTTTTGTCTCCCAGTTGACTTATCCTGAGGTACTAAGCCCAGACGAAATATTTCCTCTCTTCCTCTGCTTTTATACAAGTAAAATGGTAACCTTCCCTTGTGCCAAAAGCTGCAACTGAAACC
This sequence comes from Chauna torquata, assembly GCA_013399475.1. Classification (NCBI taxonomy): domain Eukaryota; kingdom Metazoa; phylum Chordata; class Aves; order Anseriformes; family Anhimidae; genus Chauna; species Chauna torquata. The sequence goes on from VXAL01003045.1 coordinate 128,587, forward strand.
CTGCAAGCAAATAAAGTGTAGCTGAGAAGTATTCACAAGCTGCAGGTTGTTTTTGGTTTGGGGATTTCTCCAGGTACTGTCTCGTCCCAGCCTTCCCAAGGGCGCATACCCAAACGGAAGAGAAGTCAGCCACCACGTCTTCCTCCGGGGCACACGGCTCCTGCCAGGTGGCTGTGAAGAATTGCCATGACCTGCCCTAGACTTTGTAAAATATTTGCCCATTCAACAGTTTACACGGTATAACGATAGCGGCGATTCCTCCCTGCACACGTGCAGACCAGGGCAGAGTATTTTTCTGTCCCAGTTACAAATACAAAAGTAATTGTTAACCCCTCGCATGCTGCACTGGTGCAGGCAACCGAGCAGGAGGACAGCTGACCTGCCCTGGCCAGCCCCACAGAGCAGGGAGGTGGCTCCTGCAGGGGACTTCCATCAGGGAGGGGGACGCGGCTGCTCTGCCACCGGCTGTCACCTGCATGTGGGGGACGGGCACTGAAATCCAGCCAGTGCCAAGCAGGGGCCACTGGTGGCCGTCCACTGAAAACATCTCCTTTTCTCAGTCTGCATCCCTGTAGCACGTTCACTTCCCCAGTATGTGGGAGCGAAAATACATTGCGAGAAAGACTAATCTGAAGCAGATTTGAAGTACTGGAGGGCAGGGACTGCCTGTCAAACAGCTTTTCCATGATTTCTGTCATGGAGAATATAGGCACAAACTCCTTTGTGCACATCTGGGACTTTCCTTGGCTTGGAGATGTGTTTGCACTGACAGAGAGTGCAAGGTCTAGCGGGAGTGGGACTGTCTCTGCTCACTATCCGGCACGTGTGGTTTCTCTGAGTACTTGACTCTTCTCTAGGCAATTTTCTGAATCTTTATTACACTTTGATTCTGATTATCAAAGAGAAAAATCCATGGTAGGCTTAAATAAACAAATTGCCTGCTCTTTACTTCATGTATTAATTGCTAAGCACACTGCAAGCACTTCAGGGATGTGAGACTTCTCTCATAAGCTTATTTGTAGGAAACTGATACATGGACTACCTATCTGCACGGCTAAGTTTTAAATATTTTAAATATATATTTGCATATGTTAACATATGAAATGTTTCAAATACAAATATATTTATCAATAAAATTAAAGTGGCCGCTGACGATTGTGATGGATTTTGTGGCATTCCATCCAGATTTCCAGGACTGAATTTCTATTCCCTGCACTTGAAGCTCACTCACCTTCCAAGGCCAAGGGTGAGTAATTCCTTTGCCACCCAAGTGATCGTCCCTTTGAAGGATGCACGCAGAAGAAAAAACAACAGTAAAGAGTGGTGATAGGAGAGCAGACTGCCATGCTGCAAGCCGAGGGGTCTTCAGCAGCTTTCTGCTGTGGCTGGCCCAGGGACAGCTGGGCTGTCCTCGAGGTGACCCTCAGGTGGCTGGAGGGTTTCCTGAGCAAAATTCATGTAGTTTGGGTAGCAGTGGGGTTTGCCCAGCCAAGTAGCCCGCTACCCGCAGTGCTGATGTGTCCTGGCAGCTCAGCAGGTCTCAGGGGCCATCCCTGGTGTCCTTGTCTGTCCCCTGCAGACCCTGAGGTCCTGACCTGAGCTGAGCCGCTGGGAGGTGAGACCCCGCCGGTGGTGAGAGCTGGAGCCCGGGACAGGCGGGAGCAGCCCCAGCCTGGCGCTGGTGAGAGGGGAGGGCGGTGCGGGTCCAGCACGGGGTGAGCACTGCCCACCCTGCCCCGGGCTCAGGGGGGTCGTGGCCCTGCCTGGGGAGCCCAGTTCTGTGTGTGCCACATGCGGCTGCACCCCCACCACCGGCGTGTGAGCGTGGAAAGGGTGAGCGGCCTCAGAGACCTCTTTTTTGTTTTGGTTTTGTATGTGGCTATGAAAGAAAAGATGCTCTGTGCAGGATTTCATTCCTTTCTTCTTCCTGGGCATATTAGAAAATGTAATGACAAGCCACAACTTTTTATCTAAGTCTAAAATAGAGTCCATGTAACTGTCTGTTTTTAACTCAATCTTACTTTTCCACACTTAGCAATGTTTTAATCATAAGGTGGAATCACTGGGTAATTTCATGGCTTATACTACGCAACAGACAGGCTAGGTAGTCACAGAGGTCTCCTCAACCATTAATGTACTTATTTTTGAACTGTGCATACCAGTTAATGAATTTCTAGAACTGGATGAATCTTAGGCATCTGTGTTTTTGAACCCACCCAAAATAAGCATCATTGTTTTTCCATGTGCTAATACAGCCTAAAACCAAGTGGCTCTGTCATTAACACTTCTGGGCGGCAGCGTCCGCCCGCTCCACATTTTTCTCACGGTGTGAGACCTGCGCCGCCTGGATGGCGTGGTGTCACCGTCAGTGGTTGCAACCAGGTGGGCAGCCCCAAAGCTGGTGCCACCGGGTCCCCACCACACCGGGTCCTGGCCCCGCTGCTGCCACAGGAGTGCGACCTCCCCGCCTCTTCTGCAGGGTGAGGGCTCTGGGCTCCTGCGGGGCTCTGACCCATTGCACGGGTTCGCCCGACGGGGACATAGCTAGTGACACAGGTAGTGGCACGGCTAGTGACGTGGCTAGTGGCAGAACTACTGACATGACCGTTGGCAGGGCTAGTGGCACGGCCCCTCGTTTGCCGTGCTGCCCCTGCCCTTCTGCCCAGCTGCCGCGGGCGCGCACGGGCCCTGGTTCACCAGCCTCCCCGTGCGAGCGGGGCAGCGCTCCGACCACGTGCAGCAGGCCAGGGAATCCCTTGCACGTTGAACCTGACTGCCAGGTATTAACGCCACTATGGATGCTGAGTGTACAGTGGAGCTGGCACAGCTCTGACTGGTTGCAATACGACCAATGCCAGGAACCTGTCTTACAGACTCATTAATAGTAATTAGTCAGGTTTTTGCTGTGCCTGTGCTCATGTTTGCGGTGGTGGAGCCAGGCATCACCCGGGGAGCAGGGTGGGCAAGGCAGCTCTGTGCACCAGGGGCTGCAGGGCCCTCAGGCACCCGAGATGTCAGCCCAGAGCGTGGGGATGCTGCAGGCAGAGGAGGCTCATCCCCAGCCCCTCCACCCCTCAGGGCCTCCCAGAGACAAGTATCAGGCCAGAAGAAGTGATTTGTAAGCCATGTTTACGCCTCAGGTCACCACCTGGACCACTAGGCAATACTTCTCAGTCATCTGTACCACAGGATGCTGATGCTGTGAATATTTGCAAACTGTCATTTAATTTAACCTCCTATCTTCCCTGAAGTGACGGGTTTCATTAGGAAGTGCAAGGATTTATCACATTCATACTTTTAACTCACCATTACTCATCTTCATTCCTAATGCCAAACCTGATGGCCTGATCTGAAAAATGGAAAAACCAACTTGGCTGCATTACTTGCCTGCTGTTGCACTTTTGCCTTTTGAAATTCTAAAATGACAATTTTGATTTTCAGTTGAATTATAGATCATCAGGAGCAGTTTGCCATAATTCCATCTATTTATCTCATTTTATCGGAGGTCATCAATACATAAAATGAGAACAAGAGAAGATAACACAAAAACTTAGATTTGTCCATGAAGGTATCTCAATGGTTACTGCAAACCTCTGCGGCGTTGTTATATTCAGGACAGATTTACTGGAACTTCTACTCCTATAAATCACAGATTATTAGTAATAATCAGAATATTTTGCAGTGTTTTAAAATAGCCAATTAATGCTTTATTATGGTTAAATCAATGTACAATTTTGATCAGATTTTATATCATTACAATATATTTTTTTTTCCATGAAAAACAATTTCTATAATGCAGTCAGGATAAGAAGGGGGAAACAGAACTCAATATACAGTTGAGCAAATACTGCTATCGCTTTTGAACTATAAAGCTTACTTATATGTAAATATAATAGTGAGGTTTTCTACCTGATTTTCAAATTGCAAGGGCCAGCCATGAAAGAATCTTAATGTGTTCTCAATTGCTTCCTGTTTATTATTCACTCAGCTCTAATATTCATACATTATTTTATTATAATATTTAAATAAAAGAATTGGAGAAGGCACAGATCTTCCACAATGAAGAAAAGTAACAGGAATTGTATACATTCATTATTAAAGCGATGGTAATATTCTCACATGCAAGACCCATCCCGGCCCTTCTGTCTGTTGGAGCAGATGTGTACGACCTTGTATTGCCGGAGCTGCCGGCTGAGGCTCCCTGCGTACCCTCAGCAGCGACTGGGGCGCAGGCGTGACACACGGCACGGCCCAGGGGCAGTCCCTGCGTCCCCCCGGGGGACCACAGCGCGCACTTAGAGACATGTGCCCTGCCCTCCACCCCACCCGTCCCGACACGGATGCTGTGCCTCACCTGCCCGCAGCCACGGCGCTGCCAAGCGCTTCTGAGGCTCCGAGCCTGCTCCAGAGCCACCGCCGAGCCGCGCAGCCCGCGGGCGGCTGAAGGCCTTCGGCCGCTCTGCTGTCGGGGACCCGGCGTGCGGAGCCGCGCCGGCTCGTCAGGCCGCGGAGACCCACGGGGCGGTGTCTGCAAGGGCCCCACCAGCTGTTCTCTGGTGCTTTAATTCCGCTCCAGCTCACGCGTGGCTCTCTGCAGAGTGGCACCAGCCCGACCGCTTGCAGCTCTCCCATCAGTTCACCTGCCCTTTTCTATTCACTTCGTTTGCCCAGTATCCCCCTGGTCATAAAGATCACATCTTGGCCAAGGCGAATTAAATTTTTACCCTTGTCAGATGTAGATTAGCAGCTCTATACGGATGAGAAAATGTTTTTTCATCCTTGCATAAAACATTATATTGTTCTGCTTCTTCCAAACAGAGAAGAGCAACTCCTATTAAACATTTTACCATGTTGTTCTAGCAATAATGCTATCCCAGTAGTTCTATCCTGTGTTTAGAACTCTTCTTCCTTTCTTAAATACTTAGAAAACTCTTCCTTATTGACCCACTGTATTCAGTGGAGAAATCACAATACCAATGCATCTTTCTTACTCCCCGCTTGCAGGCTGCCTGTGCCCACAGCACACATACCCTCCTGGGGAGGGGGAGGCTGCAGGTGGGCGAGAGGGCAGGGGCAGAGCAAGTCCTTCCTGCTGCTGTTATCGGGGGGACCGGCTCCCCAGGCAGGGCAGGAGAAAGCCCCTTTCCTGGGGAGGCAGCATCCTGCACCTCTGTGCTAGCATCACCCATGAGGCAGCACTTCCACAGCCTGCGACAGCAGATGCTGCACGTCCCCCACCGCGCCACGGCTGCACGCAGTGCTCTGGTGCGATGCTACCTTTAGTAATTGCGTTACCAGATTAACTGGGCTTTCCAGAAATTTATTCACAAATTGAGAAGCCATTGCGAGCAACACTCTGAGTTCCCTAAGGATCAGCAAAATGCCCCTCATCACTTATGCTAGGCAGCCCGGAGTCCAGAGGTATTTCACAATCTGGATTGTGAATTTCAGCATCTGCTGTAAATGCCTTGATTCTGAAAAGTTTTCTGTAATTACAGAAAGTCTGAAATTGCCAATGATAGCAGTATTCGCACATCATTTTAATGCCTATTGTATCATACCAACCTGATCTCTGATGGCCTTTAATAATGGTCTTTATTCCTGTTGTCCTACAAAATTGCAATGTCACATCAGGCAGCCAAGCAAGGCTTACAATGAATTGATTTGAAATTAAAAATGAAGACAGCCATTCACTTTTCATTACTCACCCTGTTTTTCAGAAAGTAAAGGTAAATCTCTGCCTCTGTTCCTCAGCAGATCAAGAAGACTTGAGAGGAAATGCACATCACCCAGCTATCTGAACCTTGGGTAGGCTTGTACCCGGTACTCTCTCTTTAACCATGGCCTGATGATTCAGGCGAAGGTTTCCGGTTACGGCATCAGTTAATCTTGCAATACAGCATCCTTAACTGCTGGTGCCTCTGTCCTAGAGAACCAGATTTTGTTCTTCTGCATGGAGTGAAGCAGTGTGTGCTGCATAACCCTAAACACCAGCAGCTGCCACTGATATTCCATGTCCTTTGTGCTTTCTGCTTGTTTCCTGCAATTCTACTGTTGTTTTGAACAGAAGTGTTTACCTATTTGCAAATATTTTGCATATATAGTCTTACAGCCTCGCTATTTACATCTGTTGCACGCATATCCCAAAATGGCACATTTTCGTTTAGCTTCTGTCATTGCATGGCACAGCACATTTGGGTTTCTGAATAATTCATTACATTCTAGTCTGTGTTATAAACTCTTGTAGTTTTGAGCTCAGCAGTCAGCTTGCATAGTACGGGCAACAGTTTTTTTTTTTTTTTCTCTAACTGAAAAGCAAAGAAAGAAAAATGTCTTATGAATACATAAACTGAGAACTTAGCAGAATATTTTGGTTTTGGCATAGAAGAATGCAAAGTGAATATCACTAAAAATTTGCCCCATTCTTCCACTTTTTTTTTTTTTTTTTTTTAAATCACATGTGCCGGGTCAGACTTTGTAATGCCCAGGACAAAGCCTGGCCTTTGCTCTTTGGCAGGGAGGAGGCATCCCTGCGGGCTGAGGGGAGCCCAGGCCCTCGCTGGGTGCACGCCTGCAGCACCGGCACCCGCGGCACTCGGTGCTGGCTGGAGAAGGGGACCCAGAGCAGGGGCGGGAGCAACACACCCGCTGCTGGAGCACCGCTGCCTCCCTGGGGAAGGTGCCCGCAGGTCCTCTGCCCGGCACTGCAGAGGGGACCCGGCAAGCGTGCAGGGGAAATGAGGGATGGAAAAAGGCCATGGAAGCACAACATTGAAAATAAATTCTTGGTAATGTAAGACTGTATTTGCGCACAAAAGTATCTGAAATAACTTTACGTCATAGAAAAGCCATGCTAGGAGCCAGTCCTGCTGGGACGTGCTGGGGCCTCGCAGCCGAGCCCTCCTGGTGGCCGCTGCTGGTCCCGGCGATGGTTGTGGCTGCTCCCGGCTGCCCCGTGTGGTGCCAGATTGTTTGGAATGAGTTGCTGGCACCGACGGCCTTCCACTCCACGTCCTCTGTGAGCAGCTGGAAGTGGAGAGGGCTGGAGTACCAGTTCTGCACACAAAGTAGATGTGGCCAGAGAGACCCCGCAAGAGAGCGAGTTCGGAAGCGCCGGTGGGCGCGCGCGCTGCCGCGGGGCTGGGGCTGGGGCTGGGAAGGAGCCGTCTGGAGCCCCCTGCTGAGGGAGAGTCCTGGCACGGAAAGGTGCGAGTGCCCGGCACTGCTCTGCCTCTGGGCAGTGGGGTCACTCCTGCTTCAAATAACTGCCATACCTTCCTCCGGCAGCTGTTTTTATACATTTATATACAAAGGGCAATGCTCGTGTGTGTGTTTTATCTTTAAGATAACACAATATAGCATGAATAATTTTACAAATCTTTTTTTTTAGTATTATTTTTGCAGACAGCTGTCTCTGATTTGCCTGCCTGTCAAGGCAGATAGCAGTGCCTGCGGGTGGTGGTGGGATTTGCTTCAAGGCACAAGGAGGTCTGTGATGCCCAGAATGGTGACTACCATGTAAACCTACCATTTAAATTCAGAGCAGTGTTGAATCAATACAAACATCTTTCTATGTGCAGAAAGAAGTAATTCTGCTGTAATCAATCATGTGGCTTAATTCATTTGATGTGCACATCTTTGAAGGGGTAGTGAATCCAGATCAAAACTCAGATCCAAAGTCTCTGCTGGTAAAGTTATAATGAAGCTAACTGATTTATTTGCAGACCAAACACCTCGTTCCTGACAGCTGATGCTGCTTGCTGGCATCTTTCAGGTTTTCAGCGCTGGTTCTCATTGTGCTGCAGCTCTTTTGGTTGTGTGCACTTCCCGGGGCTGAGGTGGGCTTTTCCCTGGAGGATGCGGGCTGTGGAGGATCGGTAAGCACCGTGCCCCGCTTCCCGCCTGCGTGCTGGCGTGAAGCGGTCTGCACATCTTCCAGGTGTCTTCCCCAGTGCTGTCACCCAGCTCTGCCGCCTGTGGTGTGGGACGCCAGGGCTGCAACCTTGTGCTGGGTGCACCCGCAGCTTGTGATTTGTAGGTAAAGATGGAGCTGATGAGCCTCACTCTTCGTACTTTTTAAATAGTATCTCCCCCCCCCACCCCTCCATACTTCATGTTACATGAAGCATTCATATTGTTTCCCACATCAAAGTGCTTTAACCAGACCCTGTGCTGGGGCTCCCTGGCAGAGGTTTGCAGTAAGTTTGGTACAAGTAATGCACACTGCCTGAAATTCTAAGTGATTTGGGTTTTCTCTTTGGACACATACATTATTTCTGGTCGCTAGAAGAAGGACTGAGCTCCCCAAAGCAGACATTCAGGTAGGAGTACTCTCTTTTCCAAGGCCAACATTTGCTTTCTGTGGAAGTGTTTTACATGTGCATGCCTCTGTTTTTACTGTTCTTCCTTCCTTACTCAGCTTTTCTGGCACTGACTATGAAATAAAGTCCTGGAGCAGGATTTTAAAATACGAGTGATATATTTCAAGGCTATAGATTTTCTTCTTACATAAACATAAGGAGAACTGAATTACGTAATAATCCTGCCACAGTAGTATATTAAAACAACAACAACAACAACAACAACAAAATTTTTGGTCCACCTGATTAGTTTTTCTGTAACCTATTCTTGGACCATTTTACTACCTTGAAGGTTCAGAACGGTTCATCATTCACATATGATTTTTTCCATATTCTGTTAAAACACATCTAGAAAGCAAAGGAAATAAATCATGAGAGAAATGCTGGTGCAGACTCTGAAGGCTTTAGGTTCTGCCTTAGAGAAGTTCCAATTACAACCAATAGATGTTTTGTCAGAATAAGGACACAATGAAAACCGTGGGGTATTGTCCTATTTGAATTTTAATATGCTTTCATTTCTTGTTTTTCCCCTTGTTTTTTTTTTTTTTTTTTTTTTATTGAAAGATACTGTAGCATATAAACATTGGTTTGTAAATAGGAAAGTAAAAGATACGTCAATACTCGCAATCTCAGAGGACTGAGTTTCTTTAATTTTAATCACACCTAAAATCAGTATCCCCACACACCTTTTGCTGAACATTTTTCTTTTCCCAATATTATATGGGGAAAAAAATGTAGGCAGTGCCTGGAGCCTTCTTAACAAGTTCAATTGATTGTAGCAGAAATGAGAAGTAAGGCTGGTATAAAACAAGCTTTCATTGATTGCTGGAGTGGCAACAGCTTCATGGAGAACTTGAAGTAACATCAGGTTCAGGAACTAGAGACACACAAATTAAAAAAAACCCTGATGTCTGCATTTCTGAATGACTTGGATTGGCTTTCCATTTTTACAAACATGAGACACTGCATCAGCCATTGCAGACTGGAAGGTTTTTATTTAACTCTTTTTCTTTTTTTTTTCTTTTTCTTTTTCTTTTTTTTTTCTTTTTCTTTTTTTTTCTTTTTCTTTTTCTTTTTCTTTTTCTTTTTCTTTCTCTTTTTCTTTTTCTTTTTCTTTTTCTTTTTCTTTTTCTTTTTCTTTTTCTTTTTCTTTTTCTTTTTCTTTTTCTTTTTTTCTTTTTCTTTTTCTTTTTCTTTTTCTTTTTCTTTTTCTTTTTCTTTTTCTTTTTCTTTTTCTTTCTTTTCTCTTTTTCCTTTTCCTTTTCCTTTTCTTTTTTTTTTAACAGATACTTTAAATTTGAAATAAAATTAAAATAAGGTTTACCAAACAAAACTGTATAATAAATATTATTTAGTAAAGGGACTTGTGTGTCCAGATATGTGTGCAATTCTTCTGACCATAACGATTAGTTTAAACAAAGGATGTTTTCTTTCCTTACTAGCCATGCTTCTAAATCCTCAGACCATTTAAATGGATGTGATTATTTCCAGTGATCACTATTATCAAGACGCTTAAAACCTGTTGTGTGATTTTATCACCAAGTAAATCTTGATCTGTCAGGTCATCTCATTTGTCCCAAAAGGTTGAACATAAGTGAATACAATCTGCGTTGTTCGCTATATGTGTTCAGTCAAGTAATTGATGTGGTATATAACCACATTTTTAACAGATGTATAACTAAAGGGAAACTTGAATAATAAAGACAATAGAGCATGCTTTAAAACCCTTTCACTCCTCTATACAATTCAAAACGTCAGTTTGGTGGATTCTCATTGCATTTTTTACTAGCAAAGAACAGAATGAACTGCATCTTTATCTGCTACACAGTCTTAGTATTTTTTCCTGTTATAAATAATGCTGAACCAATTTGCACCAAACGGGATCTGTCATACATTTCCAGTTCTTCAAAATGACATGCCGACATGAAGGGCCGAAGGGCTTTGTGGTGATGGGAGCTTGGAAAGCGAGGAGCAACCCAGACCAGGGGCTGTCCTAGGGCAGCTCCGGCCAGCGACGAGGCACAGCTCCCATGCCCCGGATGTCTGCGTGGGCCTGCTGCGTCTGCGTGGCTCCATGGAAATGCTGAACAACCTCCGTGAACTCAGCTGTAGACTGCAGAAACCACGGGAGAAGGAAGTCTAGATTAAGATCTGTGATTTCAGCTACAACTAGCAGTGACAGCAGCTTGGATAGATATTGTGTACATTTTTATTATATTATTTTCTGAAGTATTGCTGTTAAGAACATGATACTCAATGTACATTCCGAAAGTAAATGAGCATAGTATTGATTTCTTTGTTTACCATGGAATTCTGTTTTTTCAATATAATCTTTCCAATGAAAATGAAGATATGGAGAAACTAATGTGTTTCCTTACTGTAGTGAAAAATACCCCTCATCTTTATATGGAGCCATCACAGAGAATGACATCCCACTTCCCAATATTTTTATCTCACATCTGTTGTGGTTTAACCCGGCAGGCAGCTCAGCACCACACAGCCGTTCGCTCACTCTCCCCCCCCACCCAGTGGGATGGGGGAGAAAATCACGAAAAAGGAAAAAAAAAGAAAAAAAAACTCGTGGGTTGAGATAAAGACAGTTTAACAGGACAGAAAAGAAAGGAAAAATAATGATGATAATAATAATAATAATGACACTAGTAAAAGAATATACAAAGCAAGTGTACACAATGCAATGCACGATGCAATTGCTCACCACCCGCTGACCGATGCCCAGCCTGTTCCCGAGCAGCGGCCCCCCCTTTTCCCCGGCCAGCCCCCCCAGTTTTATTGTTCAGTATGACGTCATATGGTATGGAATATGCCTTTGGTCAGTCTGGGTCAGCTGTCCTGGTCCTGTCCCCTCAGAGCTTCTTGTGCACCCGCAGCCTCCTCGCTGGCAGGGCAATACGAGGAGCTGGAAAGTCCTTGGCTCTGTACAAACACTGCTCTGCAGCAACTGAAAACATCACCATTGTCTTCATCAAAAAATGCAAAACACAGCATTGTGTGAACCTCTACGAAGAGAATTTAACTCTATCCCAGCCAAAACCATGACAACATCCTAAACTGAAATGTATCAGTGTAGGATAATAATGATTTATTTTTTTCACAAGATATGCATAAAAGGAAATGTATAATCAACTTTCACTCTATTATCACTCAGTTAGTCCAGTTGTGAATGGTCTGTAGCAAAAAGAAAGCAAGGCTTAAGAAACAATCATTTTAATCTATGAGCATTAAAAGCAGCACTCCTCATTTCCTACGGAGAAAGAAACCTTAGTATTTCATGTTCACCTCAGTATCACATCTGGGAGATGGGGAATTTCTGCGGTGGTGCTCCGATCTTGTTCTTTCCACATGGCACCGTTGCTGACAGGACCTTGTGTGACGCCCTTCTGCCAGCAGCTCAGATGGGAGATAATCCCACTTCTGTCAGCAGCTGAGCAAGTTACACTGAGGGAGTCAAATGGCACCACGTCAGCTGCATCTCATGGAAGCGGGCACAGGAATGTGTGTGGTACCTTATCTCAGTTCCTGGGAGATGGTGTGCATGGCCCCTGACCAGTCTGGTTGGTGGGTGCTTGGAGTTTCGGCTCCATGCTGCGTGGTGGAGGCTGGGCTGCTCAGCCAGGTGCTCGTCCCCTGGCACTGGTGGAGATCCTTCCAAGTCCCTGATTTAACACTCTCCTCTCCTTGGGGTTGAGTTAAATACATTTGTTCCACCTTTCTGTTATCAGCTTACAAAAGATCCTTTTCCTGATTATTTCATATCTAAATATCAAACTACTCTCTTTCTGGTTGCAGAAATTTCTATTCCCTCTTTGACAGAAGCCTCCCCTGGTTTTGTCCCTCATCAGAGTGTCCGTGCCCCATCTCCTGGGAACCCTGACCGCAGGCATCCTCCACACCCTCATCGGAGAGAAGGGTGGCCCACCTTTGTGTGTGCACGTAAACCTCCTCTTTGATGAAGATGACTTTGAAAAATTACGTTTTAAAAGTGATTCAATGAATAAAGGATGAGGCGATGTGCTCAGTGTGAGTCATCTGTGTGTATAGCTGTTGGCCTGACAGGGCCTGAAGTCTGAGGGGATTGCTTGATGAGACTAAAATGTAAATAATTTCTTAAGCATTATAGCAGTAATTGCCATGCCCTGGGTGAGGACGTCCATCTTCTGAGTGGCTGCTTGTGTGCCATACCTGGAGAACATTGATGCTCCTGCACCTCGCTGTGATCACTTCAGGCACTCTTAGCCCAGTCTCCTGGAGGGATGTTCTCCACTTTTGAAACAGCTTGATGTGACTTGTGTATTGATTTCATGACGGGGTTGTGCGTCTGGGCTGATGCATGCGGCACGAGTAGCGCTGCCCGCGTGGCAGCCTGGGGAGGTGGCAGGCAGGGTCCCCGGGCTGCAAGGAGGGCTGCTGCGGCTGCCAGCATCGCCCCTCTCGTGCAGAGCCCTCGCCTATGCAAGGTGTTTATTTACGGCTTCCACGGAAAACCAACCAGGGCTGCTACCGGCTGGTGTCAGGTCTGTGCAATCTGCTCAGGAATTCCAGTTTGTGCCTGGGACTAGGTTAGAGTGCTGTTAGAAAATACTTTTTGTTCGAATGGAAAAGATGTTGGATAAAATGAAAAAGATTCCTACAACATTGTGTCTATTTTTATTATATTTCTTCATATCTGCAGAAAAATCATATTTTTTTCCTGGAAATGTTGCTAAAGACAGGTAAGGAAAGTATTTTCCCCAGTTCATGTAAACATGAAAGTACGCCGCGAGCAGTTCAATTTCCCATAGAAAAGGAGAAGCTGAGGTTTGGTGGGCGCGCCCCTTGAGGCGATGGGGAAGCGCCCATGTGACGCCTGGTTGTGCTGCCCTATAACATCATCTCAGCCACCCGTTGGACTTAGCAAATCTTTTGAATTTTAATTTTAATTTTCTGGGATTTTTGCCATGTCTTTTATCCCATGATTAAAAGCACAGAGAGTCGCACATCTGGCTTGCCAAGGTCAAAATATTACCGGAAAAACTATTGCTGGATTTTAATTTTTGCTCCTGCCAAAGTTGGTATTAGACAGAACCATTTATGAAAGCCCACTCCTATAATATTTCTAGCTGGATTGAGAGATCAAAGACCCATTCCATTTTCAGACTCAGCTCCTGGATTAAAAAGTTAACCTTTTTTAATGTTTTGCCATTGTATATAAAATCTGGTATAGGAGTTCAGCCAGCACAGAACATTTCTTAGTAAGATATTGTAGGAAATGACTGATTTTCTTTACAAAGAAGTTCAGCCTTTTTTAGTGAGCTGCTGGGTCATTTGGAAAATAAAGTTCTGGGAAAATGACAGGTCAGGAGGACTGATGAAGATTGTAAAGGCATAAAGCACAGCAGCTCCTGTTCACAGACAACTGAAAGTGAGAAGAATTTCTTATATATCTCACTGTTATTAAAATATCAAGTATCCTTAGCCGCCAATTATATAACCTCTATGCTACAAGAGCAAATTATTTTAATTATAGGATTGGAGCATGCTCAGAGACAATCATTTCTCTTGGAAAATAAAATAAACTGAAATTCAGGCATTTCAGAAAAAATATGTTAATTGCTTTAAGCTACAGACTTGTAGTGAGGGAGGTGGGAGGCTCAGAGAAGTTTCATCAGGTCTGGAAAGAAGCAGCAAATTCAAGTTAAATACAGGTTAGGCTGAATCACTGCTACCTTCATATGATTATATTGTGTTATCGAGAGAAAAGGGTCGTTAGTGGCTGCAGAGCAAAAGATGTGAGCGGAGGAAGGGAACAGAGCATCTCTCCTGCTGGAACAGAAGACAAGAAACGAGTCATCTGTACCTGTGAGCAGGCAGTGCCAGTGAGGGGGCACAGTGCTCTCACCACAAAATCGATGGCTCTGTTGAGCATGGCTGAGATTTTAACCTCATGCACAGGGGTTTTGGAGTTGTTTCTTCAGCCTGCAGGTGCAGGATGTTCCTGGTCTTTCAGGAATTGACTTTCAGGTCGATTGGAAGAGAGAGCCAGCAAAAGCCCTCCTGCAGGAGCCGGTGCTGTGGTACTGATCCTGCCGCATGGTGAGAGGGACGGAGAAGAGGGAACAGCCAAGTGAAGTGTGCGCTTGGTTTCCAATTCTCTTCTGGACTTTGTGACCATGAACAGCAGGCTGGAGGTCTTGGCACTGGGTGCATGCCTGAGTGAAGTCACTGCAAATCTTTCATGGACTTTGGAACAAGATCTCCAAAAGCCGCATTTGGCCAGGGGAGAGAATGAGTCAAAGACAATTAGAAGGGGGCAAAGCCCTGAAGATCAGTAAAACAGACACAACCAAACAGACTCACTGCGACTTTCAGCTCTTTGGAGGCTCTCATGGGCACTGGTATGATGCTAGAGTGGTTGCCAGAGGCTGTCACTGCTGTCACAGGGAGATGTTCAGCTCCAGTGGCAACTGCTCAACTCTTGGAAACTGCAGACAAGGGAATATTGCGTCCTGTGGAGTGGATTCACACTAGGAAGTCTAGAAGTTGCTTAATATGCCCTTTCATGAGATAAGATATTCTCATCAGACAATGGTATCCTTTATAATCTATCTTCTTTTCTACACAGAAGAAACAAGAATTGTATGGAAATGTTACCCAGATCTGCTGAATGAATGTAAAAGAGTTTTGCAGATCCATTGAAATCATTCTCCTTTTAGAAGATGAATTACAGTTTTAACTAGAAGAGAGTATTAAGCTAATATCGTTTGGACCAGCACTGCATTTCAAAGGGCATCCAAGCCACTAAGGTCTCCAATGACTCTTTGTCTTATTTTTATTAAGTACTCCATCATTTTAGAAAACACTTCAGGGCTTGTTACAGCTGTAGATGGCTTTAGAATACGGTAACATAATGAACCACTATGACATCCATTTCTACATCTCTCCATTTAGATTACAGAGCAGGGATGCTCACAACAGATGTATTTTGGTGTCAAGGAACTGTTGCTTACTCGCAATTACATTTGACTGTTCCTTAGACAACTCCCTTCAGAAGAAAATTTCGTATGGCACCCATTATTTAATGATCAGTCTTTCTCTTTCTGGGTTTCTAATTTTCAAATATTGACCATTTATTGGTACACCAATATATTCTACTCACAAAAAAAAAAAAAAAAGATAAGAAAAGAAAAGAAAAGAAAAGAAAAGAAAAGAAAAGAAAAGAAAAGAAAAGAAAAGAAAAGAAAAGAAAAGAAAAAGGTGGGTTGTATGACTGTCATTCACAGAAGACAGACGGTGGGAATTCTGCTCCAGCAGCTCTCTTTGACAGGCCCAACACAACCTGGCCCCAACAAAAACAAGGCTTTGCCTGCCCAGGGCTGGAGAGTCTGGGGCTGGGAAGGGCAGGGGCTGGTGGCACAGAGCAACCCTGCAGCGCTTCCAGATGGCTCCTCACTGTGCCCAGCTTCACACCCACGCTGTTGGCTAAAGCCACGTTGTCATCTCTGCTGCATGAGTGCGTGGCTGGTGAACAGAGCATCAACTGTAATCTTCTGGGAGTGCTTATAACTGATGGCCCATCTTCTCTCACAGCCTTGACAAACGCTCAGGAACTCAACAGACAAATTAAAAATGAGGCTCTGAAAAGCAAGACAGGTCTCCAGACAATGCTGCTGACACAACTGCTCTCCAGGGACAAGTTTATAGAGTGCATGTGGAATTCAAGTCTGAATATATGTACACTTGCATATAAATACGTATGCATGTATACATACATATATATAAGCAGTTTTTCGGTAGTTCCAGAATTCCCAATGAACTAGGAAGCAGCTCTGCTTAGTGGAAACTTTTTATTTCAATGCAGAGCTTTTGATTATTTACTTAAAAAGTAGAAACATTGCTACATGAGCACTTTAAACTTCTAAATCCAGAAACCTCAGATACTCACTCAAGTGAGTGAAGCTGGCTCTCACTGCGAAGCTGAGGTTTAAAGAGCTTTTGTTTTCAGCCACAAATAGTATTTTTGTTGAAAAACTCTTACTCTTCCATGGAAAGCCACCTCTCCCCTGTGGGGAAGATGTTGTCCAAGCTCCATCACCCATCCTCTTGCTGGGTGTCTGGGTGCAAAGAGAGGCTGTGCTGTGCTGCTTCTTTTTCCAACATCAGAATAAGATTTGTCATCCATTGGAGTTTTTGCTTTCAGTGAGAGTGTGTCATGATAACAGCAGCAGAAATCTTGTAGTTTTCCTTATGGGGAAAATATGTCCTGATCAACAAAATAAAGAAAAAAAAAAATTATCTCTGGCAGCTTCCAGATCATTAAGTGTAACATCACCAGAAGGCTGGCACTATCTAGACATACAGCAGGCCCTTGAAAGAAAATCTTTTTTGAAATCTTGCCTTATTCAGGAAACGGGCACAAAGAGGCTGGCGTGCTCATAGGCAGCTTCTTCAGTTGTCCCCTCTTCACTGTTAGCTCTCTTTTTATCTCACCTGCGTTTCAAGGGAGCTCAGACAAAGCCAAGAGCTGAGCTGTAGGAACGGGTGGAAAGATGGTGTTGCCATGTTATATATTATCACAGCGATCACCATGGAAACGGGAAGATGGGACTGACCTTGCTAGTCTGCCACTGATCCTGCAAGGGCTCAGCCTTGCATCTCAAGTTAAGCTCTTCTGGGATTGGAGATACACATCTGAAGTTAATAAATGAGAGGGGTAAAAGTCACAGAATTTTGGAAATGCAAAATGGAGGATCCTTTAATCTGTGCTTCAGATACGCTAGCTGTGAAAGAAACAACTATTTCTGTGCGAATGGTTCACTGAGATGTAAAAGAGGTTTAATATTAAGTTCACTGTAATTATACAGTTCCTTAGGCTTTCTAGTGCCTTTTTATAATATAAGCCTCCAAATGGGAATATAGCTAATCCCTTTTTTTCAAAAGCTCCCTCGCATCCTCATTCCCTGGGCAGTGACCAGCTGCAGCCCGCAGCGCATGCTCCTCTTCAGGAGGCTCCAGACATGCAGTGACTCCATGCTCTGCTCACCTCTCCCTGTTAACTTCACAACTTAGAGCATTTCTGTTATCAAGACGAGACAAGGATCACCCTGAAAAAGAAACTGGATGCTTACATATGTTTCCCTCTCATGTAGGTACAGAAATGTTGTTTTAACCACATTTTTAGTGATATCGTGTTGCTATATTTATACAGAAAGCCAAATCTCCTGCATCGGTGTGACGGCTCATCAGCTTGCAGTTCTCACTACAGGATCGGTTGTGTTCCCTGCAGAAGTGGCAGCAGCCCTTGAGATGCCCTGGGACGGGGTGCAAGGAGGTCTTGGCTCTGGCTGGAAGCAGATATGGAAACACTGCGTCCGCTGGAGTGTGTAAGATAACACGTGCTCCAATCCTGCCCTTCTCCTACGGAAGCAGCCAGACACCAACATCTCCAGGCCAAGAGTCTTTCCAGGGTTCCTTCTGTACCAAGGACCTGCACGTGATTCTCTCTTATGCTCACAGAAGAGATGGATGAGAAAGCATTCATGACAACAAAGGCAGGCCAGTCCCCTGATGCTGAGCAAAGAATTCATTACACAATACAAATATAAAGTACAGTAAGAATAACTGATGAGCTGAGGTAATCCAGCAGTGAAATGTGCAAAAGGCCAGAAATGGAAGAACCTGGGTATCTGCAGCACCCAGGCTACAAATGTACATAATCTATTCCAGACCTGGAAGCTGTTTACTTGCAGATACCCACTGCAGTGAACCAAGGGTTTGCATTACGTTTATTCCCCTCCAGAAACAATAGTGTTTCCCCCACTGGATTCTGAGTCTGCCTTTTTCAGTAACAATAGCGGTGCAATTTTAAATTAATTTGAAGAATGATAAGTTAGGTAGCCACTATGGCCTGAATAAATAAGTTTTGTCTCCAGAAATTTCATTTCACAGGCCTCATACTGTTGTTTTAGGTACGTGCATGTGACTGGAAATGTAAAAAAGAAAAAACAGTAAAAATATTTGCATGGGCTTAATTTGTTCTTTGTTTTTTGACCTATGTCCACAGGTGACCTATATAGATTCTTACACAGCTGTTTGAAATTATGAGGATGCTAGTTTCCTGCTTATATTTAATTTAGTTTATAAATCTTTCACAAGTTTTATGTCTTCTCATGCTCTGAGAATTGGGTGATAGCGCCTTGCTGTTTGCATTACTCTGACTAGATTGCAGGGTTTTTCAAAGGGGAGACATTTTTTGCATTCCCTTCTCTTGATCTTTTCTGCTGTCTCTTCATTTTCATAGTAGTTTGTCTTCTCACTGGTGTTACAAACCCATCACATCCTGCAGAGAACAGATTCAGGATGGCCTGAAAAAAAACCCCAACTGTTATTTAAGAGAGTGAGGCAGACAACCTTATTAGACTAGCACAGTGTGTTGCTACATTAAGCTCTAATCGAGGGCTATTAATATGAAACGGAAAAGCTTACCTACCTCCAGCTTTTGGGGAGCTCTGATGTCAGTGCAGGATCCTTTTGCTTCCATTTTATCGACAAACTGCACTTCTAAATGACACTAATTTTAGCATTCACTTTGCTTAATTAGCGGCTTTAACACAACATCAGGAGGCCGGGCCAGTCCTGTGTCCAGCTGGAGCTGTCAGGGCTTTCCCCTGTGAAGTTTCTAGGTGTGGATGCTACATTTTTGGCTGCTGGTGTTCTCAGGTTGTTGCAAAACCACCGGTGGCTGATTTACTCCTCCTGCTCTCCCAGTGGCGATGCAGAAAGGCTGGGTAACGAGGGGCTGCCGGGTGGGTGGCACGGGCACAGGCGCAGCACCGCCACGGAGGAGCAGGCGGAGGGAAGAGCTGGCAACTTCTCGAAGCCGAAAGTTCAGCCTGAAATGCCTCGAGAGGTGCACCCTGCAGCCACCAGTGTTTCCCTCACAAATTATTGTCTAATTCACTCAACCTTAATGTCTTTGTCTTGGAAGAATGCAGCTACACTGCTTTCTGTCTTATTTCAACTTCCGCTCCATGCCATCGAGGTCTGGCTGGATTTACAGCTTCTGATACTGATGGGCAGGAGGAGAGGATGGAAAGAGGGAGAGAATGTGATCTGCTCATTCAAGGAAAAAATTAGCAAAATATTTTTTTACTTTAACCATCTGACATGCTCTATAGAAAGCAGCTATTGCTTTGGCTACATTCACACTTATGGAAATCGTTGTTTCCCCATGGCTCCCTGAGGGAGCTATGTGCACAAGCACACCCGCACCCGCACACGTCGGGGTCCCTTGTTTCGTGAGGGCAGTTTCCCTCTGCAGATAGCTCTGCTGTATGCTGCGGATAGGAGGATGGGTATTTATGGTTAAGGAAATCATTGCTTATATATTTTGCAATATTATCAATGAATCCTAGCCATGGAGCAAGACACTTCAGTGGCGCTTTACAGATGACAAATCAACAAGAGGCCACTGGCCCCATGCCTGGCTGAGGAATGCAAGCCCTGAGCTTTCTGGCTTTATGAGTGGGGCACTGACTGCTGACGGAGCTTCTCCTTACTTCATTTGAGAGCATAAATACTTCATTTTCTATTAAATACTTCATTTAATTTTCTATTAAATACTTCATTTCCATTAAAAGCAAACAAACGAAAACCAACTAACCCAACAGGATAATCCTGAAGGTCATGACTTGCCAGGTGTTTCACAACGTGGTTGAATTCGGCCAAGGGACATTACCAAGCAATCATCCCAGCAGCAATGGGCTCAGTGCTATGGAGGCATGCTGGCTGCTGGGGAAAGTGCATTCTTTACGAATGCTGCATCGGTGGTTTCTCAGAAGCTGCTCAAAGCCACGTGAAACTCACACTATACACAGAAAGAAGAAGGCAAGAAGGCAGTTGCCCTTCAGCATGTTCAGCATGTTCAGCATGTCCTTTTTTTTTTTTGTTGTTAGTGTGAAGAAATGATTGCTCAGCCTTTCAGGTAATAAAGCATAACCATTTACAACGGAAATATTAAATAAAAAGATGTTTGCTTCAGCATAGCACTAAAATTCCAACATTTTTCATGGGCATGGAGCTGTTCTGAGATTCCTGGCACCTCCAGCTTCCTTCTTGGCAGAGAGAGCTTGTGGAGAGCTTTCTCACCACTTCTTCCAGATGTTCTCCAAGGGGAAGACCTGGGCAGGTTTCTGGGGTCTCAAATTTGCCTCCAGCTGCTGTAGGAAGCAGTTGGAGGCAATGGTATGCAGAGGGAGAGGGTCTTGCGTTGTCATGCAAAACCTTGACAGCAGCAAGGAAAACTCAAGGGAAAAAAAAACAAGGGAGTTTGGCATAAATACATAGTTCTGTAAGGTAATATTTTTTCTTTTTTTGTTGATTTTTTTTTTTTTAACTGAGGTATCAGCGTGTGCCTGGCTCATGTAGTTTTATCTTTAAAATAATGTAGGCTAAAAATAAGAGCTTGGCAAGGCATTTGAGAATTTGCTAAATTTTACTAAACAGTATGAGCTGAAATATTTTCCAGAAGGTGCATAAAGTTATTTCATTTTTTAAAGAAGTCAATATTCAATTTCAAAAACATTTACGTATTATATTTGTCCTAATGAAATTCTGAGGAGCATTAACAATATAAATATAGGGCTACCTGAAATTGCTATTTTTCACTTAAAAAAGTAACCTCAAGTAGATTTATTGCAGTTTTTAATATTATTACTATTTTAAAGTACATAGCAAGCAATGAAACAAACAAAAAATTAGTTATTTGCATGATCACGCTGGAATTTACTTTAAGCTGGAATTACCTCCTGAACACAAAATTCTGTACAACAGTATTTTGGGAAATGTGACAAAGCTGCAAAGTTTTTGATAAAATGGTGTGTATTGGCAACGCCGTGGGGAACAGCCCAGTCCACAAACTTCCAACCTTCAAATAAGAGCAGTTAGAGGCAAAACTTCCCAGGGGTGCCCCACGCTACCCAGCCTGGTTCATTCTTTCTTTGATAAAACGTCTAGATTTCTCTCTCTGTTTTCCCATGGACGGGGGGGTGACGCTGGGGCTGGGGGCCCTGCGAGGAGGCCTGGGACGGTTGTGCAGCCCCTGCCAGCAGCAGTGTGGGCAAGAAGTCAGCTCTCGGATGGCAGTTTGGAGATGGTGTTTGGAGATGGAGGTGCCTAAGGCCACTGGTGATTTATGAGAATGCCTGAATGGCCGCTTGGGACTGGCAGAAAACGTGGGACTGAATGGGGGCCTACACCTCTCTGCAGAGGCACCTGGAAGCCAGGCATGCTGTGTACGAGGGTGTCTCAGACGGCAACGAGGCCCTCTCCTGCTCTCTGGTGACCACAGTGGGAGCCTGGACACTGCATGGGAGCAGGCACCCTGACAAGGCGCACTGCGAGAGCCCTGGCTGCCAGCTCGGCCGCCTGTCCGGCTGTGCGGGCTCTCAGCTGAAGCCGAGCCCAGGACCGGGGCTCACCACGGCTTCCTGGGCCCTGGAGTGGTGGTGCTGGGCAGGCCTTGCCGACCCAGAGCAGCGGTGCAGGGATGAGCAGCCTCTCACCAAACGCAGCAGGCTTTTGAGTGCTGTTGAAATCATCCAAAGAAGCTTTACTGGTCTCTGATGATCACTTTGGGTCTTTGCTGTTCCAACTGGCACAGACAAGGTCTCTGACATAAATCTGAAGACAGTTCATGCATAAAGCCTTAATCTTCTGTTTTAGTATTTGAAAAGTGAGACCTGGTAGTTCCACATCTTCAGGAGGCTGTTCATAACCATGAAAATACATGGGGGAGAGAAAGGGGTAAGAAAACTGGGAAGGGTATTCCTATTGACAGCATTTACTCTGTACAGGAGGAAGAAGGGCAAATCTATTCATCTGTCCAAAAGTCTCAGACTTTCCTTGGGAAGTGAGAATAATTATGTTTGAAAAGGTCAGAGTGAGAGTTTAAATCCAGAATGCCAAAGAGGAGAACATGCCGGATGCTCTGTGACAAAGGAAAGTGAAGAACACACACGAGTTGCCAAACAAATTGGATGTGTCATTTAGTTGAAATAAGTTGCTCTGCAAGAGCACGCATACCAGCTTGGCGGGGAAGGCAGCCCGTGGCCCCGGGCAGCTGGGCGGGCACGGCAAGGGCAGAAGCAGTGGCCAGCTCCATGCACGGAGCCCTCTGGCACCCTCGGTCCTCACCGGTGAGCCAGGGAGTGCAGCAGCACGGGTGCCCTGCGCCCCTCAGGTCCCTTTTGCTGCCTTTGGAGGCTTCGGCTGTTGCAGGTGCTATTTGAAACTTCCTTTTCCAATAGTCTTTGCAGGCATTTCTTTCTTTCCTCGCAGCATCTGCTAATTTCCTAAACCCTCCTGTAACTGACTTTAGGAGTCAACATAACAAAGTGAGTGTTTTCCTGCATGCCCTCCACCCACGAAGGACTGTAGGCAGGAGCAAGCCTGTGGGACAGCGCATGGGGCCGGCATGCCGCAGCAGAGCACGAGGCGTGGGCAGCGTTTGCTGCCAGGTGCCCTGCAGGCAGCTGCAGGATGGTGATGGTTGCTGCAGGAATTAATTTTCAGTATGGAATTGAATTAGTTTGCATCTGTGGCGGCTCAAAACTATAGAGTGAATTCTTGCTGTAGTCTGGTCAGGACTGAGGGTAGCTCTGCAGAGGAAGTGTCAAGGACGTGTGTTCCCTGCCCATGGTTAGCGTGTGCTATTTTATCCAAGTGGTAATCTGGGAATTATCAGATATCAGAGCGGTTAACTTTTAGTTAAAAAATAAAACTTTTCTTGTCTTTGTTCCTCAGGCGTTTAGTCAGAACTGTCCACCTTAATCAATCATCTAGATATCAACAGTACTTCTTTGTAAGAAGTGATAAAAGAGAGGTTTCAAAAGACTGTGATACCCTGGGATCTTCAGTAAGAACAGCCACAGAACTGGATCAGAAAACACTGAAAAGGAATGAGAGTTTTTTCTCACTGTTAATTGAGTAGAATATTTCATCTAACTACCGAAGACATTTTTTTTGATGAAAAAAAAAAAAATCTTATTTGGGGGAATGAGAGATAGGAAGATTCGAAGCAGCAGCACTGTGCCCAGGTTACCATATGACATATGTGGTGGTTTCCTACTGGTGGTCCTACATCACCTGGTGCATGATGGCACCTGAAGATCTGTGAGGTGTTTCCTGGGCCAATTTGGTGCTGCTAGCTCCATAACTGTTCCCAATCTCGCCTTTGATCAGGCTCTGTGGCACAACATTGGCTGTAGAGGATCTGGGAAGGCTGGAGTACGCCCAGGGCACTGGGCTGAGCCTCCAGGGAGGGAACTCCTGCTGAGTCAGACTGATCCTGTACCTCCAAATTGTCTCTGCTTGTTTGAATCCCACTCCACATCAGCCACCAAGTGCCTTTTGGGTGAACATTCGTTCTGAGTTTTAAAAAGTCTCCAGTGACAGACTGCACTACAGTTTCTGGAAAACCATGCTAAGAGATCCTTACATTCATCATTAAAGCGTGCATTCCTTGTCTACCTGCAGCACCCATCCACTTCTTCTCTTTGCAAAACGAACTTGGAAGCCTTTTCTCAAATTTCATTTCCTGCATAGACGTTTGCAGATAACATCATGTTTTCATTCTCTCCAAGCTAAATGGAGAGTCTAGATGGGACTCCTGACATTTGTTGCTAAAAAAGGAAAGGCTGTCCCCAGCCTGCTGGTGGCTCTCACGGGGCTCCCACGGGGCTCCCAGCTCTGCCGCTGCCCCACTGGGTGGCCTCCTCGCAGCCCCTGTCCTCACGCTGTCTCCCACTGAACCTGGTGTCAGTAGCTGCTGCCAATCCAGCACCCCAGTAAAACCTCTCTTGCTCCCTGCTAGCTGCGGTTCTTGGAGAGCGTGCAGTCCTGTGCTCTCATGTCAAGTGCTGCTCAGTGTCTTATGCTGTCATTCAGTTAAGTGGAGTCAGGCTGTGAGCCAGCCTGGAAAGCTTTAATTGCGAGTTCTGAACTGTTTTCTCATGACAAATGTGGGTGGACTGTGCCTGAGAATGAATTTCCCATAGACACTCTTGTGAGCAGAGTTTCAATGTAAACGGAAGTTGAACACGAATATAGAGATGTCTCATGCATGTTCACACTGACATTAGTTTAGGATTCAGACAAATAGTCATATATTCTATTACTGCATTCACACAGCTCTAATCTAGAATAATAGACTTACTGGATAATTGCAGAGACTTTTTAACATGCACCATCGCATGAATTAATCAAATGAGTCAGAGCTGTTTTGCAGCCTAACGAAGAGCCGCAGTTGTGGCTGGCTACAGCAGGCTGGCAGATGTGTCAGCCTGAGACATCCCGAGGTGCTATGCCCCCTGCCACACCCCGCCCCGCCCNTCCTTCTTTGGCACTCCAAAGGTATCATTGCACAAACACACTTCCAAGCCAAGAAAACACCAATTTGACGTTAAATCTGTGACAACTTCCTACAAGCTGTGCTCATCGCCATGCGCCACATCCCAGCACACGTGCTATCAGGTCAGCTGTTAGACAAAATATATTTTTAGTGACAAGCCTGCTGCCCAACGCATTTGTTCAGCATTTCACAAGTGGTTCCATGCCATGGAGCAGAAGCCTCAGTGCTGGGGCTGTGCAGCTCTGACCTGCTGGGCTCTGCTGGCAGGGGCTTGGCAGGAAAGCCCCGAGCCGTGGCACCGTTGGTGGGGCTGGCAGCCCGCGGCACCGACCTGCTGCGGGGCCGGGGAGCTGATTTAAGGCAGCCCCCCTGTGTGCTTGGCAATGCCGTTCTGAGATTTATCTGTGCAAGAGTGGTGGAGTAAGTGGATGTTAAGTTGAGCACTGCGATAAAATGCAGTTTTTAAAAAAATTATTACGCATTTATACATCTTTTTTGTTATTATTATTATGGGAATTAGCAAGCCCTGCTAGTCATTGTGGCCTTATTGAAAAAGCAAGTGACTAAGAGAAATGATATTTCCTCTTTCCTTTTCTTCCTCCCCAAAACTGTAAAACAAAAAGAGAAACATCATCTCTTGAAGATTCCACTTTTGCTTTTAGAAAGAAAACAAAACCAGAAAAGATCGAAAAAACAACAACAACATCAGCAACAAAAAACCCCAGAACTTTTCAAATGAAATAAATTTCACCTAAAGAGAACAAACTCAGGCCAGAACAAAGCCCTCTAATCCATAGCTCTGCCAGACCGCCCTTCCCACAGGGTGGCAGCAGCTGCTCCGCTGCCCACTTCACCAGGCCCCGAGAGGAGCACTGAGACGGAAATCGGCTGAGCATGTTGCCAATGCTGCAGTGTGCAAGCCGGCTTCCTCATCCCCCTTCCCTTCCTCTTCCCCTTCCCCACAATTAGTCCTCCTTTTCCCGCGCCTGCTGCAGGCTGCCGCACCAGCCCCGTGAGTCCCCATGCCACCCTGCGATGGCATGGCCCAAGAGGTGAGGGAGATGACGCTGAGGCCTGGGGATGCCACTGGGGCATCTGCCACACTGCAACCGATGTCTTACAACTCGTTGGGGGGTTCTAGTTTTTTGTTTTCTTATGAAAGTGCTTAATCATCTAAACCAATACTTTCCACACAAAAAGATTAGTGATGCTAAATATCCAAGTTACAAAAAATTTTTCTCAATATTTTTTAAATGAGGATGTTCCTCTTTATTTTAAATGCATTTTTTTTTCATAAAGATAAGGCACAGCTAAAAACCAAAGTAGATATTTTTAACTTCCAAGTGTGAACTGTTTGGTTGGCTCACTCCCGGCCTCCTGAAGGGCGCGGAGCAGCGAGGCGGTGCCGGTGGACGGAGGCCAGGGGAGGCTGCGTGGAGGCGGGCGGGGGCAGCTGTGCTCAGAGCCGCGTTTCGGTGGCCGTGGGCATCAGCCCGACTCAGCCTCCCGAGACCCCAGCTCGGGCAGCGCTTGCCAGCTCTGTACCTGCCTGCACGTGGGATGCAGTGCCCAGGCCAGCCTGCCGGCTCTCGGCGGCCAGAGGAAAGGGAATTAAATCCTGATTTAGGTGGTGCAGCACTGTGAAAGCTTCATGCTCTTAGATGGGCAAGGGGTGCAGAGCTGAAACTAATGAGACTAAAAATACTACAGAAAATGCACAGGGTCCATGGATACAATTTTGAATGCAGTTAAAACTTATTACATCAGCTAGGACATTCCAGACGTGTCTTTCTGTCACATGTTAGAACTAAAATACATCCAATGTGCTTGGTACAGTTCAACCTAACAGGCATTTTGATTACAAATACTGCTACTCTCTGAAATCAGTGCGGTGCTGCTGAAAAAGGTTCAAATGCTAAGGCTTTAATCAAAGATTTCAAGTTCTCTTTCCTTTGCAAATAGATTAGAGCTGAGTAAATGCAAAAGGGACTGTGTTTCCCTAAATGAATGACCTGTTCTTAAAATGGTAAAGAGAACAACAAATACATAACACTATATATTTCTTTTCTGTTATATTCACTTACCCTGCTTTTTTCAAGGAAATCGATGTTTGGGGATTATGCTGGCAGTGAAGATAAAAAAGTTTGCCAGACACAATACTCCTCATTACAAAACCACATTTTAGCTGCTAAAAACTTTAGCTGCTAAAAACTGCCAAGGTTTCCAAATCAGGCTCTTCCCTCAGGCAGATGGTTTTTGGATGGCTTAAGAAAAAACTCTCTTGGCAAGTTTCTGTTGTCTGCTTGTTCCCTCTCCCCTTTTGGGAGGAAGAGTCAAGAAAACCAATGCAAAATGATGCAGTGGGCTCATATGATCACGGTGCCTCCAGCTGGATGGGGCCCAGCGGTCCCCAGCCCCTTCTGCAGCCTTGGGGTGAGGGGACAGCTATCTGCAGCCAGAGACAGACCTACTGCATGCCTTTCTTCTGGGACCTCAGCGCTTGTCTATGATATCCAGGGGCAAAATCCCTGAACAATTCCCAGTGGAAGGGGCCATGGGGGTCCCCGGGGCAGCCTGTGTTCAGCACAGTTCCAGCAGCTTGCTCAGGGCCCTCTTCCATCAAGCTGTGAGCATCCCCAAGATGCAAAGCCCACTGCCTCTCTGGGACCCTGCTGCAGACCCTGGCCACCCTTGGGATGGAAACTTCCCCTGATAACAAGTTCGAAGTTGTCACATGTAACCCGTGCATAAGCCGTGTGTAACCTGTGTGTAAGTCATGTGTAACCATGCCATTGTCTCTCGCCCTCCCTGCCACAGGCAGCAGCGAGCTCCTCGCCCTCTCCCTCCTGGCTCCGACCGTGCTGTGCTGCCCGCAGCAGCCCGGGGAGCGGGACTGGCCCCATGCCGGGAGGGGCTGGCGCCCGGCTCGCACCCAGAGGTGCCCGGGGTGCGATGGAGCTGCGCCCCGCCAGGGCGGTCCCCTTTTGCTGCCTTGGCAGACTGCCTTCCAGCGAGCTTCCTTTGCACAGATCTGTTTATTTTGCTTGCTGAGGTGCTATAGGAAAGGGAACTTCTGGTTCAAATGCACCTTGAACAAGTTTAAAGCATGGAACCGCCCCGCAGCCGCTGGCCCTGGCCGCCAGTGTCAGCAGTTCATGCTCAGCGGGGAGACAAGGGCAGGAGCAGAGCCCTGCCGGGTCAGGGTCCGACAGCTGCTCTGACACCGATAGCCGAGGGGATGGAATTTTTTTGCTCCTTCTGTATAATCTCCTAAGCCTCAGTCCTTCTCTTGCTTAATCGTCGTTTTTACTGAATTAACATGTCTGCTGTATTGCAGAAAAAAG
Source organism: Chauna torquata (assembly GCA_013399475.1). Classification (NCBI taxonomy): domain Eukaryota; kingdom Metazoa; phylum Chordata; class Aves; order Anseriformes; family Anhimidae; genus Chauna; species Chauna torquata. The sequence goes on from VXAL01003045.1 coordinate 156,693, forward strand.
ACATTTTTCATACCTTGCCTACCACGAGGTCTCGTTGCTCTTTCCCGTATCCGTGTATGTTTTTCTCATTCTATGTTTAATCAGGGCAACCTTTGGTTTCATTGTTATGCAGATAACATGCAAGCATCTCATTGTTTCTTCAGATTCTCCAAAAATAATTCCCACTACTGATTGGTGTTTTCTAATACAATGCATAATAGATTCTTTCAGAAATAAACATCTCTCCTTGATTTCCTCATTGGGGTTCTGTCATTTTACTTTCCTTCCCGTGTCCATGACTCCTGATGAGTCCGGTGCTCAGGAACTTGCCCTGCTCAGGATATTAAACAATGGAAAAAAGCTTGCGTAAATCTTAAAAATAGCATAGCAGACACTGCCTGAAAGGCCATGAACAGACTAACAAATGTACTTGTAGCCTCCATAATTAATTGTCACCACTCTCTTTTCTTGTGTGTCAGAATTCTTTTAAAATTCCACTCCGTGCAGTCTCAGCGTGATTTAATCAGCCTAGTGAATAATTTGTAATACCATCTTAATGAACGGACATCTGGGGGAAGACTGATGGGAAAGACAGTCTCCACATCGGTGGATATCTGTAGGCTCAACAGCTAGCCCAGCCCTCTCCAAAGCCGGCACTTTCTTCCTCCTAGAGACATTTTCATTAGTGCACTGTCAATTCAAGTTTTCACGTGATTTCTGTAAGTTTCTTTTCCCGTGCCCATATATTAAGGAGCTTTTCTCCCTCTGGACAACTCCAGTGCTAGTTCACCATGTCCTTTCCCTACTGGCAGCAGCCCTTCTCTACGACAGCCACGGCTGCCCTGCAGTGGCTCCAGCCCGCACTGTTGGAGATGCTCTGGGCGACTCCTCGCCAGGGCTGCCACCCGCGCGCGCAGCAGCGGTGTGCCTGCGGGCTGTCCTGCACCAGCGGTGCCGCCTGTGCCCAGCAGCGTGCCCCACCTGCACTTTTTTTCTTCTGTGCTTTCCACATTTCTCCTCATTCTTTCTGTCTGGGCTAACAAGAAGGACAGTATTTTCCACTGTGCATTTTTTCTTCAGTATTGTTGCTCATGTGCCGAAGAGATCAGAAATGAATTATAAATTGTAATTAACAAATTTTTGTTTTGCTTTGTTCTGTTAATTTTTTTTGTTAAATATTTTATTAATTAACAAAATTAATCTTAGGAATGAAAATACCATTTTGTGCTATTACTGTACCGTACATGGGAGAACTTCGCTGTTGCTCACTATGCTGCTGGGGCTGGGGTCACGCTAGCGCTGCTTCTCCGCCTTTTGGCAGGAAGGTGCTCTGGTGCGTCAGCTGGAGGGGCTTCACAAGATCTCACTGACCCTCTGCCTCTGACCTTCAGTGCTGTATTCAGGAAAATCACTTCACAGCTCTGCATTGCTGCTTCCACTTCCCCTATTTCTTAACCTTATTTATGGTGCAAATGCTTCAAGGTGAGGCAGGATTTGTCGCTCTGTCTGCGTCTGTCAGTGCCTCACACAACAATGCCTGGGGCTTTGCCAAGCTAGCGGGTGACCCGAAACATTACTGCTTGCGATGACTGTTCTCCACCCATGCCACCTTAAAGAGGACAACTGCAGCTTGCCATTCAAGTCAGCCCCGACTCCAGTTGTGCTGTTTGCACGTGGCCGTGCAGCCACCAGTGAACTGTCTGGAAACATCCCTGCAAGGCAGGATAACAATTTTTTCTCATCCTTCAAACACACAACTCAGTTTCCTGTAGGACCACAAACCTTTCACTATTCATGAAAGGATTTTGCTGTGCGCTCAGGGCTCTCCCAGCTGCAGAGTGCACAGGAGAAAGCAGCAACGGTAGCAGGCCAATGCTGCTTGAATGAGGCACATGCAAAGGAGATTCACGTCATACACAAGATCTCAGTGTTATCATTTGGAAATGAATTCATTTTCTGTTCAGACCAGAACTGCATCCTCACTGCAAAGTCACTGAAGATGCACATTTTGTTCTGATCCATGCCTGGTTCAGTTCCACATTTGTACAGTGTTGTACCCAGTGTGAGGGGGAAAGCAATTACCTAATGCATAAACAAACAAGGATCTCCTCAGAAGGATGTAAATCCAGTAAGGGTGCCATGTTGTTTGGAATTACCATGGTCCAAGGAGCTGTGGTTTGTAGTGCTTTGAAGCAGGACAAAACTGCCCAGGATCTCCTTCCTGAGAGCAATTGCCTTGGTCATGGATGCAGGGCATAAAGTCAGGCAGCTGAACACTTGGGCTGGCATCCTACAGAGCAGCTCGGTTTTAGGAGTGCTGGGCACCTCCAGATCCTGTTAAGATGCATTTTGGAAACACCGGCCATGGTTCATGGAGTATGGTTGCCAGTAGTGCCTCATAGAAGCCAGGTCCTGCAGGTGCCACCGCCACATCAGCAGGGGGCTGGCAGTGCCTGCTGCCACAGGACACCCATGAGCGAGCTCCTTGCAGCAGCCATGAGAAACTCTACTGCAGCCCACAAAAGAAATGGAGGCCACAGAAACAAAGGGGAGAGGCAAAAAGACTTGTTGAAGCCTACAGCCTACAGCTAGCTTCCCCTGCAAGGATTTTGTAAAACAAGGGCAGAGTTAGCCAAGAGCAGAGCATGCTCTGTGTGCTTCTCTGTTCTGATGTGTCAGACATTCAGCAGATGAATGCCCATTGCAATGACTGGGAAAACAATCTATGCAAAGATAAAAAAGGAGAAAAATGCAAGTTTGATTCAGTTTGCGCAATGATCCACAGACGTGCTCTCTTTTAAATGTGCCACCGCAAGTCGCATACAAATGGCACACTGTGCTGGTGTCCGTGTTCTGCCGCAAGCTGCTTCATTGGGCAGCTCCTGACACGAGGTATTTCTGACTGCGCTTCCAGCACTCAAAACAGCCCTGCGAGACCTGGCACTGTGTGGCTGGGGTGGCTCCAGGGGACCCGTGCTCCTCAGCTCGGCTCGGGCGGGCCCGCAGGGAAGCAGCTGCTGCCGCCAGCTCCCACTGGCCTCCTCCAGGGGCCGGCCTCCTCAGGTGCCTCTGCCTGCCCGGCGGCTCCTCTGGAGGAGCAGGCACTGACAGAGGTCCCGGACAGGCAGAGGGTGTGCAAGCCTGCATGGCATCGGCCACAGCTGGGCATGAGCACTGCATGTCCCCTCCGAGAGCAGGGGGACAGGGGCAGCCGCGGCCGCCGCAGCAGGATCCGTCCTGGAGCGCTTGGAGCACCTCAGCACCCTGGCCCCGTGGCAACCCAGCCCCTCCCCATCTGAGCAAACATTTAGTCCCTTACCAGTAAAACACCCTTAGTGTCTCCACATCTCTGTGCATATTTGTGTGTGCACATCTGCGTGCACATCTGTATGTGCGTGCTTCATAATGGAAAATAGGAAAGAAAATGAGGAGACACAGGAGTGTTAAAGGACTACAAGTTTCTGTACTTGTAGTATCTCCCTTAAAATGCCTCATCCAAGACAAATTACAGGAAATATTATTTGTGATTGAGGCAGAAAGTAGTTGGAAAGAGAGCACGCTTTGCAGATAGCCCCTGATGCAGATAAATCATGTAGGTTCACAGTTTTGAACCTCCTCTTTCTCCTCTCTGTCTGGAGCCTCCAGCAGTGCAATGATTTACACAGGGAAGGCTGGATTCATGGCCACGGAGAGTACAGACTGCTGTATTTCAATGAACATGCAATTTCCTGACAGCTTCCTTTTGTGGAAAACCTGTGAGACAAACATTACCTAAATCAGAGGCCAGGCCTCCAGCAATAAATTAGGTTTTCTGTGGCAGGCAGTGGGGGCTGCCTCTGCAGCCCTGCCGCTGGCACCGGGGCCCCAGGCACCTCTGGGCGCTCCCAGCGCCTCCCCAACCTCTCGTCTTGGGTATCCAGGTGTTTTCGGAAATTCGGGTGAATTTTGATTGGTTCAATCAAAAAAGTGCAGGTGGGGAAGGGAAATCTGGAAAAGCCAAAAAAATTTCTTTCACTGTCTCAGAATAAACTCTTTATTCAGAATCATTAAACCATGCTAAATACACATTATTAAAGAATCAATGTGTTACTCATTTTTTGTTTCAGATGAGACAAACTATTTGAACCAAAATCAAGATATTTGGAATTATTCTTTAAGTGCAACTAAACAGATAAAAGAAGAATCTCCTTGGCCCTTATTCAGTCTGCTGCTTTCTCTCTAAATCATTGAAAACATGTCAAAAAAAAGTGAAGTGAAATCCATTACAGGAAAGGTATCTTACACCTGAACAGGCACATAAAACATGCTCATTAATTTACTTTCTTTTCAATAGCTCAGTTGCCTTATCTATCTCAGCCATTCAGTCTAATTTAATTGGCTGAAAAATGTTAATTCTATTTCTCTTATTCTGTCATATTTTATAATCCTGGAAACACAAGATCTAACTAGCCCAATGTTAAATAAATCTTCTGAAAGTACAGCTGCACTTCATTTTCAAACAGCAGAAAAATAGACTGAACAACATCATTAGTATCTTTGGTCCACAGTCGTTTTTTTTATTTTTTTATTTTTTTATTTTTATTAAGATGCATAAGAGGAGAATTCACGAGAACAATGAAGCAAAATGCTAATGACACAGAAATGTAAGATTATTTTATCTTCACAAAATATGTATATTGAAACTCAGTATCACTGAAAATTATGTGTTCGACACTTTCAATCATCTAACTGAAAACTCTTAAGTTTCCTAATTATTTTAGCATAATCAAAGGCATTTTGAATTCTAAATTTAGATTAATTTTAAATTTTCTCCATAAAAATAAAGCAAAATCCACTCAATGAAAAAAAAATCAAAATCATCCAAAACATTATGTTCATAGACATATATATAAACTACTTATACAATACATATATTTATGTATGAATAGTTTAATTACATATTGCATATATTGTATATATCATACATATTACTTTAATATTATATTCTAATACATATACTATCATTGCATGCTATTGTATATAGTATTATATATTAAGTATACAATTATTGTATATATAGATGCACATACAAAACTTTTCTTAGGTCATATTCAATTTCCAATTATTTAATGTTTTCTTGCAAAACTTGAGATATGAGCATCACGTCCGTTTCCTGGAAAACTTGACCAAGACAGCACACCTTGATGTCTTATAAGAAATATGTGACCAAGACAGCACACCTTGATGTCTTATGAGAAATATGTTGCTTAAATTTTGGGGCTGTATCAACCAAGTGATAAAGCCACAGCCCAGCCATGACCCAAATGCCACAAGCGGTGGCTGCAGCTGGTGGGCGGCTCATGGCCACATCCTGGCCACGCTCCCACCAGTGCTGTGTGCTGCTGGAAGAAGCGGTTCCAGCCCCTGGCCCTGGGGCAGCACGAGGCATCCTATCCCACCTGCCCAGAAAGAAGCAAAATGAAGGAAGTCTAGCAGCAGCTGGACTTTCAATACCAGGACTGAACAACTGCCCTCAGATCCATACTAAAGTGTCTGGCTGGGGCTGCGGGTCTCATGTGATGGCTGACCCTTCCCCTCCCAGCACCAGGCAGGATGGGGATGCTCGCCTCTGGGTGAGACTTGGACACTCACCCTGGTGTCATGATTTCCCAAAGCCCAGTAGCTGCTGTGTCCTTATCTGGGTGAAGGAGCCAGAGGTAGCACCATACCTTCATTTTGCAAGATGCTTTGGAGGACATCAGATGGAGTTTCTGAGTCTTGGTTGTGTGCACGGGGAGGTGATACTGTGCCTCCACGTCTTGCAGTGTTTGGTGTCCTGGGGGGTTCTCTCCAGGAGAGTGCACTTACTCTGCCACGCAGGCTGTTAATCTGTGAGGGTCACATTTTGCACTGATTCCATTAGTTTATTAGTTCGTTAAATACCTTGTGGTTTACATTTTCAGGTAAAGTAATACCCCTAAAATCAGCAGAAATGAAAAAATCCAGAGCAAAATATGCTTTCTTTTCTGGTCACAAGATATCAAGGGATACCAGAAACCAAGAAATAAACCAGATGCATTTGCATTGTAGTTTGTTATGTCTTGCTGTAGGAAAGCAGGGTGCTGCATCAAAACGCTCTCTTTCTCTGCTTCCCTTCTCTTTGCATTGTTAGGATCTATCAAAAAGGAAGTTTTGAGGAAAACAGGGTTTTATTAGAAGCTGAATATGTCATGCTAAAAATATAATGAAAAAAGCAAATTTCATGGAAAAAAATTCACAGCCTGATAGAACTCTCTTATAGCTAAGAACTGTCTCCTGCTGAGAACTGTGTATAAAAATCACAGTGTTTCATTAATACATTTATGCCTACAGAAATGAAACAAGGCCTACCTGAACTGACAATTATTTCTGCATATATGTGACACTTCAGGAAAGCTGCATTTCCGAAAATGAGCCATCAGGGGAAGCAGGGCTGTCACCTGTACAGTGTTCACTGGTGGTGAGCACCGAGCTGAGCGGCAGGCACAGCCCCGTGTGGTCGCAGGGTCCATGCTGCCACTCACACCGCACCCCTGTTGGGGGGAGGCATGTTCGGACCACTTGCAGGCATCTCCCTAGCCTGCAGTAAAAGTGAGATTCCAACACAGGGGCAAAATTGGGTAATCGTTTGTTAAAGTAAGCTATGATGAAGAACATAGACACTGGAATGAGTTGAATAATTGCAAATCCTTTTTCTGTGCTTTCCTGTTTTTAAGTTTCCGAGTCATTGCCAAGAGTGCATGAGAGATTTCAGATTTCCGTGCAGTAGTTATTCAAGAAAGATAAATAAATAAAGTTTTTATAAAAACATAACAGGATTGAATATAGTCATGTCATAAGTCAGTGAGGCACCCTTATCTAGAATGCTGAACCAAATCTTTACATGAAAGAGATGTTGATTGTCCAGAAAGGCGCAGAGATGGAGTGGACTGACTTGTACACGCTGCTGGGAGAGTGTCGGGAGGGAGTGGAGAGGTAACATCTGAAGGGATAGTTAAGAGAAGTTATAGTAAAAAAGTAAACCTACCCATGGGCTATGAGATAATGTGCCAGTGAGATAATGTGTCAGTAATATAATGTGCGCTGACATGAGAGGCAATATATTTATTAGAGCTGCGCAAAAGCAGTCTCTTTTCTAATTAAGATTAACCTCTGGCTTCACTGCCGCTAGATGCCTACTGGCTGGCATTGGGAAGAGAGCCCCAGTGCCAGGGGCAGCCAACGCATTGTCGAGAAGCCCCTGCTGCATGTCCCCCTGCCTGTCCCAGTGCCGGGCCAGCATCTGGCGGCCCCGCGGGGCGAGGCGGCAGGAGGGAGGTGAACCTGTGTTCCCGCGGCTTGGCTGGTCTCCGTCAGTGGAACAGGGCATCGCTCGGAGGTTTATTGCACCTCTGTCTGCAGAAGAGGGAATTGGCCACTGCTGGAGTGACCCTGGAGTGAGCAGGCTGTATATCCTGACCAGCAACATGGTCCAAAAGTTTAGCTTTATTTAAAACAAGCTATAATATGATACTCGTAATTTTCCTAAATCAATGCATGTCTATATGTGTTTACAATTAAAATTTTTATTTCTAGGTATGTATACATGGGCATAAGCATTCAACAATCTGGGAATGCATTTATAAAATTACATATTAATATCGACAGAAGATACGAGAGCACACACGTACCTGCTGGCGAGTACAATGTACAATGTGTATATACGTACACACATTCATACGCAGCCTCCCCATCTGTAGCTTCTTCTGAACCAAGTCTGTGATGTCAGCTAGGTATGAAATTGGGGAGCTGGGTGCACTGCCATCCGCTCCCACACCCACCGGCTCCGAGCCACACTCCCTGGCAGGGCACCCAGCCGACGGGTGCTCTGGATGGCCCCTGCTGCATCCACAGCAATGCTGGACCTGATTTTGGGTGCTGTATTTCACATGCGTCATTAGAAATCCCTGGCTTTACACATTTGTCTTCCAGACAAGAAAAGGAGTTCAGAGTCTCATTCAAGGGTGTGAAAAGATGCTGGAAATTATTTATTCATGACCAAAGTGTAAATAATTCAGACCTCTGCTGCTGGGTAAGGAAGTGCAATTTAGAAGTTTGGACTGTTGCTACCTTCTAGTTGTTGTAGTTGTTTTTAACACACATACTTGTCAGAAGAGAAATTTCTGCTAGACTTGCAGATGGTAACTTGGCATAAGTGTCTGCATGTGCACGCCTGTACAGACATGTGCATGCGCTGGTGCAGTGCTTTTGGGAGCAGTTAAGCAGCAGAGTTACTGTGATCCCCCTCCACCCTTAGAAGACACAAATATCTGGTTTTTGGGCTTGTAAGAAGCTTTCTAATACTTCATTGTCAAGTAAACTTTCCAAGTTAATCTGAGACATGGATGGATATTTAATTTACTGTGTTTCAAATATGAAGGACAAGGTCTGCAGAGAAGAAATCTTTAAATTTCTTGTAAATCAGGAATTAGGCTCTCTCTTCAATACCCTGTTAATTGTTTTCTCTCATAAAGATTTGGCTCCTTTTGAGCATGCCTTGAAGGCGTTTCACTCCCCTTCATCAGCGCCGTCTTCACGCACCACGCCAGGGGGAGGATGCCCACCCCTCAGCCCGCCCCAGCGAGCGGTGCAGCCGCCGCTGGAAACTGCGCTGGGCCAGGAGAGGCTCTGCCCTGCTGCCGAGGCCCTGCTGCGCACCAGCCCTCAGCAGGAGGAGTGGGAGGTGGCACTGGGAACCTCACTGGTGCTGCTGGGGATGGGGTGTGGAGGTGCCGGAGCGGCGGTGCCCGCAGCGGGGCGGCACTGTCCTGGCTGCGGGGACCCGGTGGTGGCTGCAGGGGCGCAGCTGGCACAGCGCTGGTAAGGGCAGAGCTGGCACACCTCACCTGGCCTCTCCTTCGGCAGCGCCAGGCTGCTTGCTGCAGTACTTAGCCAGCATTTACTGCTAAGCTCCTCTTATCTTTAAAGTTACTCTTACAATATACCTTGGGGACTAATGAATTTGATACGTAAAGCCCATGCATCAGAAATAGTGCCATTCGTTTTCTGATGTTCTCCACATAAAATGATTGTCAGCTCTTCAAGCCTGACAGTGCAGACGCTGATATGAATCCCTCACTGTAATTACATTTTCCCGGACTTCCTTTTCATTGCTAATACAGCCATCTCTTCCCCCTTTCTCGTTTAATAAGGTTGTTTGCCTCCTTGGCAAGGGCACTGTCATCCGTATTTTGGTGCCACATTCTGTGCCTCCTGGTTTCTCTCTTCAATTTTAAGATAAATTATCTTGCTTTTGCAGGGCTGTCATCAGCATATTTTTGAAGAACTGCATTATCAAACACTATAAGGCTTGCAGTGGGACAGCCTAACCTAAAAAGACGTGTTTGTCTTTATTATCACACTCCTATCTCTGCATTAACTTTCAGATATCTTCATGTTCCAGGGGTAGCTGTTGTCACATCTCGTGAGCGAGAGTATTAATCTTCCCCTGTGCTTCTGCCGAGGATCACTCTACCCTATGGCTTCCTTTGAGGTTTCCTGTTATTTTTATAATCAGGTCAATATTACACTTCTGCACAAACAAACAAGTAATGTTTATTATGAATTCTTATGAATTTATCATGATGGAAATTCTCTTTCATATGCACGGTAGTTCCCTGACCTGTTATTCCACATTTCTGATGTATAGAAGGAAGAGCACAAGCAGTTGTACATAATTTAATCTCTTCTCCCATCGCATTAACATTTGCCTCTGACTAAGAAATGTCCAACTCGCTTTTGGTGCCGATGGCATTACGGCAGTGATGCAGGGCTGCTTGCACCGGCAGTGGATTGCCTAAGGAAACATGACCTTGCAGCCGTGAGCTGGACATTCCTCTTGGCCTGCCTCCGCTGCCACAGAGCTGTGACAGGATGCTCCTGTGCACCACTCCGGGCCCGTCCCCTTCCCAGGCTGCGCTTCCCACCAACCATGGCCGCAGAGGCATCGTGGACATTGTAGGAACAATGCCTGACCACAGGAAAAATTAAGAAAGAAAAATCCATCCTTACTTAACAGGCAACAATCTTTTACATTTTGGTGGGATAGAAAAGTACAAATAAAGCAGTAGATAAGGATGCAACATCTCCAACATGCTGGACTTGCTGTCCCTCCTCTGGCCTTCACTGAGCAATGCAACCCTCTGGCTGGTACAGTAGATCCAACACTGTCATGTAACACAGCTCTTAGATTCTGGTCCTGTTCCGCTCCCCGTCACACTGAACCATGTGTCTGCAACCCAGATCAAGTTTACTGGGGGTTCAACCAAGCAATAAGATGGGGTGTGGATGCTAAGTGAGGGAAGAGCACAGCACACCCTGGAGAGCAGAGGCCAGGGTAAGTGGTATTGTACATGCTGCTTCCAGGAGCAAAAAACAGTTGAAATTGTGAACCCTGGCAGGCCGCAGACACGTAGGCATGCTTGTGTTTGCACTCACACTTGTGTGGATGGGTGCATGTCCATGAGCTCTCCAACTCACAGTTTGGAGCCTGCCACTTTTCTGCTGCCACCAGGATGAGCCAGGTGACACCTGAAGTAAAGAGAAGTGACACATCCTGAATCCTCCAGTTCATAAAGAGACACGAGACAAGTGTGAGCTGGGAGGCTGGCCACACGTAGTGCTTCTGCACATAGGCTGTTTAGCCTGGGAAAACGGGGGCTCAGAGGGCCGGGAAGACTTTCTGCCTGACCTCCCTGGGGCAGCAACCACGTCCAGACCTGGTAAGCATGACACAGGGGGAGCGAGAGGGTGAGATGGGTGGGTGCTGTAGAAGCTGTAATCTCCTCATGTATTAAATAAATCCCAGCTTCCAGGTCCAGCAGCGGGTGCTGTCCCCTTGGTCCTGCCCAGGACAACTGCCTGTGCCTGCTGGGCTACAGCAGAGATGAGCACAGATGAGAACGGCACTGCATTTCCTGTCCTCCCTGACATCTGTCCTGAGATAACTTCTGCTTCATCCCTCATCCAACGCCAGGTCTCAGGCCTGTCCTCAGGGGCTTATCTGTGAGACAAGATTTGTGAGACAAGATTAAGGTTCCCTGTCAGTTCCTCCCACAGTCAGATGCGGTGAGTGGATGTTAAATGACTGCTGTGGTGCCGCAGCTGCTAGCAGGACTCACTGGGCTCCTCACTGCATGCAGAGGATGCGAGATGCTGCATCCACTTCAGACTTTTCGTTCAGAAGGGAGTGTTGTTTTGAAGCAAATTCCCTATTTGATCCTGTTTACTAAGCATGATTTGCTGCAGCCTTAGTGCATGCAAAACAGAAGTTAACCAGAAGATCCACTCCAGATTTGTAGCGAACGCTCTCCGGTCCCCAAGAGGGATACACGGGTCCAAAGCCACAACCAGTCCTTCAGATAGCTTCAGGTCATGTCTGTGGTGGGCATGTTTTAGCTGAACTAAATTAACAAAGCCAAACCAAGCCAAACTACATCTAACAGATGGAAAGTCGCAGGTCACAGGTTGTGTAGGTAGCTGGTTCTCAGCTCCACCTGGCTTGGCTCAGAGATGCACTTCCATTGCACTAAATAATGTCCTAAAATTGATGCAGCTAATACAGGGATAACCTCATCTGAGAGCTCATCAGTGTAGTGCCCAGAACACAAAGATCTTCCTGGGTGCCAGAAATGAACCTGTCCACTCCTGTGCCCTACTTTCTCATCCTTTCCAAGTTCCTCAACATGTAATGAGAAGAAGGCGCTGTTCCTGTAGGATAGTAGGGAAGAAACATGGAGTTGTGCAACTGGAAGTTAGGGGTTTTTGTTTTTATAAAGAGGCTTTTCTCTTTCATTTATTTATTTATGTTTTAATCAGCCCAGTGTTGCTCATGGGCTTATCCTTGCCCTGAGCAGGATGAGTCAGTGTTTCAGATGCTGGGTGTGTGCTGGTGTCTGCATCACATAGCTGACATCTCCCGCAGGTGTGTTCCTGGGCTTTATGTCCTTAGAGAACACTGGGCAAACAGACTGCACAGGGGAGCATTTTTATTTTTCTATACTAAAACATCTTTAAAGCACGAAATGGATTCATAACTTCCATTATTATTATTTTTCTTTTTAAATAAGGATTAATGGTAGCAGCCTTGTAGCTTAGCATCAATTTCTTGATTTTTAACAGAATTCTAATCTAGAGAGAAAACAACAGTGAATTTTAGAAACTGTGACTTCCGGCAGGAATGCATTACATCTGCCCACAGGGATAAATAAGAAAATGTGGACTCAGTGCAAGAGAAGGTGCAGCACTGTTATCCCTTATATAATTTTTCACATGAACTCCCTGTGTATTGTAGAGATCTGGGATTTGGAACCAGTTCTTTTTTTTTCTTTCTTTCTTTTTTTTTTCTTTTTTTTTTGAAGGGACGCACAATCTTTAAAAGACAAACACAAAATGAATAGTGTTTGCCAGGTAATACGACTTACAGAGAAGCTGTTGTACTCTCAGACACTGACTTTAGGCACGACACGTTCACAGCTCGGGTGTAGGCAGAACTTGCCTTTGTGAAGCTGGGTGGGTACAGCCTGAAGAGTCGGCGCATGGCTGGACGGGGTCCAGTGGATGGGTGCAGTGAGACGCGGAGTTGATATCTGACAAGTCCCCCTGCAGCTGATGGGTGCTCCTTCTGCAAATGGGGCAGACGGGACTGGCATGCCACAGCAACGTGTCTCCTTGCATCTCCTTCCCTTCTGTCTACCGCCGTTCTTCTTCTTACAGCATTCTGTGCTGTTCTTTACTACTGTCCCTGTTATAGTGGCTGAATAATCGTATCTCGGAGAAGCCTAAAATAACCGTGAATAATTAGGATCTTGATCTGTTGGATGTTGTTTACAGTATAGTTGCCACAACCCAGGATAGAAAATAACCTTATAAATAAATTAGAAAGTAAGACCACGGAATCTGCTGGCATGTGCGTTAGAGGGAGCTCTGTGAAGGGGAGCGGCTGCTCCTGGGGCAGGGCAGAGCCAGATGCCGCGGGATGCGGCCCTGTCAGCAGGTGAGCCGGGCTGGTGTGCTGCTGTGTGCAGGGCTGGCGGGGCCGGCACTGCTTTCTTCCTCCTACAGAACCTTTAACGTTCCTCAAATCAGCGGTGGGTAGGGAAAATCACCTCACTTTGCTTTGAGGTTTAGTCTAAGACAGAGATAGTAATTAAAATTTGGTACTGAAATTTCTCAGTATAATGAAATGCTTGTGAAGACAAGAAAGAAAAGAAAGAGACTGCTGGAAACAACCCCTGTCATCTCCCCAAGGAGGAAAAAGGAATTTTTAAACTCCAGGTCCTTGTAGTCAGGGAGAAAAGTTACTTTTACACAGGCTTTTGAGAACAGTGTTTGGTATACATGAATGATGATTGTGCTTATTTTTGAAAACAATCACTTTTCCCACTCTTCCCCATTCTGCCTCTCTCTGCCCCCCCAAAATAACAAACAAGCCACACTCGTATTGTTCCCCACAGAGCAGTAGGAAGGGTGAATCACAGAACATCCCGAGCTGGAAGGGACGCACAAGGATTGAGTCCAGCTCCTGTGCGGTGACTGTTCAGAAGAGGATCTACCACCTGGGGTCAGTGGAACTGGTGCTGCACCATCCTTTGTAGGACTGAGATGGGAAGCTGAGACCTGGCCCGAACCACGGATGTTCCGCACCTGCCCAGATTGAAAAAGGAAATCCAAAAAGCTCTGCAACACGAAGTCCGCCCTATGTCACTTGGAAACAGGGCGTGAGCGGGGCGGGCACCTGGCACGCTCCTCCTGCACAGTGCTCCCAGGTTCACTGCAATGTCTGTAAATTTATCATGTGAAGAAATAAATTATTTGGTTAGATCTGCTGAAATGCTTGTTTCAGCATTACCCAAATGCAGTCTCAGTGCCTGTGCTGCTTTCTACTGTGAATGTTGCTGGCGAGGGGGGATATTTTTTCCCTTACATTGATTCGGACCCAACTATCTTTTCAGCCATCAAATTTAAAGGGAGGAGGATAGTTTAAAACTAACGTTTAGTTTTTAATTTCAGCACTACGCCACAGCCTGTTTGTACAGCAGGCACTGGTGTTTCTGGCAGCTGTCTGTGCTGCTGCCTCGGCCCTGCAGGATCAGCAGAGCATGCAGTGACCGGGACGGGCAGCTCCGCCGCTCTTCCTTCTCCTGCAGATGTGATTCTCGCCCAGGGCTCCCGGGCGGTGCGGCTGGGTGCAGGCGCGCGGAGGAGAGCAGGTGTGACTAAGGGTGCATGGGTACAGCTGCTTCCTGCAGGGTTTGCTGCAGCAATGCACATGGTCATCACTTGAAAGCAGAACACTGCATTTTATTAGGCACACAGAAAAATCCATATGAGTTTGGCACAATTTTGACAGCTGTTAGCCACGACCCAAGGCCATGGGCTGTTGTTTGCTTGCTTTCTCATCCCATCTCTGCTGGCGGAGCGGAGCACAGCAATGCCTTGCTCTTGTTCTGGCAGACTCAGGTGGCAGGCAGGCAGCGCGCCCTGCACGTGGCGGAGCACACGTTTTGATGTGCCGTGTCAGCTTCACCTGCATCAGGACCACCACAGGTGTGACTGTGTCCCAGACCTGTACAAGTGTGGCATGTGTGCACCTGGGCAGACGCCTCTTCCTGGTTCCATCTCTTTTCTGAGTTTGCCTAAAGAAGAGAAGAAAAGGCAGTTAAGGACATAGGAAAATATGAAATGTTGATGAGTGAGACTTTTCATTTTTTTCATAATTAAAAGTGTGACATGAAAATGTGAAATGTCAAAAGGATCAACTTCAAAGCTGTATAAAATGAAACCTGCACTTTGATTTGAATATTACTTTATGAAGAAAGACATAAGAAAAAGAGCTGCCCGTGTAAATATTAGAATTACAAATCACAACTTTCATGATTAAAATCATACTTTGAATAGTAAAAATTTTTATATTACTTTGGAACTTGCAGAAGAGCAGAAAAGGTGGATTCTCTGGTTGCATTGTGGCATTAGCAGGCGCTGGAGCTGCAGGCTGCTGTCCTGCTCTCACCTCCCCTTGGAGCACAGGTGCAGCTGGCGAGCCTCTGCCTGCATCCCAAGGGATGCTCTGGCCGGGCATAGACCCCGTGCTGGCCAGGGGGCTTCCCACACGGACATCTCACCTCCTTCACCCCTTGGTGCACAAGTCCTCTTCTGCTGCTGGGAAAACATGATGCCTGGTACACCTTCATTCTCTTCTCTTCTGCTGATATTATATCCTGACACCTGAATTCCACACCTACAGAACGTCTGTTTTTTTTTTCATTTTGACATAGTTGGTTGCAACAAATGATAACAGAATACTGTGTGAGATTCCTGTGCAGTGACAGTGCAATTAAAATCGAGTTCTGGGACCATAATCTCCTCTGTCCATATCAGACAGTACTTTTGTGGATGCCAGGGAGCATTTCTGAGAAGTGGCTTCCCACAGATAACCTTGAGTCCAGCCCATAGATTGCTTATTCTTCAGTCACTTGATGGAGAAATTTCTGTTTCTTTATAACATGCTCTAATATTCCAAGGAAAAAAAAAAAAGAAGTTAATTAACTTTAAAGCAGTTCCAGCCCTGGGTTTACCTCTGAGAGAATAAAACGGAGAAACCTGCTGAGTTGTCCTGCATGTGTATTATGGAGTAAAAATCCTGTCTTTGCACATTAATGACACCAGCTTCAGCACATGCCTTCAATTCTTTTGAACACCCAAGAGTCTTCAGACTTTTTTTTGACTGAGAGGTTTTTCCTGTAATATTTTGCATTAACTGAAACACACCGCGATTGGAAATCTGGTTACATGCCTATACTAATCTTTTAAATACCTCACCATGTTATTGAAACCTCCATGTCCAAAGCTGAGATGCAATATGTGTAAAATGTAAAATGCAAAAAAAAAAAAAANAAAAAAAAAAAAAAAAAAAAAAAGCACACCACAATGGCCATAATTCTTTTTTCATTTGTGGCCATAATTCTTACTTCATTGCTGGGCATCTTCTCTGATACAATTAACCTGTAGGCTCATTTTCAATCAAAGTAATCAGATCTTTTGATTCATTTGTAGCATTTGTAGTACCATACAGCAAGCAAAGAAACACATTTATTTTCTTCTCCTTTTGCTTTCTCTGTCTCACAAATGCTTGTGGTTTTTTTTTTTTTTTTTTTTTTTTTTTTTTGTTTGTTTTTTGTTGTTTTTGTTTTTTTTTTTTTTATAACAAAGAAATGTAAGGATTAAGGATTCCAGGTTAACTGAAACATTCACATTTTGAGTTTTTGCATGTTTTTTTTTGTTTCCCATAAGGAAAGTTGGGTTTGACTGAAGCTTCTTCTTTCTTGGTGGTTCCTTGTGTTGCTCTGGGCCATTCCAGATGGTGTATCACATCAGGAGGTCAGTACAGTGAAAGCACCACACATGCACAGAAATATCTTACAATAAATCAAATAAGCAGGTTAGAAAATGTATTTTAAGAGTCATTTCACATTAAGCTGATTTTTTTCCACAGTATGGGAAAAATCTTCATTTCAGTCTTTTCTTCCCATATGTTTCTGAAGATTCTTGATTCTGCGTAGGGAATACAAACCATAGTACCATAAATGTCACCTCTGGAGTTACTTCTTTTTCATTGCTAGAACCTGCCAGGAGCTGCATCTCACAGCACAGTCAAGCACAGGCTTGAAGTTTTCACAGAAGCCCAGCTCAAGCCCAAGCCAGGACTGCTTCCAGTCCTGCAGAGGTTTCCTCACTGGCTAGGTGGTAACCAAAGGACCAAACCTAAGAGCCATCATCTGAGGCGATGTGCAGCAGTGAGGTCTGTGCTGCTCTGCATATCCAGCTCTAGGTGAGAAACCTGATAGAAAACAGATTTTTTGTTTGCTTGAATGTAAAATATTTATTACCCCAAAGCCTTAAATTACTCAAAAAGCTGCTTCATCTATGATCACTGTTACTGAAACCAGTAAAATCTGTCCCATCATTCAGCAATATTCTCCTAATGTAAGGCTGAAATGAAGCATGGGGGCATGCTAACAGTGGAGATGCATGCCTGCAGTTGCAACATATCTGTTTTCTTGTTGCTGTTACCAAAGGCAGAACCGGAAGAGATGAAGAAAGGGTTTTTAAGGTGTAGGAATGAGAAACAGAGTGAAGCCAAGAGGAAGGCATTCTTCTTGGGGTCTGTTACAAGCCCTAAAGGCTGCACCTTGCTGGACTGAGCTAGCCAAAGCGGTAGCAGATGCTGCCAGCAAAGCAGGAGACGTGCCCAGTCCTCCAGGCTGTTTGGTCTGTAGCAGGCTGACACCCCCCCACAATAGCTGCTCAGACAAACCCAGCCAGGTCCGTGAGAAGGCCGTTCATCTGGAAACATGGGGCTTTCAGCTCAATGGCTTCTCCCTCCTTGTGGTGTCCTCTGAAGAGCAGCATGGCTAACGCCTCATGGGGCTGAACAGAGCAAACTCCTCCTCTCACCTTCGTGCATGAAGGTTATGCCAGCGCTGGGATTTCTTGCAGGATGAAATTTTGGATTTTCCTTCTTGCTTTGGCAACTGTTCTAAGATATTTTCTTGAATTAGGATCCAAGGAATGATTTTTTTTATGTGAAGTGGATGATGTCTTCCCCAGTATTGGTCTCTGTTATTGCATGGGTTTTATTCCTGAATTGTTTGTTTGTTTGGCTTCTAAATAGGAAAGAATTCAAATGTTTGTCAATCACCTCACAACATTTTGAAACTGAGAACTGAAAAAGTGAACAGTGAAATTGTCAGATTTCCTGAAGTTCTCCAAAGATTTATGTAAAGTTATGCTCTTTGATTTCACTTGGAGATAACTTCGTAAATGATTTTGATGTTTGGCACTGCTTTTTTCACCTTCAAGTCAACAGCTTGATTCTTTACTGCAGTTGGTGTGCCAGGTCCCAGTTCTCCTATCTGCTCACAGCTCTTTAATTTTATTTAGCTGCAACGTGAGAGCTCACTGTTGCTGTCATGGTGCTTGGTATTTCAAATGAAATGTCTCCTTGTATCATCGCCACGTTGCCATGCTGGTACGAGAAGCAGAACTCAGTGGCTGGGGAACCCCCATGCCGATCCCTGTGTCCCCCCTCCACCAGCTCTGACACCAGCCACCCCTCATGGTGCTCTCTGGGCCTTTGCCACATCTCACGCCCTCTGCTGATGCTGGCGTGCAGCAAGAGCATTATCTCAGGGGGAGGAGGTCTGTGAACACAGTGGCTTTTTTCAAGGCTTTTTATCATTTAGAATCCTGGTTATATATCTAGTGCATACAGGGGGGCTTCTTTGTTTTGTTTGTTACCTAAAATGAAATAAGGATCATGAATTTAAGGCAGGATATTAAATTAAGCCATATCTCTACCTCAGCTGAACAGAGATCTCTGCAGGCAAAGACTAATATTGCCTAAGCAAAAAAAAAATCTATATATTTACATCTGATTTACAAATGATTGTCCCAGGCAGATGCTGTTTTAACATCATTCTCTTTTACCCTGGATAGAAAGATTTTTCCTTTTCCTTGTAATAAAAGTTCATGGTCCCTTTGTTTCCCAAACATGCAAGAAGTTTCCTTACTGTGTGCCATCATCGATAGTTTTATCCCATGCATTGCTCCTATTTCCTTTGTTTTTAAACCATACAAACGCACCCTCTCAGCAGCCCCCTGGCTGCACACACGCTGGCAGTGCGAGGAGCCCCAGCCTGGTTGGCTGTGCCCTTCCCTCCCCATTTTGTTGACTCACTTTTGCTGTCTGTGCTGCACATTTTGTGCAAATGAAACCCTGGCTCTGAGTTCACAAGCTCCTTGTTTTTTTGGGGGGGTTCTCCTATCAAGAAGGCACAGCAATCCTGCACACACCTATGGCCAACTCAAGCTCCTATACATGGAATAAAACTAATTGCTAGCATATTTCAAATAACAAATGTGAAGATAAAACAAAAACGAGATCTTCTTAGTAAGCAGAACACAATTATTTTTAAATGATTAATTTTCAAGTTTCTTTCTATTCTTGCTGAATTTCATAGGTGTAACTGTGGTTTCTTATGAATGAACACCTTATGAAGGAACTTCAACAAGTAGAAGATAAATTGCAATACACAGATTTAAAATTCATCATTTTCATCCAAAGCAGAGTTTTTTACTGTAGCTTAGAATGACAAATTAAAAATTTCTCTGGGGAGAACTGAATAAAATTGTCTGAATTACCCACTCTGCGTGAAGAATTGATTTGTGCGGTGGGGGCGAGGGGCTGTGGCAGGGTGGGTACTGACCGCTGCCAGCAGCTGGAGCAGGAAGCCGATCCTGAGCCCACGGACATGCAGAGGATGGGCACCAAGGACTGCAGACACCAACCTGCAGACAGCCCCCTTCCTCACTCCTGGTCAATGTTACAAACGATGCGTATGATCGTTAGTTTGTTCTTACCCCTGTATGGATCTGTTCGTGCTGACTAACAGCGGGGTTTTAAAAACCCAGACAACTGCAAAGCCTTTTGTTGCTAACTGGACACACTGCAGACACGGCGGTGCCCCACTGCCCAGCCCTGCCCGCAGGCGGCAGCCCTGAGGCCGCAGCCCCTGACCACAGCCAAGCTGAATGCCGCTGCCAGGAGCTTTTGGCAGGCGGCTCTGCGCCAGCTCCCCGAGGGGACTGGCCCGGGCCAGCCGCAGGCAGCGCAGGCCGGGGCAGACGGGCGCTGAGTTGTGAGAGGGGCGCGGGGCCGCCTCAGGCCCAGCCCGTGCGCTTCCTTGCCAGGGACCTCCACAGCCTGCAGCCACCAGGCTCTGTCCCACTCCTTCCCCTGTCAGAAGATGGCTTAGCCCCTGCCCTGGGACCCCACACTGGGATGCTGCTGTCCCTTGGTCGTGGTGCTCAGGAGGAGGAGGAGGCTGGGGCTGAAGGCTCCGCACACAGCGAACGCCTGGCTCAGCCATGCTGGGCCCTGCTCGTGGCCTCTGGCCTGCACATCTGTTCTAGAAATGAGTGGAACCGAGCTAAATTGCTCAGTAGAGGAAATATGCAAAATCCATTTTCAGTTCAAGATACCATCATCACATTTTAAAAATATCTGTTTTTGTAAGTTGCAGTCCTTTAAATGTTATCAATTACCTGATTAAATATTGTTTGGATACAGAGAATTATCAAACACCAAAGTATTTCTAAGGCAAATTAATTAAAAAACTCTGCTAACGCTTCTGTGTTTTAGCTGCTGTGAAGATAATTGCCCTATTTTTAGCCTTAGATGTGTCAGTAATCTGAAGAGACCATCCCTGGCTAACCTAAAACCCACCCAGGGCCTCTCGCCGCGGTGCCCTGGTGCTGGCACGTCCCAGGTCCCCTGCTGGCATGCGCCCGAGCGGCAGCGGCCCCGCCACGGGGCTCAGCCCGCCTGCTAGCCCCTGGGCACACAACTGGATTTAGCAGCCCTGCTTCGCTGCCCGTGGCCCATCCACCAAGGAGGCATTTCCCTGGGTGCGGCTCTGGGGTCCTTCGCAGCTGGAAGCTGGAGCGTGACCAAGCTCCCTGTGGGGCAGCCGCCGGCCATGGCCGGGCCCCTGCCAGGGGGGGCTTCCCATGTGAGCAGAAATGGGGCAGCTGCACGGTCCAGCTCTGCACGAAATTCTGTCTCAGGCTTAAATGTAGCGGGATTTCTCAATCACTTTTTCAACTTCTCCTACACCCCCTTGAGATTAACCGATTATGCCAGGAACCAAGCGTAATTTTTGTACTTTAGAGACTTCACAATCCCGATGCTCCAAAAGTAAGTGTAGTATTCAGTGAACTAGAGGAAATGTTATTCTCAGGGGTATAGGTCTCCATAATTTTCCCTTTTAAGACACTATATAAGCTGCAATATAAATGCACATACATTTAAAAAAACTTGCCCTGAAAGCAAGGAGTGAACGGTTGGTGTGCATATATTGCTATGTGCCTTACTAAATTCTCTCCAAATGCAGAGCAATTGGTAATTTTTTAAGTCATACACTGAAAAGTGCAGGATATCAGTTGTGATGGGATGGATTTAAAAAGGCAGCATCATTTTGACAGAAACAGTGATGCCTGACCTCATCATGCATGGTGCCTTTCATTTACCTGCCTTTCTTGTCCGATTTCCTGTACTCGTGGTAATTCACTCTTTAGCACAGGTGTCTCCCTCTGGAGTTGTGCCTCTCGTTACACGCTATTTACCCATCAGCTGCTATCATTATCAGCCTCCTCCACATCACACTGGCTGTGTGGCTGTAGCTGGCTGGGAAGTCCCAGCTGTCACCCATCAGCATCCCTGAGCCCTTTCTGAGAGATGCTGATGAGATACCTGCACTATTGCAAGTCCCCAGGTGGTACTCAGCACACTTGCGATAAAATCAAAGTGCCAGTCCAGCTATGCCTGAATAGTAGGGATAAAATATGGGAGAGGTTTAAAGACTAGCTGGAGAGTTTTTTATTAAAAAGAGGAAAAGGAAACCTGGTTGTTGATCCTGGAAATATCTGGGGATTTCTTTTGTTGTTGCATGGCTTTAAATGTCTTTTGGCTGGTGTAGCTCTTTCCAGTTTTTCATGGGCAGCTCTGTGAGATTATCAATAAAATATACTTTTACATCACAATTGTCACAATCTTCACTTATATCAGAAAAAAAAAAAAGTCCCAACACCAAAATTAACATAACATCATCACAACACCGACAAAGTGGACAATTTACACCACTCCACCCCTTGTCCCTTCACCACATTCTTCAGAATTATTACATCATTAATTCTTCACATCTGTGATGCTTGTGCCCAGTAACCTGTGCATGTATGATGTGTGCACGGGTTGCTTATTGAGTGGAAGGAAAAAAAGGCAGTCCAGGCAAGCTAACCACTTTGAAATATCAAATCTTTCATGACTAAACCAGCCATTTGATCCTCCATGAAGAATAACAGCTTATTTTCTGGTTGCTGGCTGCTTTGCCATGAGGGAAAAACAAACAAACAAAAAATGAACTCATTATTTTCTGATGTGCTTTCAGTGATAAACCATAGATGGCTTTCAGAGGGGAATAAAATATGTGCAGTGATGCATCTCTTATTCCAGTGAGGTCTCTTCTTCTCTCTTAATGTT
This sequence comes from Chauna torquata, assembly GCA_013399475.1. Taxonomy (NCBI): domain Eukaryota; kingdom Metazoa; phylum Chordata; class Aves; order Anseriformes; family Anhimidae; genus Chauna; species Chauna torquata. The sequence continues at coordinate 178,825 of VXAL01003045.1, forward strand.
TTTTTTTTTTTTTTTTTTTTTTTTTTTTTGTGTGTGGGTGGGGGGGGCCANGCTGGATCCCAAGGTATTGGTTATTGTACTTGTTGCCTGAGAAGTGCAACAGGGAGAGAGAGAGAATATGGGACTATGAGAATACGGGGCAAAAAGAGAGAAAATCTGTCCAATGTCCTTTTTAGACTGTGTAGTTGTTATCCATTCATATGCATGGAAATATGTAAGCATTTTACTTTGTTAGATTTAGAAAGGTAGTAAACCAGTTCTGAGTAAAAGGACAAGGTTCCCTAAGTGGAAAGTGATGAAAAAAGGCTGAGTAAGAGTGATACTTAAAGAAGGATTTTCTGGAGTCAGAAAAGTTTCTCTCATTAAGTAGGATATAAACATAAATACATTTTTTAAAAATAAATACTAAACATATACAAATAGATATCAAAAATCAGCTTGTTCCATTTTATTAACTTATACCTATGTTTTCAGCACTGCCTACTAGGTGTTAAATTTTAGTCTTATTAAAATAAATTGGATGTTAACACTGGCTTCAGTTGAGACAAAGCTTCACCTGCTGTATAGAAGGCAATTACTTTGTGGATCTTTTTGTCCTGAATACGTGTAATTATTTTTAAGGATATTTATATTTTTAATTTCCAAGCTCTCCCATGGCTATCACTTCCATGTTTAATTATGCATTATGTGGAAGAAAAGTTCTACTAATTAAACTCTGTTTTTATTTTAAGCCTACTCTTAGATTGTTTTTTCAATGACCCCTAATTCTTATAACTAGAGAAACAGTGAACCATTGTTCCCTGGTTATTATTTTTTCATACCATTCACCTTGGCTTTGTTGCACCAGAAGACTATGCCAGATTTAAGAAAATATATATAGTTATGTGGTTACTAGAGATCTCCAACAACAGCAGTATGTCTGACAACAAACACTGCTAGACATGATCTGGCAAACGTGCAGCAATAAAGTTGCCTGAATGTATAAAGTTGCCTGCATGTGTGCACCAGGATCCTTGGTTAGCTTTAAAATTCACTATAAAATGAATGCTTAGTGCACTATTTGTGTAATATGCACATGTACACACAGTATTGCCACATTTTGAGTACATAAGCAACGAAAAGAAAAACCAGAGCTTCCAAGATGTACAGCAATAGTGCTATCCGTGTATTCAGTCTGAGGCAGTGGGATCACAGTTTTTATCCTTCCCATTTCACAGCACCTTCCAGAATGATGTTCTATGACTTCTACCAGTTGCTGGGAGAACCTGTTCACTGGTTCTATCACACTAAAAATGTGAAACAGGACTTGTCCACAGCCGCGAGTGAGCTGGTGCTGCCGTGTGGGCCCAGGGCGTGCAGGTCACTGTCGCTGTCACCGCGGTGCCAACGCCTCCCGCTCGCCAGCTCACAGCACCCATCAGCATCCGCCAAGTGCCAAGTGCTGTGAGACTTCCCCAGGCAAAGCGGCTGCTTTGTTCCCGCTGTTGTGTAGCGCAAGGAAGTGCTGTCTGTGGCATACTGCCACCAATAAAACTCTGTTGTCAGAATACCTGGGTGTACTTTTCCTGAAATAAGCAGTTAATTTATTCTTCTGACAAATTTATTTTGCTTGCCTTTGGTTTATGTATCATGTATTGCAAAAGGAAATGAGATTTAAACCATTTATTTTATTGCAAGTTAGCATTGCAATAATGGTAACTGTAAATGTCAGGAGAAATAGCTGGAGCTGAGGAGGAGACTTACAGTCTTAAACTGCTGAACTGCGCCGTGACTGAGACAGACGGTGGCACAGACATGTCACTAACGGCTCTGATACCGACCCAGGCTTACTGCACACCTGTCACCAGGAGAACCAGGTGGCTTTTTTGGAACTTGGAAAACCGTCTGCAAGATTTGATCTCTGCAAGCTTGTTGTGGTTTAACCCGGCAGGCAGCTCAGCACCACACAGCCTTTCTCTCACTCTCCCCCGCCATCCGGTGGGATGGGGGATAGAATTGTAAAAAAAAGTAAAAGCTCATGGGTTGAGATAAAGACAGTTTAGTAGGACAGAAAAGAAAGGCAAAACAATAATGATAATGATAATAATAATAATAATGATAATAAAAGAATATACAAAGCAAGTGATGCACAATGCTATTGCTCGCCACCCACTGACCAATGCCCAGCCTGTCCCGAGCAGCAGTAACCGCCCCTGGCCAGCCCTCCCAGTTTGATCATCCCATGTGATGCCACATGGTATGGAATATCATTCTGGACAGTCTGGGTCAGCTGTCCTGGTCCTGTCCCCTCCCAGCTCCTTGTGCACCCCCAGCCTCCTCGCTGGCAGGGCAGCACGAGGAGCTGAGAAGTCCTTGGCTCTGTGCAAGCACTGCTCTGCAGCAACTGAAACATCGGTGTGTTATCAGCATCATTCTCATCCTAAATCCAAAACCTGGCACGTACCAGCCACTATGAAGAAAATTAACTCTATCCCAGCTGAAACCAGGAGAAAGCTAAACATACATGTGAGCATTTGTCCTGCAATTTGCTGGTTCACCTAATTTTGTGAGTGAGATTTTCCCCAGCTTACCCCTGCACCTTCCTGCCAGCCTGAGCATATCAGTGGGGTGCTGGTGCAAACAGACAGCTAGCCATGAACAAATACATAAAATATACCACCCATCATTGAAAGGCCACCTGTTCCTCCTCCTGTTTGTTCTGTTTGCATTAGAGAAAGATAAAGGTGGCAAAATGCAGCTCACCTCTGGTGCCAAGAGGAATGTCCAAGATTCATGACTCTCCTGCCACATTTTTCAGCCATAGTGATTTATGATGACTTCTCGATACTGCTCCAGTGGATGGGTCATCCCCCTTAAGACAGTAACTCAAAGGCCAGACCCATGCCCAGGTGGCCTGCTGCAGTCTCCCAGGTTCTTTCCCTTCCCTTCCCTTCCCTTCCCTTCCCTTCCCTTCCCTTCNTTCACCTTGCCTGCATCAATTCGAGTGGGAGGTAAACGGAGCTATGCTCCTCTCATGAACCACCTTGTCATTTGTAAGGTGAAGCAAATCTCTTCGCTAGTCTTTTATTCTTCCCTTCCCTTCCCTTCCCTTCCCTTCCCTTCCCTTCCCTTCCCTCTTCCAAACCAAGGAGGAGAAGCTGCTGCACTGACAGCATCAACAAGCCTCAGTTATGCCTCCTCTGGAAGGAAAGGCAGATCTGGGGTCAATCTCAGCCTTGTGACCGGCCAGAGCCAGGTGATGGCTGCTTTTCTGCTTGAGCATCTCCAGAGGATGGGTCATGCCTCCCAGGGCAGCCGGCATGGGACATGAAGCGGCAGGAGTTGCCGTGTGAATTGTAGCTGGTACTGCATAGCCATCAAGAAACTGTACTAATGATATAGCCGAACAGCCTTGCTTCTTGCAGTGTAATTCCCAACACAAAATATTTGTTTTTCAGTAACAGGACATGTTTTGATTTAGTTTATGTTACTAGGGAATAGATTTAAGGTATATTGAAAAAGCGGCTTTATTCATTAGCAGTCACTACAGGAAGAGATATAGCAAAATAATTACTGTAGTGTAGTTATATGGTAATTATATTGGTATAATTGATGAACCTTTCCAGCACAGAAAAACCCTTACTGCTACCAGCAAAAAGAAATTCTAGTTTTCCTATCTTTAAAAAATGGTTTATTGCCCAGTCAAAATACATAGGCAAAGAGTTTGATAGAGAAGTTTAGGCCTAAGGGGGAAAGATCTCTACAGCGTAATTAATCTTTATCCATCTAGAGCCCCATGTGAAGGGCAGAGTAAATTCTGGGATATAATTAAGCTTTAGTTCAAAATCCTAAACTTAAATTGCATTTCCTGCCCTGTTGTACCCCTCTGCACATTTCACTGACAAAATAATAAAAACAGGCGATGCTGATATCCATCGGATGCCAAGTCCATTTACTGTAGAGAGAAGCTTTTGTTCCTACAGGGATGCTGGCCTTTTTTCTCTTCCCATTGTAAAACAAGGCACAGTTCACACTGCCTGTGTAAGGCCACCTGGGAGTGTTGTGTGCAAAGTGCATTGCACAGTTCAGGCTGTCTACATTCAAAGAGTGGAAGAGAAAGGAGTGCAGGTGATGCAAACCCATGAATACCTGCTCCTGGCTGCCAGTGTGCTGGAGGGGAGCAGGGGTGGAGGGCAGGAACCAGCAAGACCTCTTAGCCACCTCTCTGGTGAAGGCACACGCGCATGTTGGACTGCCCCCCCGTGCCCCTAGGTAGTCACAGAACTGCTCTTTGCCAACCTGCTCACACCTGCATTAACATTTTACAGAGATTTGCTGTTGTTCACGGAAGACAAGGGCTCTAGGGAGCAGCATCTCATTTCTGGTCGGTTGCCTTTGTTGATATAGTGGTGACCTCTGAGGACAACATCCCTCTTCTCACCTGAAAGGGTGGCAGCAAACCACCAGCCAGGTGTGCAGTTTCGGGACACATGGCCTGAGATGGCCAAGGACAGGTCAAACCTTAAAAGTGGAAAAAGAAGAAACAGAAATCCTCCCAGATGGAAGAATCTCAGGGCCTGGATGAGGGAGCATTTTTGTGTGGGTTTAAGGCTTTTGATGCTATGAATGAGGGCAGTTTGGGGTTTAAATCTAGTTTTCTAACAAGCACTTCTTATGCAATGGAGACGTACCCATGGTTGCCCATCCCCTAGAAAGAGCACCTCTAGGCTGGGGACAGAAGGCGACTGCCTGTCCATCCCCATTTCGTGCTCTGCTCCTCTCCCAACCGCAACCTCCCCCCTGCACCAGCACATCCCTGCCCCTCCGGGCACTGAGGACCTGGGCAGCTGCTCGCTTGCTGTGGTAGGACTGCTACCGACGTACCCTGTCTGCAGTCCTGGTAGCCATTCTGCTACGCAATCCAAAATTCAAACTAGGTTACCCTTGATTTCAGCCATCCGTAAGCATTACTTCCTAATAAATAAAAGTGCAATTCTGTTAAAATTGCTTTGTGTCAGATTCCACAGCAGCCCAAGGGCATCAAAGTGCTCTGTCTTTTCATTACCTTTCTGTAGTACAGTTTTGTACTCCAATACCACAATTTTGTAATTGCTACCTATGGTAGGTAAAAGGCATCATCAAATGAAATTAGATTCTGCTAATGTTTGAATGCAAAGCAAAAGAAAAAGAAGTCCCAAGATCTGAAGAATAAAAGAAAGAAGCCCTTCTTATAAAAATTTTTTTCTTTCTCGTTAAAGCCATAGTAATAGGGAGGATTAAAATCTTATTTTCTTCAATATGTTTGGAAGGGCCAATTATGCTGATGAAGGTGGCCTTATCTCAGCTTGTTCCAAAATACATTGTGGTTTGCTGGAGGTTTGATGAACCCAGTGAACCTGACCTCTTGACTATGCCAAGAAGAAAATAACAGACAATGAGATGCTGCATTTTCTGCATGTCAAATCACCATCCTTAGGTTGTAACTCAAAAATGTGTATTTTCCTCAAAGTTTTGCAGCCAAGTGCTAGTGCAGACAGGATGCGGTGCTGGTCACCTGAGAACAGGAGCAATTTCAGGGACTTTGAACAGTGCCATACTCAGACTGACTCTCGGAGGCCATTAGCCTATGAGCCAGGGGTCCTGTTCCAGCAACGTGTGTTTGGCACAGCCAGAACGGACATGGCTCAGTGTGCCCGACTGTCACTGTCCGAGCGTGGCTTGTTGTGATGGTGCCCATGAGCAGAAGGAGCCAGATGCAGGAAACCAGAGGAGAGAAATACAGGTTACATCATCTGATGATTTTGCCTGATTACAGTTGTATTACGGGATGCAAATGACGTAGAGCTGTGTGCTTCATTGAAAAATAAAATTTCATTCTTTGTAATCTCAGAAACCATACAGTGCGTGTATTTGAACAGTGGACTTCCTGCTGGTTTCAAACTTCTGAAAACAATGCAAAGTTCAGGAGCATTCTTTTCAGTAATTTGAATTTGCTATGGTTTTAATAAAATAAATGTTTCCTGAGGTTTGCATCATCACTTATTCTCATTCAGTGGGGTATGCATCACTAACATGGGGATAAGGAAGAGAATTTACATTTTCAAACCAACTTTTGGAAATTAGTTTAAATATTGATGCAATTTCCTGGAAAGCTTTGAAATTAAATCTATTTGTCATGTCAGAAAAAAAAACACTAAGTCAGGAAAAAGGTCAGTGTCACTTTATTACAGACACAACTTTTCTTTTCTGTATTGCTCCCGTACTGAATCAAACAGACACGAGCAAGGGAGCTAATACTGCCATTGAAGAAAATTAATTAAGCAGATACACTATTAGAAATACCTTTTGCACAATCAATAATATTGTGTGCTATTGTATATACCTGAATTATTACCATCATTTTAAATACAATTAAAACCATTTATTGTTGAGTTTCTAGAATCACTACAGAAAGATACTATAATGGATGCTCATATATCACACTGGAGAAATTTTGGTAGGAGACAGTGATTAGAGAATAAATTGTCATTGCTACCCACATAAAATGACAGATAATCTTTCTTCTTTTTTTTTGTTTATGTTTTTTTTTTCTTTTTTTCTTTTTTCCATAGTTGTAATCAAAACCATGAGGGTTTGCAGTTTGGTTCCACTTCTCATGTAACTACGAGCAGTTTTCCAGTTTGTTCCACAGGACTTACTTCTATTCAATTTTGTGAAGAAAGGGTGGTCAGTGATTATTTAAGCAAACAAAAAGGAAATATTCCAGCTTTATTTATGGCATTTTCCCCTTTTTCTCTGTCTTCTTTTGTGTGCATAGGACTGGAAGATTTACAAGAGGAAATGGGCATACTTCCTTCCCCTTCCCAATGCAACAATGGGAAATGGAAAATACCTAAAATATTCTAAGTCAAAAAAAGTACTGTTTGTTGAAAATGTTTCTGTAAAATCTGTTTCCTGAGAAAAATAAAATCTGTTTCCTAAGAATTTTCCATGGGATTTCTTTCTAATTTATCTTTAAATGTTAGAATTTCCAGCAGGAATTTTTATTCAAGCTGTCTTAAGATGACTCCTTGTTTTAGGCAAAACACTTCTGCCCCTATGAATCCTTCCATGGACCACATTAAATCCTGAAAATCCACAGTTTTTCATTTTAACAACTATTTCTGTGGGAACCATTGGAGTTCATTTACCTCTGAGAGGTGGCCTGGGATTTAGCTGATTAACATTATAACATGAAAGTTCTCATAACACTGGTACCGACCTAGGACGGTGGAGGAAGCTCCACAGTGAGTGTGCTGCCAGGCAGGGCTGGTGCACTTGGCACGCAGCCTGCAGCTCCTTGGGCTGGTGGAGAGCAGAGCTTCGTGTCCTGCTCACTCGCCTGTGGCTGGAGGGGCAAGGAGGAAGGAAACCAACAAATGTTGCTGCGTTTGTGTTCAGCTCTGGTCTCTAGGAAGCCAGCAGGGCTTTGTCAGAACACTCACCCCATACAGACCTGACCTTGCTGCTGCGGAGAGACCCTACACACTCCTCAGCTGGCAGAATATCAGCTTCCTTTCCGCTCCATCTTTGCAGAAAGGGCACAGAATAGATGCTCACCAACAAGATGTGTCCCAGGAGCTGGGAGCTCCTCAGGCTGATGGATGTTCTGGAGGCACGAAGGGAACCACTGCAGTCCCTGGGCTCTGCGCTGCCTGGGGACCTCTAGCCAAAACGTCGTAGTGCAGCCCGAGTGCTGGCTTATCTGATGGAATCGCTCTTGGCTGGATATTTGTACCATTCATCTCTTTACCTAGCTGTTCTTTTTTCCTGGAGAAAAAAAGAAAGAAAAGAAAAAAAAAAAAAAAAAGGACGTTGCTTGGAGAGGGCAAGGCAGACACTTGTGTTTTTTGTAAAGCACACACTTCTGTATTACCCTGCTGTCAGCTGCTGGATGTGCCATTGCCAGGGAAGCACTAAAGAAAAACAGTATTTATCACAGAAAGGTCAATACTGCAAACAGGAAACTTGCACTTGGCTTTGCTGCTATAGCACGGGCAGCTGATAGTGCCATAATGAGCTAACTTTTACCCTTTGATGTTTACAAACTTCAGTTAAATTTGTCTCATATTTGTTATAAACAACTGACATTGTAAGCCTCTGTACAATCCAGTGCTGAGGAGGCAACGACAATCCGAAGCAGCTTTTTGTTCATCACACAAAGAATGAGATTATCAGGAAATAATATTTTTGTGACAAGCAATGTTGTGCAATAAGCACAAAGACTGCAGGCTCTGCACTCTGACTTGGTTATCGTGTGAGGTAATATTATGCCAAAGTCTTCCCCATGGAGCTGCTATGTCAAATGCAGAAGAATCTTCTCATTTGTGCTAAAAACTGGAAAATCAGAAGTGCAGTGAAGAAGAGACATAGTACTGTCCTTGCTTGCCACTGTTAATGTAGCACCTTCAGCAACCAGGCTGCTGAAAATTGCTGGGGAAAAATAAATAAAAGAAGAGTTCAGTTCAAATTCAGATTACCTCCTTCAGTGAATTCAAATATATTTCTTCAGTTTTAATCACAGCAGGGTAATTGCTGCACTCTTGTCAGACCAGGGTGAAGCTTTCAACCCCGCCTTCCCTGCAGTGACTCACTTTCCACCATGAGGACGCGGGCAGGCAGCTTCTACCTGACTGTGGTGGGGCAGACGTGCCCTGTGCCCCACCACCCCTCCCCATGTCCCTGGGGCTGCGGGGGCTCAGGGCAGCCACGTGGGGCTGGGGCAGGGGTATGCTGCCACTGCCTGCCCCTGCCCCTGCTCCAGGGTTTGGGGCTTTGTAGGGTTTGACTTGCTTGATATTTGCGAAGAAAGACAGGATCATGCCCAAAGACTTCAGTGCCACCTCCTTCTCCCTGCCCCCCTCTTCTAAGAGCTCCTTGCATCTGTCTGCATAAGCTCACTCATTCCTAAATCATTTTCAGATTTTGTATTAATTTTTTAATCATCTGGATATGAATGATTAATAAATGTTTAACAGCTCATAAAATATTTATCATGTTTCCCTATGGTAGGCGCTCCATCTTCACTTGTTATCACTAGTGAGGATGAAAAATGTCTACAAGGCTGCAGAGTGAAGATGCAGCCTTGCATCTACCTAGCCAAATAGAGCTCTTGTTTCTTTCTAGAGTGTTTAGAGTTTTAAATGGAAAAATAGCTGAGGAATCCTGATTAACTGCAAACACTGAAGAGCAGAAGGATCTACACTTGAATAATTCAGCTGCCCTAAAAATCTTTCTGACCAGGCATTCAGATGTGATCCTTTTCAAACAGAGAGGATAAAGACAGCAGGATGTATAGGAGCCATATGTACCTGCTGCATGTGAATAACCCTTGTCTGAAATGGTCATTCTTTTTACGATTTTTGGTGTTTATTATTGTACTGAACTAGCTCAGAAAGTAACAGCTTTCAGATAAGTTATCATCATCAAATTATCTGGACAACTCATTCCCCGTGTGTCTTCTCTCATGAGGGGTTCAGAGGCACTGAAGCTGTTTCCGCCTCTGGTCGGTTAGCGCACAGCCCGCCTGGCCCCACCAACACACGAGTGCCCTCCCTGGCATCAGCAGCATGGACTCGGACCCACTCTGAGCCAGGAGAGCCTCTCCTGACCTGGCAGCCCCGGTGCTGAGTACCGCTGCCATCTCCCCTCTGGGCTTGTCCACTGGCGTCAGCTCTGGACGAGAGCCTGACCTCCTGCAGAAAACAGCACATCTGGGCCACCAGGTCTGCCTCGGAGTGCCTCAGGCCTGCCCCTTCCTTTGGCAGCACAGCAGAGAACATCAAGTACGGTTCATCTCCAAAGCTCTTCGTCAATGGAGAGAGCCTGTTACATGTAAAAAAGAATAAATGAATAAATAAATAAATGTATGGAGGAAGGCTTCTGAGCTGATAATTCTGTTCCTAAAATACTATCAAATGTTCCTCCTTTAAGATCAGCATATCCATATCGGAGACCTGGCCAAGCGTGCAGAATAAACACATCCAACAAGTACGGCCAGGATCCAACAAGTAGTTTGCCCATGGATAGGACTGACATCTTTCACAGTCTTCTTCTAGCAACAGGGTAGAACCTATTTAAAAGAACAGTAAATATAAACCAAAACATTTTACTGTTTAAGTAGTTCTCCTGCTAGAGAGAGGCAGAAAGGACAAGCCCTTATAGCGTGTTAGTTGTGGTATTGATCAAACACCGGGAAGGTGCTCAGACACCCGCCAAGAGAACGAAACTGTGTGTTGTGAACCCCTCTGCTAGACTGGTCAGCCTGCTGCCTCTTTAATGATTGGGATATTCCTCATGTAATCATAATCCGCCTAAGCGACCTGTGCCTGTGTATGGCACTGTGCACACAGGTGTGTATTTAGTTTGCATGATATTAAACTGTGATAAGTGGGAAACTCGCACGTCCATTGGCATTCACTAAAGTAGTAGCACTCTCAAGCTGGTCCAAAATTGCATTAGCCTTTGAGTGTGGAGGCTTTTCCTAACTACCATCTTTACTTTTCACCTGATTAAATGATGTAACTCCTTGCAATTTGTAGTGAAGGTGACTGCAAACACGTGGTAGTTACTGAGACGGGTCACTTCATCTTCTCAGTACAGAGGCTGGACTCTGACCTAGCATGGACTGTTTTAAATGTGTATTAATTTACTTCAGCAGACCTAATCTATTCAGCTACAGCATTTACTGTAACCATTACAGAGTACAGCCCAAATATAATCCAAGCAAGAAGGGATGACTACTGTTCTCAAACTTCCTTTCTCAAGGGAATTCTTTAATATGAAAAAATCATATTGCAAACAACTCAGAATTAAAAATCTGAGTATAAAATTAACTATCTCTGCCTGAGTGAATAGCAGATTTTTTCCTTTTGGGTATTTAAATTCACTGTCTATTTAAAATTCTAGTAGATAACTAAAAAAAATAAAAGCTAAAGTAAAACAGAAGTGTTTTCCTATAATCAGGTCAGTGCTGACATGTGCAGTCAACGGGGTTAGGACCTCTCCCCTCCTGACTGTAGTATCAGCCTGAAATCCTTCCGATGACCCGTTGGCTCTGGCGGGTCAGGTCAGTGTGGTGGCTGCGGCTGCGCGTGGGGGCTCCCAGGGCTGTGAGTGGCACCCCTCTCTCTGCAAACCCTGCCCGCTCCAAGCTGTGCTGGGGCTTTCCTCCAAACCTGGCTGCTCCAAGATCTGCAGGGCTTCTCCTCTTCTCCCTTAGCCTCCTTCTTCCCCAAATACTCTTCAATACCCTACATTTCTGGAGGGGTGCGCTTTGCTTACATTTGTCTCTGACAGCTGAAGTCCATGCTGACTGCATTCAGGGCGGAGGAGCTCCAGATCTGTCCCTCCCAGGAGAAATGCTCCTGTGTAGGGTCCCTGGGAGCTCCTGGTGACGAGCGATGCTCCGGGCACCGCCCACTGCTTACCCAGAGCCATCATGGTCCTTCGGACGTGGCTCTGCCTGGACGGTGTGATGCTCTTTTGACTGGAGAACACAGCTCTGTCACACTGACAGAGTACCAGTGACAAGTCCAGCTGGATCTGCAGAAGATAATTGGGATATTGGCTTTCCAAATAAAACACAATTGTATCATTCTGCCTATTTTTACCAAAAGGTTGGTGCTTTTAACATTAGATTATTATTTTGTTTTAGTGGCTTTTTCTTTTAAGATTTATGATGCTATCTGTGAAGGATAAGAAACAAGAATATATATCTATAAATAAATATAAATTGTTAAAGGATAAAACTCTGAAGAACTTGTCATCCAAAGTCACTGGCTTCTCAGGTAAAAACAAATACTGTCCAGAAGGAAAAAAAAAAGTTGATTTATAAATATGCAGTGTATTTATTTATGGATAAATTACATTCCTTCAACAACACTGCTTCTTTTTTGATTTCTAACATTTCCCTCAGATCAGATGTCTTTCTGTTTGTCAATACAGTCAGCCAATTCATATTTATCAAGACTATGTGGATGACAAATGGCTCTGCTTACTGCGGGGATATGGTTATCTTTGGCAACTCAGAGTAACAATTACTACTATTAAAAAGAAATAATTGCCCTAAGTGACAATTCAGCACACAATCAGACTGTGCATAATTTCATCTAGTACATTGTATTATGTCACATTATGTCAAAAAAGAAATCTGAATCATAAACTAAAAGGCAAAGTCGCTTCTGCGCTTTTGCCGCAGGAAGAAAGCGTGCTTGCTAAATCAGCCTGTCGGAAATAGTCGGGTACAGGAGAAATGACTCAGTTCCAGCGCCACCAGCCGCGCGCGGCCACCCCAGCGGCCCGGCCCCCGCAGCCCGGCGCTGCTCCCGCGGCGTGGGGCGAGCCGCNCAAAGCTGCCGCTTTACAGAGGTAAGCACTGCTAATTCACCGGGCAGTTTTTCAAGAAGTATTTTAAGATGATGAAGAGTAGGGTATTTCCGCTTCTCTGAGAGGCTCTTCGTACGCTGCGCCCGTAGGAGAGCTCGCCCCTGGCAGCGAGAGCAGCCCTTCAGCTCGGGGAGACGTGCCCTCGGGCCCCTGCGGAAGCCGGCAGCCCGCTGAGAGCTGTGCGCAGACTGCTTAAAGACAACACCTGGAGTTCACTTCTTTAAGGAGGCCTCTGCAAGTTGTAGAAGATTAAAACTGAAATCAGTAAAGCAGAAGAAGCATCCCTCTAACGAAGCCTTTGGCAGCCCAGCTGCCTCCCTGTGCTGGACCGAAGGCGCCCTGGCCCGGCAGCTCTGCCAGTGCCCGGAGGTGCTGCTCAGGAGAGGAAGGGCGAGGGGCACCGCTGCTGCTGCCCGCTGCGCCGTCCCCCTGCCCGCCCCTCCGCGAGTGCCTGCGGTCGTTTTGTTCACTCACAGCCATTTAGCATCCCCGTGCGCATGAGGAAAACCCAACGTTTGTTTTTCAGCTGCCACATCTCAGTTTTCACTGCTGGCGTGATGTACTTCCGAGGCTGCTGCTGAGCCCTCAGCTGCCTTCTGCACGGCTCTGCCAAGTGTAGCTCAAAGACCCTTTTCCAGCCAGGCAAAGAAGAGTTTGCAGGCCCTCATTCAGCATTTATAGTGAGGATTTCCTCCTCCTCTGCGCTGATGCACACCAGTTGGTTTTCTCCAGGTAGAATTTTGCTTTATTTCCCATTACCCAGCCTGCCGTGCCCCAGGCTCCCCCCGGCCTCCCAGCTGTGCCAGTGTGCATGGTGCTGCCTCACCCCTGTCCCTGGGGAACGCGCCCGTCTGTGCAGGGCCAGCCCTGCTCCACGCGGGGCCAGGACAGCCTCTGCTGTTGCCTCATGAAATGTTTATCTCCATGAGGATTTTTTAACTCTCATTTCACATCAGTTCTTGAAATGGGGAAAAAATGGTACCACTATCACCCCAATTGCATCTATTCATTTTCTTGGGATTTTCTTATTGCCTACATCCATTATACTAAAAATAACTATGACAAGCTCATTTAATTTTAGCCTATGAGTCTCTGTATGAATATTTATAACACTCCATATTATAAATGCAGAAAAGTTCCAGGCAATGAAAACATGATGGCAGACCCCAGAGAAATAGGAACTTTTTTTTTGTCCAATTTCAAGCCAGTTTCACACATCCTGAGTTCCCAATATGAAGTCTAGCACTGAGTGTTTAAACTGCTTAAAAGACTTTATGATGTTTTGTGCTCAGTGAACACAGACTAAGTTCCCATGCAAGAAAAGGGGATATTTCAAGAGGAATTCCCTGTGAATTTATGTAAGGAAATTGCATATTGATCTACTTTTCTGTTCACAGCTGGCTTTCTTATCCTTTCCATTTCCAATTACATGGGAAAATACACATTATCAGCTCTGACAGAGTCACCTGTCCTGCTTCAGACAGACGGCCTCCTCCCCCCTGCTGCACTCTGGACTGTTGGCACTAAAGCGCCCTTGACGCAGTGCACGGAGCATCGTCCCTGGACGCTGCTCTGAACCGGGGCTTCTTTAGAGGGATTGCCCCCCTGAGTCGTTAAGTACAGGGTAACAGGGAGCAGGCAGCTAGGCAATGTGTTTCTAACTGGAAAAGAAATTTCTCTGCAACCAAACTGTGTGTGTAAAAGCTGTTTAAGACAGGAATAGACAGATGGGTTTCTGCAGGAAGATGCCTTGCTTCAAATCTTTTTTGTACCAGTGGACTGGACGTATGCAGCGGATTAAGATGCCTGAAATGCTTTGGGGCTTAAAATACCTTCCTACTAGAAGGCATTAGGAGATAATTTCCCTGAGGCTAGATTTTCTGCACTTAAGTTGCCAAGCGTGAAGAAGTACCCAAAGAACCAGCTTGTGGCTCTCTGAGATCGCTGTCTTAACAGGACATGCCTAGCTTCTGCAGATAACGCTGTCTCAGCCCACCTCCGTGCTCCACAGATCCTTTGTTTTCCTCTCAAAAACGATCTCAGCAGAGAGGAGTGATGTGTACTCTTTTCTTTCACTCAATCATTTTTGTTCTATCTACTGCAGGGCACATTTATGGTGGATCGGTCAATTGGAGTGAGGTTTTTTAGTACTTGAGCATAAGAGCCAGGATATGAAAAACTCTTGAATTAAAGCCTTTTCTTTTACATGTTACTTGGAAGAAATAAGTTATAAAAAGAAGAAAAAAAAAAAAAAGGAGGCTACTTGGCTCTATGATTCTGGTATCAGAAATAGAGAGAAACATGACATTTTCAAAGCAGCATATGCAAGCTATATTCACAACTCCTGTTAACAAATAATAGGATTTGTGCAGAGAACCATATGTATTTCTCAGAGAGAGAAAATTACAACGGAAAGCACAGTCTGACACAACTCATTTCTTAATCTAAGTTTTTGTGGTAGGATCTACTCTTTTGTAATGCCTTACTCTTTTGTAATGTTGGCAATTTCGCTAGGAGTGCTCTAGATAGTGTCTTGCTTTGGGAAACACCTTACCTTTTGTCCTGTGTAAACACCTGAAGGGCAGTAAGAGACTCTGGTGCAGGGAGCTGGGTTTCAGCAGTGCTGAGTCAGGTCTGAGCTGGGGTGAAAGGCTTTTGGGTGCGTTTTCACACTCACCTGTTTTCCCCAGGTCCATCGAGCTGCCTGATATCAGAGTACGGGCTCGGGGGGCTGGACTCTGACCCTGCTGGGTGTCCCCTTGGTGTCCTTTGAGATGCCAAGGAGAATTTTCTTTTTTTACTGTGTCAGCAGGTTTGCTCTACGCGTGGTGGCAGCGGAGATGCCCTGCAGTGCCCTCTGGCACCAGGCGCTCAGCACCGCGGGATCGCGCTCCCAGCACGGCAGCAGGCAGCGAAGACCTTGCGTCTTGTCCCACGGGAAGGACCCAGAACCCATCCTGGCATCCTGTGGGGCGCACGGTGGAGGTCCTGGGCAGAGTCGGGTGCCACTTTCTATCTACCCTGTGGCCTACGGGAGGAGAATGCTGGGGAGAGATGCAGAGGGCTGGTGTTGCTCCTCCCGGCCTCCTCTCTGCTGCCCCAGCTCTGACACTGTACTGGGCAGCAGCTGAGAAATGGAGCTGCAAAAGAACTGAAAAGAGTGAACCTCAGGTGCCAGCAGGAAGGCAGAGAAGAAGGCGACTGTGAACCTGCGGGCAGCTCCCTTCATCCCCCCTCGGCAGCGTGCTTCTGGGGGGCTGGCGTCCCCCCTCCCGCCTCCCCCTCTTTCACCGCTTATGTCTGCTCATCCTTTCTGCTGCTTCACAACCGAGCTGGCCCCGCACGGCCGTTTCCATCCAGCGCTATCAGAGCCTCGGAGCACTTGAAGTGCCATCGTTGTTGCTCTTAAGAATTCAAGGTTTCAGTACAGTAAAGCTAATCAATATAAGCATTGCAACAGATGATGACCTCTCTCTAGCTTTAGAAATTTTACATCCTTCTTTCTCCTCTGCTTTTCATTGTGTCTAATTACCTGATCTATAGTTCCAAATAAGAATCAATGGGACTATATTACAACAAATTATTGTTAATTCTTTTTTTAAAAAAGGATCAGAAAGTGCTATTGAATATGACACTCCTTATTATATAAAGAAAATTAGCTTTCTATTGGAGCTTGAGAGCTGGGAGCCAATCCGTTACCAATGTCTCGGGTTCATATTCCACTAAGGATGTAATCTTTTTATTTTCCAGATATTTAGGGTTTTTTCCCCATGTTCACAGTGAGGATGTGTATCCTTAGCACTGTACCTTGGCGCTGCTTTTTGTAAGATTGCACTCTGGCTGCACAGCGTGTTAGATACGCAGGGAGATGTGCTCTATGGGAGCCTCTCTATAGCATGCAGTTGCTCCCATTTGCAGTATGTTCCATCTGATTAACTGTATATTAATGTATTAAATGTTCTTTCCCTGCAGCACCTATGATTCTTCTAACTTAATAAAGGGTTTTGTGTTTCCTTGATGTACCCAGGCAGGAATCTGTGAGCTATAGCAAATGGGCTCTGCCTGGAGAAGTGGAACATTTAGTGGTTTGCTGGTTGTGACTCAATGCCCGCAGGGCACTGGTCTTCCCCCTTCAGAAAAATCCCTTGCTTGTCCAGCACTTCTCCCTTCCCCTTTTGTTGCTCTGCACTGTGTCCTTGCTGGAGTGTCAGCTCAGTTGCCTAAAATTATATGTCCACTGCCATGTTAAGTGCCCTGTGGCATTAGACACACCTAGGGCTGGCACATCCTATGGGACATCCATCTGTGTGCTCTGAAGTTACAGCATGGAGACAGGAAATGTTTTGTAGGGCATCCCAAATAGCACTGGATGCCTTACATTCAGGCAGCTGAAATTAGCCACTTTCTTATCTGTCCACCTCGTCCAGGATTTTGTCATCTTATGCTTAGACAATCATGACTTCTTCTGTGTGTGGAGTAACGTTGTAGTTGCTGCTGTCTGCCTGTTGAGACCACTGATGAAACACAAACATCATATGCAGGTCTTCAGCTTCAAGTTCCCCCGCCCTGTTGTGGTGCCAACAAAACCTTGAATCAACTTCCTGACACTGAGAGACGTATTACTCTTTCTCTTAATAACATTCCTGCCAGTCTAACTAGCTGAAAAAACAAGGCTATGAGAAAGTACGAATGAGTTATAGATTATGAAACACTAAAAATAAGCTTTTTTTTAGCTAGTCTCTACTGTGGTCACCTTGTATATTGTGCAACATAAACTAAAATGAACTACATAAAATACAGCATAAAGTCAAGCAGTCAGAACCCACAGAATCCAGAACTGGGTCTACAATGTGCAGATTATTCAGCTGTGCTGGGATAGTCCCTCCAATATTCCCCCACCTCCACACACACAGAATTTCTAGCAACAGGGCAAAACCCAACTTTGTACAGTTATTAAGGAAAACTCAGAGCTAAAACAAGATGACACGTGAAAAATAAAAGTTGAACTTCCTGATGAAGGACTCCCACCCCCAGAGGCAACATTTGGCAGCGATGAGCCAGGATGTTCTGGACCAAAGTTGAGCCTATGTGCTTTGGGAACCTCAGGCAGCAGGAAGAGGTTTGTGCCCCTCAGCCCAGGTCACTCCTGGGTTTCACCCACCTAAAGCTGCTTCAAGGGGTTTTGAAAACCTGGCCCAAATCTGTAATTACTGTGGTGGTCCTACATTTCACCTCAAGGGTATTATTTTAATTAAGAAAATTCCTTTTTTCTTTCTTCCTAGTTTTTGCCACCTTCCATAGTCTCTCTCATTTTATCAGTTGTGCTTGAAGATCTGACGCTGCTGAAACTGTTGGAACAGGGAAAAAATGTAGTATATGAGCATCCTTTAATCACTCGGCAACTGTAGCAAGAGGGAACAGACAACAATGGAGAAAAGAAATCTGAAAAATATCTGTGCTTTAAATGTGTCTATGGAAATGAAGTGTGATACTCAGGCATGCCACTTCATCTAGTATACACAAGATATAGCATGCTGAGCTGCTAATGAGATAGCAATTTGGAGGTTTGGGAAGCGCTGGCTATGCTTCATGCCTACAAGAATCAATGAAAACCGATGAGTGAAGTTTTACAAAATATCGGTGTAAGAATTATAGAAACTGTTGTGCCCAGCTGAAACGGCTGGGTCTTGCAGCAGAGGCTCAATTCCTTGTGTAGCTCAAAACTGTGAAATGCGCGCACAGTGTCTATGCAATACCGAAAAAGGGTTATTTAAAATGGCCATTTGGGGCAACCCATGCATTTTATATTTACTTGACTTGATGTGTGCAGTACTAAGAATGAACGACAAATTGTGATTGATGGGAAAATAGAAGCAGAAAATTATGTGAGGATACAAGAGGAAAATATTGTACACAGTCCTTGTGTAACTTCCTTATGAAAGGAGAGAATGAATGTGCTTTGAGTACAAAGGCAACGAGACACAGCTTCTCTTGCTCCCCCTAAAGGTATACCAAAAAGGCCCACCCATTTTCCATTTCTGAGTTGGAACTTCATAAACATTTTAATTTGTCAACTTAATTTGCCCACTGTTTAATTTTTGCATTCCAAGAAAATTTATGTGAATATCACCTTGCATGAAATGCTCTCAAAACAAATTTTAGCATCTTTGCTTGCCACGTTGTGGAATAAAGCCAGTGTTATCTGACTCATCCTGTCTATTGTGAGCAAGCAACAATTTAGATTATTTATTTGAAAAAAAACAGGAACACTGAATTGAGTACCTCTGAAGACAAAAAGTTTTGCTTGTGGCTATAAATAAATAAAATAAATAACAATAAATTAAATAAATAAATATTTAATGATAAAATAATAATAAAATAAATCACTTATGCTGAGTAAATCATTGATTATGAGTTACACGTGAGTGATCTTTGGTATTGGCTGCCAGGTGAGACAAATAGCACAGCAACATGTGACTCAACTGTTCAATTTGTAGTCTGAACCTGTCCCGGGGGCTTCCCAAAAATAAGTTACTGGGTTGAAAAATGAAGATGGGCAGGGACCAAATCCACAGCATGCAGCACTACAACCTGTGCCAATCACCTCTTTGTGACCAGGTGGAAGTGCCAGAGATGCAATGAGGACGAAGTGTGGGTGATGCTTTTGCCACACGAGTCCCGGGGGCTGTGGCTCCCCTGAGACCTGTGCCTGGGAGGAGGCTCCTGGGCTCTGCGAGCGCCAGTGACCTCCAGCCCCTCTGCCTCCTGGCCCTGCATTGTGCTCGCTGGGGGCAAAAGCAGAGACAGAAGGGAAGGTCAGGGTGTTCANACGTTGTGGAATGAATCCAGTGTTATCTGACTCATCCTGGCTATTGTTAGCAAGCAACAATTTAGATTATTTATTTGAAAAAAAAACAGGAACACTGAATTGAGTACCTCTGAAGACAAAAAGTTTTGCTTGTGGCTATAAATAAATAAAATAAATAACAATAAATTAAATAAATAAATATNAAATAGCACAACAACATGTGACTCAACTGTTCAATTTGTAGTCTGAACCTGTCCCGGGGGCTTCCCAAAAATAAGTTACTGGGTTGAAAAATGAAGATGGGCAGGGACCAAATCCACAGCATGCAGCACTACAACCTGTGCCAATCACCTCTTTGTGACCAGGTGGAAGTGCCAGAGATGCAATGAGGACGAAGTGTGGGTGATGCTTTTGCCACACGAGTCCCGGGGGCTGTGGCTCCCCTGAGACCTGTGCCTGGGAGGAGGCTCCTGGGCTCTGCGAGCGCCAGTGACCTCCAGCCCCTCTGCCTCCTGGCCCTGCATTGTGCTCGCTGGGGGCAAAAGCAGAGACAGAAGGGAAGGTCAGGGTGTTCAGAGTGACCTTTGCGCCCTCATCGTGCTGGTGTTAGGTCCAGTTGCAAGACAGCCCAGGACATGAAATAGATAATATGCATTAATTTCAGCCTTGGATCAAGTAAGCGCATACATAAAAGCTTAGGTCCTTATAGCTTCTGGATTGATGATGCAGTCTCAAAAACGGAGGCTGTCTCTGGCAAGAGAGAGCAAAAAGCTGCTGGCAAAAAGGTATTAACTTCACTATGCTGCATTTTATGAGGTACCAAAGAGTGTCTTGGTTCTGTGCCTTGAAAGTAAATAGAACAATATTTCAGTCCTCCTTATTCAGTTGTCCAAATGCACATAACCGATTTTTGCAGATAGGGATTTATGTTCACTTGTCAGCAACTAATAAAGTAGAGCAATTGAGTCTGCCATTTATTTCAGTGCTGTTGCCTTTACTTCAGTATCCTAGCGTACATTGCGTGGTGCCTGCCTTCAGGTTTTACTAAGCAATATGCTCCCCTTGGCGGACCAGAGAGCACGTAGGACCGAGTGCCCTAAAGGCCAGCATTTAGAGGTTTTGGAGGGTGCCCAGCTGCCAGCTAGCTGCTCTGGGCCTCCCACACGCCAGGCTTGGTCTCACCAAGTGCCAACCCTCAGCAGAGCTGGGGACACAGGGCACACACTGGTCTTCTACCTTCCTCAGCTGACCCACGCTGATGTCCAAGAGCAGGTGCGGAAAGACTGTGCCATACCTGGCTATTTGTTAGTCTTATTCCCTAAGTGTCTGTTGCTGGTAGTCTTTATGGGCTACATAGACTCCTGGTCTGATCCAAGCTTAAACTCATTCCTGCGAGTCTTTTTAGCTTGCTTTTCCATCTGAGAGTTTGTTCTGCTTGGGGCATTTCCTATATTGCTCAGCAGCAGGGCATCAATTTAATAACCTCTGAGACAGGGAGGCCTCTCTCTGGAAGGGTCCTAAATTATCACAGCTTGTACCAGAATCCCAGAGCACTTACATTCTTGTTGGTTTGTCTGTTTTCCATCTGGATTGTTGTTTTTAATGGATGCACACTCCAGCAGTTGCTCACTGAGACACCTCCTGCTTTAAGGTTCTTCTGTGCACAGCCCTGTTTCCTGCTTGATGCAGCATGCTCCTGGCTCCATACAGCAGCAGATGCGAAATACTGAATGTGCAGTGCTCTCACCATTATCAATCCATAATATTTTCTTTCTGTGAACCCTGTATGAAAATGAAACAGTTATAAAATTGCAGATGGGATACTTGCACCAATTAACATCCGCCGCACATACACACTGTTGGTGGCACCACTCTGAGGTGATCTTTCAGAGTCCTCCCTTGTCTGCTGCATGGCAGGCGTGGTGGTCAGTTGTGTGCAAAAGGAGTTTTGCAAATGGAGCCAGGTGGTCAGAAAGCTGCTGGCTCATCTCCTCTATGGCTGTGCTCACCACAAGTTGGCGAGCGATGGGGACTGCGGAGCCGGGTGGGAGAGCGTGCACCCCCACAGGGGCATGCAGGCTTCGCCACGCAACAAGACTGTGTACTGGCAAGCAGGTAGCCAGCACATGGTCCTCAACTCCTTTGTCAGCATCATTCAGAAAGAAAAGAGGTTTCTACGCTTCAACAGCCCAGTTTTTAAAGATTATTTTTTCATGTTTTATTCAGCTAGAATTTATATTACAGCTACTAGTTCCTTGGGAGGAAATGTAAATCGATCCAGACTAACACTGGCCGGTTCATCCTCAGAACTGTCTTTATAAAGAATTGCTCTGCAGAGACAGAGCACAGCAATGTTAGCAGAAGAGTTGCTGAAAAACCCTGGGGGTCTTTGCTGCTGCTAGCTTGGAGTCTGGTTTATGGCTGTTTTGCTCTCATCTAATGTTAATGGCACTGCACTAATTTCTGAAGATCAACACCAAAGAGCAAGTGAGAGTGATGCCACTGGGATCCTGATCTTTTGTCACTATTCATAAAGGATGAGTTGGTGGGGAGTAGGATTTTAGGAATGAATTTGCTCCAGATTTTTTTTAAAAAAAGTTTCAAAGGAACTGAAGAATGGTAATTCACATGATGGTTTTCTTGAACTACTGCAATTTTACCTATTATACATTTTTTTAGAAAGCATACATTTTTTACTCTTCCAACATCCTCCCACCAAAATTTCCTGATGAAAACGTTTCAGACTTGCTTTTTTAGAGTTGCAAAATGAAACCAATGTTGAAATATTGAAATCCTTCTCTATGCACATATTTGTTTTCTTGAAATAAAGTATCTTGACAAAAAATGTGTAGCTAACTCCAATTGAAATGTACATCCCAAGCGTCAACACGTAAGAGAGGAGAAGAGTGAAATTTGGACTTTTGTGGTTTATTTCATAGGGGATGGTTTTGAAGCACAAATGGTGAAAAAAAATGAACAAAACTCTGCCTGTGAATACCAAGTGCTAAAAAAGTCCCTGGTTAGAATGTCTTCGTTGTGATCCTTCTGCCTGTCTATCATTACTCACCTAGGAAGAGAAAAGAATGACAGAGCTCATCACCTGTGTCTGCAAATTCAAGTCTAAACAAGATCTAAATATTTCCTACTTTTTAGCTGTTCCATAGAATGAGATCCTGAACTCCTTCTATTTCATTTTCTGGATGCACTATAAATAGAATTGCAGGCTGGAGAAGAACCCCGGGGCTTGGTGTTTATACAAACACAGGGGAATTCTGCATGCAAAACTGACTGAATTCAAGCGAAGTGCTGCAGGTCTGCCTCACTCACGGCGGGAGGGCAGCGCGGGTGCTGCCAGGCTCCCGCCACGGGGCCCGGCAGNCACGGGCGGCCGGCGGCACGCTGCGCCCGCGCTGCCAGAGGTGAGGGGACTTCCCTGGGGACCGGGTCTGGCCCGCAGCCATGCTCTGAACGCTTCTCAGCAGGCAGAGCTCATTACTTTGCTTATGGACTGCGTATTTTGGCTTTTCTTCTTCCAAGAGGAATGTAGCCCGTGTGGTCTGAGAGCGGACAACGATGCAAACCGGACTGTGTCAGAGAAAGAGCCAGGAGACTTGCTCCTGATACTATGTGCAGAACTTGATGTTTGATAGTTACAAAAATTCCAGTTTCTAGGGAATTACGATATTAACCTTTGCCTATGTCTTTTTTTTCCTCCCAATTGTCCTTTTCCCTTTGACAGTTTTGTTTTTCTTCCCCTCATGATTATTCCTAGTGTGTTCACAGATGTCAATCAGTTCCTTAGTTCAGCCATTTTTGCTGTGCTAAACAAGTTAAAAACTTTTTTTTTTTTGCCCCTTGTAGAATACCCTCTCCATTCTCCTTGTCAGCTTGCACCTGCTTGACATCACTTTCTGTCTGATGTTCTCCCCAGCACAGGTTTATACATTATTCCAGATGAGATTTCTCCAGTGTTTTGTGCAGCAGAATTACAATGGAATATGTCCTAGCTGCCAGGCATAGCTTTCCAGAAAAGGCTCTTTCTCTTTACAGAAGACATCCCTGTTAACATTACTCTTTTCTCAAGCTGGTTAGGAACCCTGCAGGGCTGCCTGGTGAGTGGTAGTTGATACAAATATATTTTAAATCAAGAGATTTTGCGATACTCACAAGCTCAGCACATCTGCAGAAGCAGCCCTTCATGAAATGTATGTTGCGATTCGGGGTTCCTCCATCCCTTGCCCAGTTTTATGACGCTCTGCTGCACGCTCGCTGTGCTGAATCACAGCAGCTGTGGGCAGTTTTCATGTGCAGCCATGCAATGGCTCCTCAGGATCTGCTTTTGCTTGCTGCCGGTGTTTGGTACCTGTCATGCCAGGAGCAGCAATGTGTTTAACAGTGCCAAAAGATTGTTTGGGGGCTCAGGGGATGGGGCAGTGCTGCAAGCATCCCATCTGACCAATTTTTACAGAGGTCCACCGGGTTCCTGCGGCGAGGTCATCTAGCTCCTCGGGGACGCATTACAGGAGGCACAGGGGGAGCCAGGAAGGAGCCGGCAGCTGCTGCCTTCAAGGCAGATGTGGGAGAGGCAGCAGGGAGGGGAGATGCCCTGCGCAGGGCTCTGGTTGTCCCCTTTAGACATTGCAGTGTCCGTTGCCCCAGTCTAGACTACTCATCCAGGCCCTGTTTCCATTCACCATGACAGATTCACCCCAGTTGTCTTCAATGCTGATTTTCCATTTTGCTAACGCTCTCAGGGAGCACCTGTCTCACTCCATGGAGTTCAGCTTGAGTCCAGATCAGTTTTTAGAACTGGACAACTGTTGTGGTTTAACCTGGGAGGCAGCTGAACACCACACAGCCGTTCACTCACCCCCTGGTCCCCCAGTGGGATGAGGAANGCCCCACCCCGGCCAAACCCCCAGTTTTATCGTCCAGCATGATGCCGTAAGGTATGGGATGTCCCTCTGGCCAGTCTAGGTCAGCTGTCCTGGTCCTGTCCCCTCCCAGCTCCTTATGCACCCCCAGCCTCCTCGCTGGCAGGGCAGCACGAGGAGCTGAGAAGTCCTTGGCTCTGTGCAAGCACTGCTCTGCAGCAACTGAAACATCGGTGTGTTATCAGCATCACTCTCATCCTAAATCCAAAACACAGCATTATGCGAGCCTCTATGAAGAAAATGAACCCCATCCCAGCTAAAACCATGACAACATCTAACTTTGAAATGAAATAAAATTAATTTTCCCTCTTCTCTGCACCCCCCAAAAATTCTTGGGAATTCAGTGAAGCAGCAGCATCAAGCTGTGGCAGGAGCATCACCCCTGCCACAGCAGCAGCCCAGAGCCCCATGGCCATCTCTGCTGGCTTGGGCATCTTATCCATGTGGTGTGCTGTGTCTCATACTGCCAAAGAAATGTCGTGTTAAAGGGAAGATTACTCTGGGCTGTGCACGGGTATTGTTTTCAGACAAAATTTCTTTACAATACTGGTTATGTCTTGAAAATAATTAATTTGGCAGGAAGTTAAAAAGAGAATAAAACTGAGAGGTTTGAAGGCTGGTTTCCAGTTCTCATTCCTCTGTTTTTTATCTCACAAGTAAAGACTGCACACAGGTGTCAAATGAGAAGACTGCTCATAATTACACTCCTTAAACACTTAATAACATTTTCTTAAATTAATATATTCCCCGTCTGTGTAGCATTGAAGACATTCAGCTCATAATATTGCCTAGTTTATCAGTGTCAAATGACACATACTCAATCCATTGGAGAATATTATCAACAGATAGAAGCTTAACGTGCATTATTGCTCATTCAGCTAATGAGCATGATTCAAGCTAGTACTTATAATTAATAACAGAACTAAAATACCAGTTGTGATGGTGATGCTAATTTAGTTTTGTGCAGAAATGAAAAGAAACCAGCCCCCCAGAAGAAACCAGGCGAGCTTCCCCATGGCTGGGCTGCGTGCTGGACACTGCTCGATGGGCTGACAGTATGCATGCCACAGGGCAGGGCTGGATGGAGGTGCTGGAGGCACGGACATTGCTCCTGCTAAAGGCCACAATAGGCAGTGGGGTTTGGAGGAGGAAGGTGCAATGATTCAGCAGCTGAAGACTTCTCATTTTCATTGCTGAAACAATGTGGGGAAGCAACTTCTGTGCCAAGAGGCAGGGATAGAGCAGTGGGCTCCATGCTGGCTGATCTGGTGGATGCACCTGCAGCTCCTTCCCAGATGCAAAGGCTTTGAGCCAAAGAGAGCATGGGGCCAGCTGCTCCCACCTCCTGTGCAGTGCGTGGGTGGCACTGACACCCAGACTGACCACCAGAGCCCAGTGCTGGGGCCTGCTGGCGTGAAGATCAGGCAGCCAGGCAGGACCCTGTGACTTCTGGGGTCAAGCAGTGTGGCAACGACAGGGCCAGCGCAGAAGAAAGCGTCGTGCTGTCTCTGAGCGCAGCAGAACCCGACGTGCGCTCTCACCGGGGACTGCTGGGCTCAGAGCTCTCTGGTGGTGCTGTCGTCAGCGAGCAGAACTGGGCATGGAGTAATCGGAGTTTGTTTGTACATCTCTCGTGCCGCTGGTTCACTTAGGATCCTCAGTGTAATGGTATCTAAATGTGTTCGTGTCTTAATTATTTACACATTTTTTTGTAATTAAAATGCATGCTCATTCTGTTGCAGAATTTCTGCTTTCACTAGCACAGTGCCCTGCTAAATAAAAGCACATCATTAAAATACTTTCCTTTCTCTTCCACACATTCTGGCCTCATTGTCATTGACTCAGTTTTTCAGGAGATAAAAATGTCAGGAGTTCATCTGGTCGTGACCCTCTAGCATACTGGATGGTGTTTCAAGTCTCTCGTCCTTCGGCTGAGATTAGTATGTTTCTGAGGAGCTGCTGTGCTTCCATGTTCAAGCCAGCTGGGAACCAACTTATTTGATTTTATTTAGTTTCCCTTTTCATTTTTTTTAAAATCAGACTTGAAGGTTTTGCAGCTAAAACAGATCAAGCGGAAGCGCTCTGCAGAGCACGGCCCTGCGTTAGCCCTCTGGAGGGAAGGGTCTGGCTCTGGGGTTCCAGCTCTGCTCTCATTAAACTTCCTCTCATTCCTCCCACACACCTTAACATTTTATGGGATCTATACCTCAGTTTACAAAACATAAATAATCAATTCAGTCAGATTTTAAAAGAGAAGAAACAGAGACTAAAACCTGTGCAGCACTGACTACACAGTTTCATGAACTCCGTGCAAGGATTTGGTCTAAAACACCAGAAAGAGAGAGGTGGTTGAGAAGTTCAAAACAAGAAAAAAATCAGGAAATTCTGAGCTTAGGACAGACCTACAGCCAATGGTGAGTCAGAGGGGTCAGCCAGTGTCCTCAGCAGAGAAATCATTTACGCCCTGCTTCCCTGAACAACTGTGCAACCCAGGCTTCCAGGTCAGCAAATGGGCTTGCTTTTTTCTGTGAAAACCCAAAGAAAGAGAATTTGTCTCAGGCAGGTAGGCGGGCAAGGGTGTCCAGCACAGATGAACATATGAGACAGAGGCTTTTAAGGAGACCGAGGGCATGGACACTGGGCCATGGGGCTGGGGGCGGCCTAGCCACATTGCTGCTGGAGGCACCCGTGGGGTCCCACCAGAAGCAGCCTCTGGTGAGAAGTGCCTGGGAGGGCTGGGGACCTCGCAGGAAGCTGGTGGGAGACAAGGGATGTTGGGAGGGACCCCTGCCTGGTGTGCAGATGAAGATGGGCAAAACACATATGTTCAGAACATTGCAGCTCTCATTCTTCAGGCATTCATCATCTGCCCCAGAATTGGACAGACCTTGTGTCTAAATGTCTGACTTTCTTTAGAGATTGCTTTGTGGTGGCAGAAACAATTACATGGGAAAACTTTAGGTACAGCTGATCGTGCCCTGGAATCAGGACACAGACGAGATTACATTTGAGGTCCCTCCTGCGCTATTCCCCGTGATTCCATAAACATACTGTTAACACCCTGAGTCACCAGAAAATCACAGCCTGTTTTCTACTTATGCATTTATATCTGATGAAAACACATTTCCTGCAGTTCCCCTGGCTGCAATGTTAGCCCATGGCTGGTCTAGTGAGAGTGATTATTTCTCAGTGGCAATAACACGTGGAGAATGCAGCATGCTGCCTTCCCCAAGATGATTGGCAATGTCTGTCTAAAAATCCCAGAGGTGCAGATAGGACAGACCAAAAGTGGGAGAAATGATGCACATACGTGAGTGAATGAGTGGGGCACCAGTGCTGCCAGCTCGTGACCGCTCAGCAGTGAGCCTTGTGCTGGGTCTGGCGGTGCTGCTGCCTCCTCCAGCAGCAGTTGCCTTTGCTTCACTTTCACAAGCAATGCTCCAGGGAGCACACAAGGATGTTTCTGTTCAGGAGGACGGCTGTGCTCAATGGCCCATGCTGGCAGAGTGCACTGCGTTCACCTGGGCACGGGTCACACCAAGCGGTTTGCTGGCGCGGTGAGGCAGGCAGACGGCTTCCAGGGCAGCCCTGCGCAGTCACAGGAGGCCTGGGAGCCCTGGAGCCTCCGAGCCCAGGGCAGCCTCACAACCCGGCATTTCCCACAGCCTCTCCCTGCGCCCTGCGTGGGCTGAGCCTGCTTGGCAGTGGGAGCTGCAGGGAGAAGGGCAAGCTGAAGCCCCAACTCCAAATTAAAGGCAGTCATCTTCAGGGCACTTTGATGCACTGTGGGCACTGCTGCACCTCTGCAGTTGTACTGGGTCTGGCCGGGATGGAGTTAACTTCCCCACAGCAGCCCATACAGCGCTGTGCTCTGCATGTGTACCTAGACCAGCGCTGATACCACACCCGTGTTGTGTCTATTGCTGAGCCGTGCTGGCACAGCACCCAGACCCTCCAAACCCCCCAAACCCAGTGGGCTGGGGGTGAGCAGCAGCTGGGAGGGGACATCACCAGGGCAGCTGGCCTGAACCGACCAAAGGGATATTCCATACCATATGATGTCACGCTCAGCAGTAAAAGCTGGGAAAGGGGAAGGAGAGGGGGGGGCTCTCGTTAGGAAGACATCTGTCCTCCCCAACAACCACTACGCGTATTGAGGCCCTGCTTCCCAGGACGTGGCCGAACACCGCTCGTTGACAGGAAGTAGAGAATTCTTTCTCTCTTTGCTTCTGTGCAGCCTTTGCTTGTATTATTTCTTTTCCCTTTAATTAAATTATCTTTATCTCAACCCTTGAGCCCTTGTCCATTGTATTCTCTCCCCCTGTTTCTTTGAGGAGGGGGAGTGAGCTAGCGATTGGGGTGGAGTTCCGCTGTTTAGCTGGGTAAAACCACCACAGCAGTCATGTTGAAACTGTGGATATTCTGGCAGACCGAATACACCTCAGGATTTTTCTGTTTTTGTTTTTGTCTTTTACTGCTGTCTATTCTGAGGTCTCTTTCCTTGCTATATTGCTTATCCGTGTGAGAAAAATATCTGCAAGGAAGAATCTCAGATAAATAGGAACAAGAGTTTTGTTTTGCTTTTGTTTCTGGTGTTTGGAGGCTTTTCTTTTTTTTTTTTTTTTTTTTTTTTTTTTTTTTTTTTTTTTTTTTTTTTTTTTTTTTTTTTTTTTTTTTTTTTTTTTTTTTTTTTTTTTTTTTTTTTTTTTTTTTTTTTTTTTTTTTTTTTTTTTTTTTTTTTTTTTTTTTTTTTTTTTTTTTTTTTTTTTTTTTTTTTTTTTTTTTTTTTTTTTTTTTTTTTTTTTTTTTTTTTTTTTTTTTTTTTTTTTTTTTTTTTTTTTTTTTTTTTTTTTTTTTTTTTTTTTTTTTTTTTTTTTTTTTTTTTTTTTTTTTTTTTTTTTTTTTTTTTTTTTTTTTTTTTTTTTTTTTTTTTTTTTTTTTTTTTTTTTTTTTTTTTTTTTTTTTTTTTTTTTTTTTTTTTTTTTTTTTTTTTTTTTTTTTTTTTTTTTTTTTTTTTTTTTTTTTTTTTTTTTTTTTTTTTTTTTTTTTTTTTTTTTTTTTTTTTTTTTTTTTTTTTTTTTTTTTTTTTTTTTTTTTTTTTTTTTTTTTTTTTTTTTTTTTTTTTTTTTTTTTTTTTTTTTTGTTTCTTTGTTTGTTTTTTGGTACTGTAATTGCAGACTTCACTGCTGAGCATAGCTCTGAGCCAATTCCTTTTTTCCAGCTGATAGAAATCTTTTGTAACAACATTTTAGAAAGGTTAAATACAGGCAGGAAAATTGCTGCATGGCACGGTTGAGGAAGCGCTGACTTGGGCCAGTTCCTGCGCCAGGAAGGCAGAGATAGTTTGGGGCATGAGGGCTGGCTGGCCAGGGAGGAGCCTGCCGAGGCACCAGCGATTTCGACAAGGAGAACAGGGCCCGAGGGTGCTGTTCGCCGCCTGTCAGCCCGCTGCCGCGGGCACACGCATGCTGCCCAGGAAGCCCTGCCTGGCAAAACAGGTGTTGTTGTTATAGCTGTCTTTTTAATTCGGAAAAACAAAAGAACTGTGAAAGCACCTAAAAGAAGTATCCTCTTATGAGGAGCAGCTGAGGCAGCTGGGGTTGTTTAGCTTGGAGAAAAAGAGGCTGAGGGGAGACCTCATTGCGCTCTACAATGACCTTAAAGGAGGCTATAGTGAGGAGGGGATCGGTCTCTTCTCCCAGGCACCAAATGATAGGACAAGAGGAAATGGCCTCAGGTTGCACCAGGGGAGGTTTAGGTTGGATATTAGGAAAAATTTCTTCACTGAAAGAGTTGTGAAGTACTGGAACAGGCTGCCCAGGGAAGTAGTTGAGTCACCATCCCTGGAGGTCTTCAAAAAACATTTGGATGCAGAGCTTAGTGACATGGTTTAGTGGTAGACTTGGCAGTGCTGGGTTAAAGGTTGGACTGGATGATCTTGGAGGTCTTTTCCAGCCTAAATGATTCTATGATTCTATGATTCCATAAGTGTTTTTTGCTTCAGCAGCATCTTTCATCCTCCTTTCCTGGTGGGATCTCGTGCATGGCTGCAGAGAAGGGCAGGGACTGGGCAACGGAGAACGCTGATGGGCTGAAGCACACAGGCACCTCAGGGCTCTCCGCCAGGCCCTCGCCTGGCCCTGGCTGACCAGAGGTTGGGCTGGAGTCCTCTGGAGGCCCCGTCCCACTCTCTGCCTCTGCAGCCGTGTCCAACGGCCAGCACCAGCAGCACCCAACCATCGCCCTGGCCCGGCCCGGCCTGGCCCAGCATGGCCAGGGCAGTCCTCGCCCCACGGCAGAGCAGGGCCCTGCAGCCACTGCCTAGGGCAGCTTTCTGCTGGGGCTGCGCCAGCACGGCACTGGGACATTCCTCGCTCTCCGACTCGCATCAGCTGCCACAAGGCTCTTGCCAACAGAGCTGTAGGAAAACAGTGAAGGGAACATGGAAAGTGCAGCAAAGAACAGGTGAAAACAGGCAGCCCGAGTCCACTGGTGTGGACCTGAAGTCACCTAAGTCCTAAGGCAGATGGAGGGGGATGAAAGGCACCGTGGGGAGTGGGGGCCTTGCGAGGTGGTGATTTCAGCCTGTGCCCTCGCAGCCTCATGCTCTGCGGCAGGTTTCATAGATTTGGCCTGGAATCAACAGAGATTATGCAAATATAAATTTTTTGCTCTTCTGCAAGGAAAATATACAACAGTCACTTAGTTATTCTATTTTCAATAGTCTGCAAGCTGATAAAATAGTTTTGAAGGAAGAATTAAAAAACAAAGAAGGCTGGAATAATACAGACCTTGCCAGTGCAACCTAGTAGATTTCTTTGACAGAACAACTAACTTTCTTGGTTTCCTAAGCAGAAGTCCATGGACTTCAGTAAAGCATATTAGTAGTTATGTTGGCGAAAACTGAGCCTAGGTGAGTTTGGGACAAACTAAGGAGATAACACCAGATTTCATTGAGTAGAGGGTTATGGACATAAGGAGTTTCTCCACTGCAGGTCTTTGAAAACATTGCAATATTTTCCTGAGTGATTATGGCATGAAAAGACAGTAATTAAGTTAAAGTTGCTGATGATGTAAGGCTGTGATGCTATTGTTAATAAAGAGTTAGAACATATTAGAATATTATTGAGGCACAATGGTGACTTTGAGAACAGCGATGATAGACACATCCACTGTACGAAACACAGAAACCAGCACTTGCAGCCAGAGCTGTAACATCTGCCATAACCTGGAGGTGCTCGAGAGGGACCAGAGGCCTTGGGGTCATCGTTCCCTGGGAGGAGGACGTAAGCCTGCTGCCGGACGCAGCCATGAAAAAGGCCACGGAACCTGGGTATTCCCCGAAAAGCAGCACACCTGCGAGATGCTAGTCTGGGTGCTTCCCAGCGGCTGCCCATGAGCAGCACGTGCAGCAGCAGGCACTGTCCTGGGGAAATGGGAGCTCCTGCTGCAGCAGGAGGATGGCCGGCAGGGCAGCCTGCACCAGCACAGCTACCCAGCCCAGCTGGCTTGGCCCCTTCAGGGGTCTGCCAGCGACCCGCCTGCTTCTGGGAACGTCTCAGGACACGAGTGGGCAGGAAGATGAGCTACTCAAAGAGAGGAGATGTCCACACAGCACATGGAGAAAAACAAGCAAGCAAACAAGCAAACACAATAAATAAACAGGAATCAGTTTAGATTGGAAATGAGGAAGGAAAGGTCTCAGTTGTGTCAGTGATGAGGTTCTGAAGCTGTCTACTAGTACAAACAATGGGAGTAAAGACTGAACTCGCTGTTTTTTAAAACTAAATTTTGAGCATTTATAAATGTGGCCAGGGAGGTTACAAGATGAGTAATAACGCTGGCCTCTGGTCCCATTCCGTTCTGTTGTCTGTGTTTGTGTAAATCTATTGCAGACTGTCTCCACCAGCTTCTTCTCTTTATTTGAAATTCAAAGAGTACATGCAATTTGTTTCCCCCTCAGTATGGCCTTTACTGCATAATAAATAGCAAAGTCAGTGATTACTGTCTGAACCCAGTGACTACCAGTCTAACATGGCTCACAAATTTAATTAAAATGGAGGCTTCATGTGGGAATTAATAGAGACTTGTCAGGAATATGCATAACGTCAGTTACTTTAAGCTAATGCTTTGCATGCAAGATGGGGTAGATGGTTCACTGTGCTGTTTACTGACAATGCAAGGTAGTCAGAAGTGCTTCTGTTTTATGCATTAACAGAAGTGAGAAAGTAAATCCTCAGAGGGGCAGTGATCTGGCCGTGCGATTCCCATCTACTGAAACTAATTATACTATCTTCTCTTCCCATGTTTTGGAAGCACACACACACAGAGAACCTTCTATGCTAAACAAACAGGTAAAATACCAAATTTTCTTCTTTCCTCAAAATTCTTATTCCTCTACCAGGATGTTCTTGACAACATGCCAATACCTCCCCCAGTCTGATGACTGGTCTTTCCTATCCCACCAAAACATCTGGCCTCTTTTTCTTCCAGGCAAAACACGCCTTCCATACTACTTCCAGCTAAACGTAAATGCAAGCCCTGTGTGTTGCTCATGACTGCTTCTGCATTTCACAACTGCAGGTCCTGAGGGACATGTGAGAATTTGCAGAACCTAGAGATGACTCATGACAATGAGGTACATCCCAAAAAACAATAGTAAAAATGAAAACAAAAGGCAACAGCAAAATATATTTCCCATGAGAAGAGACAGAGAAGCCATGTGGTTTTAAAAGAGGAGATAGAGAGAGATGATAGAAGCTGATTAAAATACGTAGGGTATGAAGAGATGTGTCAGAGACCAAAACACCATCCTTGAAATTCAAATCACAATTTGCACGTTCTGCAGTTTGTTGAGGGAACTTGCTGCTACATTAAATTTTGCAAGCCAAGAAACCAATACAATATTAGGGCAAACTAGAGTTTCTGTAGTTAATAATAGAGATTTCCAAAGAGCACGGTTCTCACCTATCAGGAATTAAGATAGCCCCTAGCAAAAAGCATCTTGTGTGAAAGCAAAAGCATTGTGAATAGACCACAGCTGACCTTACTTATGAGCACATTGCACTTTTCTCTGAAGCAGCTCTTTGCCCTTTTTCCTGCCTTGCTTCACCTCCAAGCACGTTCTCTCTTCTCTGTCTATAACCTCTTCTCAGTACATTTTCCCTGTTTGCAGAGCAGGCAGTGGAGCTTGTGGGGGGAAAAAAGAGATACAAGAGGAGGGGGAAATGGTGGGATCAGTATATCTCTTTCATCTGTCTCCAGTTGCTCTGCATATGTGATAAAGCTTTAGGTAACTCAGTTTGTCCACTAGTTCTTACTGTCACTGCAGATTAGTAAAAAGCAGGCCAGTCTGTGGGCTGAAAGGACTCTGGTGGGTAGGACATTTGCAGCATTTGATTCTTGTTAACAGCAAGGGACTGGTGTATAAATCAATGGCAGTGCTATGGCACAGATACGACAATTTCTGGCTATGGCTGCACAGTGCATTGGGCAGAGATATAAGGTGTCTCAGGCCACCAACATGGAGAATTCAGAGGGAAAAATCAGGGCAAAGGGAGCACCAAAGAGGAACAAGAGACTTCTGTCCGCTCACCTCTGCAGAGGTGTGGTTACAGCCCAGCAAGTGGTGATGGTGCGCTGGGGCAGAGGACCTGAAACCGACTTCAGGCAAAGCTGTGACTGGCCCAGGCCAGACCCTTCCTTACCATCTGAGTACCTGTAGTCAAGTCAGCATCTAGAGAGGGCTGAGGCTGAACCTCCTCTCAGAAGCACAAGGACCACTGTGGTGGTCAGGACTCAGAGCTGGTGGGGAAGATGTGTGTCCAGGAAGGCTGGTGCCCAGGAGAGCAGTGGTGCTTTGCTGCCTCCAAAACGAATGCACCTGCAGAGTGCTCTCTGGCAATGCAGTACTGTCAGGCTAAATACTCCTGCAGCTACACCAGAAGGCAGTGAAAGTTTGTGCCTACCTATCCAAGCATATGATCCTAATGTAGTTTTAACTTGTGTGAAAGGGTTCCCCAATCAAGTTATGCATGGATAGAGACACCTGCCCTTAACTATCCCTTTGTGAATTTGAAATTTATCCTCACACGCATCACATATATATGGTTTACATCATGTTGCATTGTATTTTTATAAATCTATTTAATTTTACTTGTATAATAAGTGCACCAGCAAATGCCAATTACCTCTTGCTCCTCTTCCTAGATAGTCCTAAATGAGACAAAGGCCAAATTAAAAATGAAGTAAATGAACATCTCATACAGCTTTGCAGTGGGAGTGAAAAGGTTTTTCTACTGTCAGGAAGTCCTGGAGACTTGTAAGCCTTGTAATGCCTTTGTCCCCTTTATTGTTTTATTTTTCTACTGTTATTTGAGAAAAAATAAGCATGTGCTCAGTTTAACACTAAAAAAAGGTTTTCTTCTATTAGTATTTAGAGGACTAAAATGCTTGACATGTTGAGGAGGAACAGTCTAGGGGCTTCCATTAATTCATTTGACAAGAAGGTTTTTGATGAACGCTGCAGCTGTACTTCTGCACCATGTTGGTTTTTTTTTTTTTTTTTAGGAAGGCATATAAGAAAGAAATCAATGGATTTCCCCATTTTTCTACTCTGTACAGCATACTGCCTCTGCTGCAGGAGGTTCTTGAGGAGCCTCTGAAAGCACACTGACAACATGCCATCCATCTCCTTTCTGCCTGGCTCTGTGCAGCATGTGTATGTATAGAGCCTGACAGCTGATATTTGAGCCCAGAGTTGATTTTTGTCTTCAGACTTGAGTAACTGTGACTGAACACACAGCATACTTTGCTTTACCTGATCCTACCTCATTAGTTGTTGCTAACACACACCTATGGCACAGGAACTGCTTGGATCAAAGCTCCATTTCCTCCGTTTACTTAGGCAGAATAGTGCTTAAGGACTTAAATTGCTCTCATAAGAGCCCACCCAGTATCTGATGGAGTAGAGTATCTCAGAATGAGCAAAACTATCAGTGTTGTCTGACATCATCATAACTCAAAGTCCTAACTGAAAGATGTGGAATGTTAACATAAGAGTAGACCTGGATAGTTTTAATCGACGGAACTGTGAATTTGCAACTTTCTCTGAAAACACCCAGGTCTGTAGTTAGCTGCATCATGCAGTTGTCTTCTGGCTCTAGCCTGGTCCTCACCAGGCTTTCTGCGCTGGAGCCCTCATGGGAACCTCATTTTCTTAAGCTTTTCTCAGCTGGATCTATATGTGGAGTCCGTATTTAAATTTCAAGTCCAGCCAGCCCTCCAGTGCCCATTCTTCCCTGGAGACTGGAGACCTCTGTCTTGGCCGTTGCCTCTTCCTTGCTCAGAGACATAGTGTCAAGATGTTCTCATTTACACCTGAAGTCTTCAGCTGTAGGCGCTGGCAAAACCTGGTAGATATGTCGCTGCTTCTGAAATGATTATTCTTGACCTTAGATAGCCCAGGTGAAAACACACAGCTTGATAAGGTCAGTAAGGAAAGTATACTATTTTACGCTTCAATTTCCTGCTCAACAGCAAAACTGCTCTAGAATTTTCCTTAGAATTGGGTCCCAATTATGTCCACTAGGATTCTCTATCTTGCATTTTTTTTTCTTAAAATCACACATTTTCTCTGTTTTTATTTGAAGTTCTAAGTCACTGTTCCCTAAAATAATCAGGAAGAGAGTCCGGCAGATGTTTCAGGCTCCTTTGTTAGGCAAATCCTCATACCACCCATAGGTGAATGACTGCAGCATTTTGTTAAAAACTCCTTGGAATTTAAATCAAGTTGAAAGTAAAATGACAGCTGGACAGGCTGACAACCCAAGAGATCACATAAAGGCACTCAGAGCTCAGTACAGATAACAGGTAATATAAAATATAGATTACAGTGTTCATAGTTCCATTTCTTTGCTATCTAGAGCCTAGACAAGGCCATTTCCATTAACTTTGGGTGTTGGGATGGGTAATGGTGTATATATATATCACCGTTGTTTAGAAGAATTGTGCGAGCACCCAAAAGATATGTTTCCATGTCCTTTCAATAGAAGTAACTGCAGAGCAACCTCCCTCTCTGTGTTCCTCAACACTGAGAGATTTTTCTGGCCTCTCTGTCCTGAGTTCAATATTGTAGCAAAGAGCACTGATGGAAATGTCTACCAGGTGGGTACCAGTGTTTAATCTCATACACCATTTACAATGCACTGCAGTCAGCAGGCTAAGCAGAGTTAATGAGACAGCAGTCTGTGTGAGGCTAAATGCAAAGTGCAGGGCAAGGAGTCAACCACAAGTGTCATGAGCGGTTCATGGTTTGGTACAGCCATCAGTGTCATGGGCCTCCTTCTCCTGGCTGCACCGTGTGGCTCTCAGTCATTTAGCACAACAAAAGAAAGAAAAAATATTATATGTACAAGCATATATGATCTGAGAATTGGTACTTCTTCAGACTCCACCGATTTGTATTCTTCTGGCATCACCCTTCTCATTTTGTCTCAAAATATTAAGCAAAAAAAGACAAATAATATAGTGGTGCAGAATTACTTCTCTGAACTTGCAGCATGCTTCTCTTCTATCCTAAAGAGTAGAAGTTGGGACACTCCCAGACATAATGAAGATTTAAAATTGGAGTGTGTGGTTGCCTTTGGTCAAACAGAAAGAGAAATAATACCCTGGTCACACTAGCTGTCCCACTGCTGCATGACTTGCTGGGAACTCTAAGCAGGCTGTAGTTTTACTGTTCTTGGCAGATTGTTGCCCTTTTCAGCAGACTTCCAGATAATAAATTAAAGGGCCTAAAAAAAAAAAAAAAAAGAAAAGAAAAGAAAAAGAAAAAGAAAAAGAAAAAAGAGTCGTGACATTCTATTCATTTCTGCTTCATGAACAGGCTCTATACATCACTAACAAATAAGAAAAATCTGCAGGCTGAGTAACAAATGTTGACTCAAATGTAAGCATTATATTTACTGATTTTTTTTATTATTGTAGATTAAAATTCAGGCCCTATGGTTTTAGAATTAAAAAGTAATATTTCCCAAGTGAGTCAAAAAGGTCTTGCTGAATGAAATGTCTATGACAAGGATTTTCCATGTCCAGCAAGGTATCAGCATTCCAGGCATTTCTACAGATGTTGTGTTGGTAACTCTTACACTTGTTTCTGTGTCTCATGTTCCCTATGTCTAAAATACAACCAGCATTTGCTGGAGGGAGACGTGGGTCTCAGTGGCAGAGCTGAATGCCTGACCTGCAGTGGGGTCTGCGAGTGGAAGATTCTCATCTCAGCCGCCATCGGCTACTGAGGTTCCTTCAATACTGAAGTATTCTAGTGGAAGGCTGAATTTTACAGGTAACCACAGAAGACCTTATAGATTGGGATGGCCATGTGTACACAAGCAGGACAAGTTAGGAAATCATTAATGGTAAATAAAGATGATTAGCTGTTCAAAGAGCGGAGCTGTTACACATTCACCTGTGTTTTGTTGGGAAAAAAAAAAAAGTGTAGCAAAAAAATGAGACTATATATATATTTTGGCAGATATCTGACTAGGAAGCAAGATTCAAAACTTGTTGAAGAACCATTTGAAAACTGCCTTAACTAAAATCTTGATGTATGAGGAATGTTGTAAAATATAAAAGCCTCTAGTTATGAATTATGGGGATAGGGATTGAAGAGGATAACATGGACAGAAGAGGGAGGAGGGAACGGTACTTTATATTAAAGACACCTTCACTGTTTTCAGTAGAATCGCTAATTATGAGACCCAAGAGATGAAGTCAGTGGATATCATCAAACAGTCTTATGAGAGACCCTACCTCATAGGTACTGTTACAACAGATGAAGATTCATTGCTCATCAGAAATTTGTGGTTACTTTAAAATCATTTATAACCTGATTATGGGTTATATTCTTGGATGCAGGATGGTGCAATATATCCTTGTTGTAGGACATTCTGTCACCTTGCTTAATTCTAATACTGCCACACAGAAACTCTTAGGGTCAGGAATCAGGAATGCAAACAGTGCATGCAGAAAGGAGGTTTGGGTCCTGAACACAGTGACAATTAATCTGGGAAATGCTGACACAAAAAGGGCGATTGTATCACTGTGTGTATAGGAAGGAGATCAGTGAGGAGGAACAAGGTTGTGTCTGTCTGTTTTTGAAGGCTGTTGAAAATCTAAGGAGAGGATAACAAATACCCAGAACAATCCCAGTTGATGAACTACCCTACAGTGAGAGATTTAAACAGTTTCTTCTATTTTTTTTTTTCAAACACAGAAATGTCAACAATAATAAATCATCACTTTCTTTTGTAAAAACACCCAGTACTAAAATGGTTTGATATTTACAGGAAAAGACCGTGTAAGAACTAGTGGCAGGGCATCAATATTCACCTAATGCAGATGACTTGTGATTGGGAACAGCAGGCCACAAGAACTGTTTATTTGGGAAGAAAACACAAAAAGAAATATGGAGGAAATGCTGGCTTATCCCCAAGGTGTACTGAAAACCTTTCATCACTCTCAGCTGAGTCTGTTTTGCATGCATTTAATTACACCTGCAGTATTATGGCCACGGCAATGGAAATCACTCATGAGTTCTTACTTGCAGCACTCAGACGTGTTGTGCAAGCTGCTCTCCCTTGTAAGAATAGGTGAAGCTCTATTACTTGAGAATTTTCATTTTATGTTTATATCCTTAACTCATTAAAATGTAATTGTATTTCAAAAATGCTTTCTCATTGTGAAATTGAACGAACGTGATTGCAATAGTATAATTTTTTTTTTTTTTTTTTTTTTGTGGATTATACACAGCAGCTAATTAGCCTGCTAATGGGCTTTCTGGGTTCAGAATCTGTGCCACAATATGTTACGTTCTGTGAGCACCTACAAATATATTTTTAATTTTTCAGAGGCAGCCCAGCTCCTGCTCGGCGGCCGAGAGCCTCTCAGCATGGCAGTTGTGGCAGGGCATGATGGCAAGCATCCTGCAGATCTGCGGCCAGAGGCACCCTGTGGCAGCAAGCCTATCTGCAGCACCAGCCCTGCCACCGCTGACCGACAGCTGGCCCTGAATAAAGGTAATTGCTGTGTTCTCCTCCTTGCTGTATTATTTTGGCATAATTAGACAATGTAAGCTGTTGCTTTCTCAAAACATACATGTGCATAGCAACAACCAAAAAAGGTTATATCTTCTTCCTCACAAGCAAATAACTCATTAATGCAAATTTGTTTGGCATCTGTGGTTTAGCTTGCCATAGGCAAAAGAAAGGAGTCAGGTTCAATCCAAGTTTAATTGCTACAAATGCTATTCTGGGACCAAATGAAAACAAGGTGATTCATACATGCTATTAAGCTTTCCAAGTGATTGTGAGCCTAAATATATGAAATAGATACAAAAAGGAGAAAGAGAAACTTTAAAAACAAATCCATCTTCAGTTAAAACAGAAGGAATCCAGGGCATTCTGTTGGTTTTGTAAGGTGAATGAGGCCAGGACTTTGGCACTGCCAGGAGCAGGGAGTTCGGGCTGAGCTGGATGGGCAGGATGGCTGCTGAGGGGGCATGTCTTTGCTTTAACAGCTGGAGGGGAGAAAGGAGGGATGGAGAGGAAAATGGAAGAAAATGAAAGAAAAGATAGAAAAGTAACACCAGAGAGACAGAAAGACAAGGAGAGCAAGGAAGACAAAGAAAAATAAGAGAGAAATAGAGAAAAAAGAAAGAGCAAGTAAGAAACACTTCCAACAATGCAGATGGAACTGGACATAAAGTAGAAAGAAACAAAAGCTATATAGTGATATAAATTTTTAAGCAAAACTCACCACTGACTTCAGATAACAAGGAATAGTTCAAACCAAATAATTGAAAATCAATGGGGGTTAAAAAAAGAACCCAGGAGCTGGTCTGCAGAAAGTGTTCCTTGAAATAAAAGAAGCAATAAACAGCTGAAGTCACCTTTACTTAGAAATGGGTGTG
Source organism: Chauna torquata (assembly GCA_013399475.1). Lineage (NCBI taxonomy): Eukaryota > Metazoa > Chordata > Aves > Anseriformes > Anhimidae > Chauna > Chauna torquata. The sequence goes on from VXAL01003045.1 coordinate 218,942, forward strand.
AAAAATTGAAAGAAATGATAGTCACTTTTTTCTTGACGTATATTGTGAAAAAAGGGAGTTTTTCCCCCCTATATCAGTAGGAAGAGAGAAGTTTTTCCTTCTTTGGACAAGAAAACCTCTATTTCACATTATTTTTGTAGCATGTACGTATTGGTTCAAGTGAACAATAAAAAGAAAGGTTATAGGCTTGATAGAACAAACAAGCACTGTAAAGGATATAGCTCTGACTGTCTATAGGGTTTGTTAGAAATATAACCACTAAAAATGAGAACTTTACTACCCAGCTAATCCATACGTTTCCAGTTCACCTTCATTTCAACTGATAATAAAACCTGGAGAGTTAAACTGGGACAAATACCACAAAGATATGATTTGTCATTAAAAATAACTTCTTGCTCAAAAATATTAGACAATATTTTAAAATGAAACTGAAAATCATTCAAAAACAAAAAGATTGAAGCACTTCTTTCCAAAACATCAGAAGGCCTTCTCAGCCTCAGAACTGTGTTTGCCATTGTGCTTTTGTTTTTTGTTTTTTTTTCAGAAATCAAAATCTGGCACAATGGACGTTATCACAGAAAGACTTTTTATTTCATTTCATTTCCATCTTATTTTTTGAAGGATGCATATGGATGATGGGAAAAATGGCATTAATTCTTTTTTTTCCCCCTACAGAAGGCTGAGAGATGACTCTTTTGCAGTCTTTGCAGTAAGAAAAGTTGATTAGTCTCTCTATAAACACGTTTGGTCTCTGGGGATTGTTTCCACAACAGAAGTTAAGCTTTGGCTTCAGTTCTTCAGTAATGTATCTTAAATTGCGAGAGACAGCAAACACATGAATGGTCTCAGTTGTTCCTTTCTTTTTCCTGTTGTTACAGAGACCTTCTCCAATAGCAGAGGGGAGCACAGGAATACCACTAAAGGTAGAGCCCGGGGAGGGGACGAAAAAGCACGCCAAGGAGCTGTAGGCAAGGCGCTGTGCCTGGCCTTGCATTCTCCATCCTGGAACACCAAAAGCCACCTGCCCCTGCCCATCCTTCTGGCCCGGCCTGGACCTCCAAACAGCACCAGCACCAGCAGCCCAGCCATGATGCCTGTCCCAGCTGTCAGGGAGGGCTCTGTTCGTGCCGAAAGCAGCACCCGCATGCACTGCAGGGAGGTTGGGAGTTTGCTCCTGGTGAGAGTGTAGGAAGAACAACGAAAGTAACAGAGACTGAGAAGAAGCAGCATAAGTAAAATAGGAAATAAGATGGTTTGACAGCTATAGTTAGAGAATGTGAAGACATGTTGTGGAAAAACAAAGAACACATTACAACAATTTCAGGGAGAAGTTTTTCCATTTTTTTAATTTTTTTTTATTTTTGGAAAGTCATTACATTCTATGTACAAAGCAAGGAAGTTTGCACTGGGTAAGAATTTGAACACTTTCTGAATGTAGAGTTCCTGTGCTATTTCTGTATTGCTTGAATTTTACACTTGCAAAAAGGGAAATAAGTAAAATCTTTCAATCATGATTAAGGGCATATGATAATTTTTTAAAAGTGGCATTACAGGAAAACATGTAGTAGAATATAGCACAGTTCCCAGTCCACTTTGGTCAAACGCATGAACCAAAGCTGTAAGAAAGAGCTGGCATTGATGAGTGACGCAGAAATTGGAAAGTGTGCCCGCTGTTTGCTGCTGCTTGTAGATGCCTGCAGATGATGCCTGTTGATCAGGTGGTGCTACCTGGCAGTCATCAGCTGCCATCGGCTCCCATCCATCACAACGCGCCTGCACACCGCCTCCCGGCGTGCCCTGACACAGGGTTTGGATACGCAGACACTGGAGCCGTCCGAAGCCACCAGCTGCTGCGCTGCTGTGGAGCAAGCCAGCAAACAGAAACAGCCCTCCCACCACCGGAGGGAATGGCTTCATTATGAAATGGGAAGACAAATACATTGGGCAGTAAATGAACCCATTTTCTCAGGTTCGTAGGACTTGAAAGCAGCTCCCCATGTCAGAAGAGGTTTTCAAGTTTCTTAGGACTCTGCCTAAGGCACAGCAGCAGGGGCTGCTTCCCTGTCTGGGAGCTGGTCTTGAGGAGCAGGCATCCACGTCCGTGCCTGTTCCTTCTGATCAGCTGCAGTCTGGTCCCACGGACTGAGTGCGTGTTCATGAGTGGAGCTTCCTGGCTTAGAGTCAATTTTGATTACTTTTACTTCCAAGAAGTTAGAAATATATGATAAGAAACCTCTAAAATTTAGTTCTCCAATTTAAAGTAGTGTTTCACTGTGAAATGTAGATCTCATACTATAAATTAAAACTAAAATAGAAAAAGGTTGTATTTTGATTAGTCGTAATAAAATCTTCCACATCCCCAGAGTACCACTTGAGCGTACGTTTGGGTTACCACGTACCTAACACGAAGTGTGCGCATGTGCCAACTCAACACTTCAGCGCCTTCTGCTCTATGCAGTTTGCTCGGCTATGTTTCTAATCTCTTCTTTTAAATTACAAAATTATTACTTCAGTCTTTTTCATAGTGACCTTGAAGCTACATCAAAGTCATGACGATCTATCATGAATGTCTAATTTAAATCTTCGTAAGTTTTCTGGAACAAAACACTTACTTGTCTGCTCCGGGGGCCTCGCCTGAGCCCCGGTCCTCATTACAGGTGGGTGCTTAGTTCAGCTGGCACCTGGTACCTGATGTGTGCACAGAAATGTAAAAATGACTGATTTTCATTGTCACAAAGGAAAATCAGTTCTGAATGGCACTCTAACACATTTGGCACTTATGATTTATGCCAAGAGAGAAAAGAGAGAAGAGAGATCACAGTATAAGAACCGTGACAAAGGCAACCTAAGCCATTCTCTGGTGTATAGCACTGCTTCCATCCTACAGACAGAAACTACCGCACAAGGGTGTAAATGGAAGGACTTTGACAGTGATTTAACAAAAATCAGGTTACAGAATTTATCACATCCATAATATTACAGAATTTTATTTTAAAAGTACATAAATTTAATGCTGCAAAAAACTATTTGTTCAATAGCAGTAAGAGTTGCAATCACATCCTGAGTGCCCTGCCTTATTAAGTAGTTTCTTACAAGTCTTTCCTCTTGGACAGAGATTTCCTCAGGACAGACACTGATGAATCTCCTTAGATCAGCCTTTTTTTAATTTTTTTTTTTTTTGCCTGTTCTGACTTTCTGCTTTCTTCAGCACTAGTCTGGAGGGGACCTGTGGGGCCAGACCTCCTTCTTCAAGTGGAACAGACCCATCACTGCAATCAGTGTTTTCTCCACCTGCTCCGGTGGCCTGCAGGCTGCCAGGGTCATTAGCTAATGTTATTCTGCTTGCAACAGTTACACTGGGGTGTGCAAGACCATTTCCATGAAAACTTGCTGATTTCCAAAACTATTCTCAATTGTCTAAAAGGCTTTACCTGTGCCTAGACCTCTGCAAATATTCTTAGTTCAACACGCCTACAACAAACTACCACCGTGAAGTGTGATGCTGAGATAGTAGTATAGAGTAAAATACTGTTGATGCAAGGCCTGACCAATCCTGGACGTAATTTCTTACTTAACCACCCAGCAGGCAGCTATCTACATGTAAAAGATTAATGAATACATTATCTGCAGCATGGGTAGGTCAGTGCTTTTCTTTGAGGAGCCCAGGTTAACACCAGGACTCCTCGCTGCGGAGCTGTTCTACTGGTCCGGGGCCAGCTGTGGCTGACTGACATTTCCTCCAGGCAAGACACCTTCATTCATAGCCTCTGTATCCTCTGCTCAGTATTCAGTTGTTGTGAAAAAATATCAAAAAAGAATCAATATGACTTTGAACAATGTTGATGAAAAAATGCATCACTGAGGAACAATTGGCAATGAAGCAACAGTAACAGTGTTGCTCAGACTGGTCCAAAGTCCTGCACTGAACGCATGTGAGCAGGTGCAGGTCAGTGCAAGGCTCATCGCCCTTTTCTGAAGTGCTTCCAAATGAGCAGCCTCAGGCTGAATTGGTAAAAATGCATTGGTATGATTTTGTGCCTGAGATACTGCATGCTGCAAAGTCCTCTGACACCTATTCCAGAGCAGCATGTCCCACTCTGGTGAATAATGCATTGAGCCACAAGCACCTGCAAATTCCATGTGATAAATTCCTTTTACTCCCAGTCATTTTCCTTTAAAATACTAAAAAGCACACAGACTGCAGATTGTGCCTCAGCCTGCAGAGATATTGAACTAGCTGTCTTTCAGTTTGGGACTGATGCATACTGTGGCTGTCCAATAGCGTTACCCTAAAACTGGGAGTAATGAAAATGCTATTTTCCCATAGAATGAGAAAGGGGATTGATCTTCTGTTACGAAAATACTGATTTATGTTATCATCTTTCCAGTCTTCCAGAATGTGACCAAATTCTCAAACTGTGAGGTGATTTTGGGTAGCCAGCAATCAAATCTATTCTTCCAACCTTGAATAATTCTATCCCTTCCCTTCCCTTCCCTTCCNACTTTCGGTAAACACAACCTCCACACCAGGCGTTTACTCTGACTCGGTCCTCACATGGCCAAGGGCTGCAGGTGCTGGGGCAGTAGGCCCTGAGGATGCAGGGCTGCCCCAGAAAGGGAGCAGCGCCCACCCGGCGCCCACCCAGCACCCACCCGCTGACCCGGGGTGGGGGTTCAGCCACAGAGGACGTTAAAGCGCTTGGGCAGATTAACTCTGAGCTTGCTGTGCTCCCTTGGAAGTCAGACTGATGGAAAGCATCAAGGTTTAGCTCCAGCAACCCAATTAGCAGTGAAAACAGGACTTTCAACAAATGGCATTATGATGGATTAAGGAGGGATTACTGCTTTGTATCTAACAGCTCTCAAGAAAATAACTTTGCAAAAAAAAAAAAAAAGCTAAGATATTGACTTGTTTTCCAGTGGAAATAGATTTGTTTGCCTTCACTGCCATCTGCCAACTCTTGCCTATTTTATAAACAAGAAAATTAAAACAACAATAATACAGACCACACTGCTTAGGAAAAGCTTGATGGTGAAACTTGTTACTCGGGCCCGGCCACGGTCCTGGCGGATGCTCAGAGAGCTGCTGGCCCCTCTTCCTGTTCACTGGGCTGGATCACGTTGGCTCCTGCAGGGCTGGGCAGCCCTCACAGGCTGCTGCGGGCGCAGGCACAGCGGGTGGGAGCTGCGGTGCCGGAGTGCCTGCTCCGTGCCTGGGACATCCCGCCTGCCCCAACGCCGGGCTGGGCGGAGGGAGCAGAGCACCCATGCCCCTGGTGCGCCTGCTCTCTTCCCATCAGCCCTGTCTTCATCCTCACCCTCTTCAGAATTATCTGAAATCATCATCTGAGTGGCCCTGGGGAACAGTCCTCGCTCTGTGCATTATTTATCAGATGACCCTTTTGGCTGTGGGTAGTTTCGGCTATGAGTAGCCTTGCAGGCTGAGGCAACAGCCTCTGCTTGTGTCCTGACTCTGCACCCTGCCTCCCTCCATCCCAAAGCCTTCGCAGGCCCCGGCCCAAATGCTCTTCCCTGTTTGCCCAGCACTAACCTGGATGTGGACTAGGTGTGTATGTGCAGAATACAGCTGTGGAAAGACAATGTAGTAAGTTTCATTTTTTTCCCGTCTCTCCTTTCTTCTCTTTGTCTGGTAGCTGTTATTCAATTAAACTCATGCTAAAACTTTCTTCTCGAGTGTGCTGTGTGCTCTAACATCCCAGAGAAGAAGCATCACATTATTAAAATCATACTTAGGATTCAGGATCTCTCTTCCAAAGAATCTGTAGAGTTTTTTAACAAGGGTAACCGAGCCTTTTCTTTTCTCAGTGGGCCACAAAAATACCGCTTAAGGTTATTAATTTTCTCACAATATGACTCTCAAATGCTGGATGAAAAAGAATTTATATTCCAGGCAGTGTGTTAATTTTAATTTTGTTTACCTTCCTAGTCTTTCTAAATCAGACTTGATTGCATTTAATAAGAGCTTTAAATGTGTCTTAATAATGTTTGGAATTAGTACTGGTTTGTGAGTATCTGAGGATGGTGGGTCCCCAGGAGACCCTCTGAAATCTTGTTGTGATAAATAATCTAAAGCAGCCACCTGTGATAAGAAATATTTTGCATTTTTTCCATTGATTTTCTATGCTGATGGTTTTTTTTACTGTGCTCGCATAGCAGAGTAGCTCTGGCAGAGGCAGGTAGGAACAGCAGTCAGTATATTAAACTGCCTAATAAGTTTTTATTTCCTTCTGATTACCGTTTGCATGTGTCTTTCTTAATAACACTTTCTGTCCATGAAAGCACGCAGCAGTGTGTGAGGTACCAGCAAGCACACATCCCATAGAGCAGGACTCCCAAAAAACGCCACTGTTACTTGCTTTCCCCACTACTCAGTTAGGACACAGTCCTGGTGCCGATGGAGAGACACGGGGTGAGTTTCAGGGAGCCTCGCAGCTGGCTGGGCTGAGACCCAGGGAAGCAGGGTGGTGTGAGCGGGGACGAGGTTGTGTCATTGCTCTGGCATGCCACTGCTTGTGGTTAATTAGGAGATTGTACAGGTATGGAGGCTAAAGTAAGATAATTCTGCCCCAAAAGCACACAGTGAAAATGAAATATAAGTAGCACGAGGCACTGGGCCAGAAGGGGACCTGGGGATGGGCAACCACCTTCCCCAGGAAACTGTGCTGGTACCACAGGGGCTGAAACCACCCCGTGATCACGGAGTTTGAGTACAGGTTTAATGGGAACAGTTGAGGAAGAAGTAATCAGAAGCAGAGTGTTTATCTGGGTGGAGTCTGGGTGAAGAAAAGGAGTGGCAGAGCTGGCAAAAAGGTGAATTCAATGAAGGAGCAAATAGGCAATAAAGATGAAATTGCATGGAGAAGAAAGAACATGAGGTCTTATGAAGGTAGGAGTGGGGATGCCTGCAGGTGATGAAGTGACCCACAGGACACGGGAGGGAGCCTGGGACAACCTGACAGAGTGTCCACAAGCCCTGCTGTGCCAGCTTGGAGGAAGAAGGGCAGACTTGTTGGGAGCGGTAGGCTTGTACCTTGCTGCTAAGTGTGGGAGGAAAAGAAAAGGAAGTAGAACTGCAAGTGAATCGTGCGTCCACATGATTTCCCTGCAGTGATATAACCCTGTATCAACTAACGGTAAGCAATAGACCTGAAACATCATCACTTGCAGTGATACAGTTGTGCAGTAACATTACTAAGTGTGTTGTATTTATTAACCAGTTACGGTATTACTAGTTTTTAAAGGTGTGCTGCTTAACCTATAAGCTGTATAACCATCTCACTGTTACCTCTCCAGCCTCCAGTCTGGAGGGGTAGAGTCAGACTTAGGGAGTACCAGCTTCAGTTTGTCATGCGTTCTTAGAGTCATAGAATGGTTTGAGTTGGAAGGGACCTTAAGGATCATCCAGTTCCAACCCCCATGCCATGGGCAGGGATGCCACCCACTAGACCAGGTTGCCCAGGGCCCCATCCAGCCTGGCCTTGAGCACTTCCAGGGATGGGGCATCCACAACTTCCCTGGACAACCTGTTCCAGTGCCTCACCACCCTCTGAGTAAAGAACTTGCTCCTAACATCCAATCTAAATCTCCCCTCTTTCAGATTAAAACCGTTCCCCCTTGTCCTATCACCATCCACCAGTGTAAAAAGTCCCTCTCCATCATTTTTATAAGCCCCCCTTCAGTACTGAAAGGCCGCAATGAGGTCTCCCCGGAGCCTTCTCTTCTCCAGGCTGAACACCCCCCGCTCTCAGCTGTCTCCACAGGAGAGGTGCTCCAGCCCTCTGAGCATCCTCGTGGCCTCCTCTGGGCCCACTCCAACAGGTCCACATCTTTCTTGTGCTGGGGGCCCCAGACCTGGATGCAGGACTCCAAGTGGGGCCTCACGAGGGCAGAGCAGAGGGGGACAATCACCTCCCTTGACCTGCTGGCCGTGCCTCTGTTGATGCAGCCCAGGATGCAGTTGGCTTTTTGGTCTGTGAGCGCACACTGCAGGCTCATGTCGAGCTTCTCATCCACCAGAACCCCCAAGTCCTTCTCCACAGGGCTGCTCTCTGTGAATCTTCTCCCAGTCTGTACTCATGTCTGGGATTGCCCTGACCAAGGTGCAGCACCTTGCACTTGGACTTGTTGAACCTCATTAAGTTCGCGTGGGCCCATCTCTCGAGCCTGTCCAGGTCCCTTTGGATGGCTTCCCTCCCTTCTGGTGTATCAACTGCACCACTCAGCTTGGTGTCATCTGTGAACTTGCTGAGGGTGCACTCGATCTTGCTGTCTATGTCATTGATAAAGATATTAAACAGCAATAAAGACATTAAGCAGCAGATCACTCCGTGTTGATCACTCTTAGACCCCCTTGAAAGTCAATGGTCAAAGAGAGCAGTGCATGATTCATCTACAGCTGCAAGTGCTTAAGTTAGGCCAGATGAACTAAGCTCCTAAAGTGGCTGCTCCTCCCTGTTGGCTGGAGCGGAATGGCTGCACAGGTATCTCAGGCACAGACGTTTCAAGTTACATGACACACTGACAGCGGGTGGGCTGATGGAACCCCTTTAGCTGCCAGACTTGCTTGGCGACTGAGCCTGCAACCAGAGCTCTTCACGTTCCCAGGGGCAGCTAGAAAAAAGAAAGAAGTTCAAGAAATGTGATGGAAAAAGTCTTCTTACAATTTTGTAGTAAAGAAATTTATCTTTAAGCTTAAATACTCAAACCACTTATAGTTTTCTGGGCTGTACTGCTTCTGGTGTGCCTCAGAAAAGCTGCTGTGTGAGAACTTGTCTTCCAAAAGTTGTGCTATCCAGTGATCCATAACCGCTACACAGGCTTATACGAGTAGCATGATCACTGTTTACAAGAAAGGTTGCATGTAAGAGCTGTATGGCTGTATCTTCATGCTGCCTAAATTAGTTACAGATACACAGTTATGTAGTAGCACCTAAAATGTTGAATCCATTAAGGTACAGATCGGCAGAGCAAGTATCATTTCTGCCTGTATTTGAAATGTAAGTTTCTGCACACCAAATGGAAATCTTATTTGCTTACATATTATAATAACACATGGTGATGTAAATGAGCCATACTATAGGGAATCAGCATTAAATTCCAGAAGAACAAACTCCACCCACAAAAGAACAGGAAGTTTTCAAGAAGAAATGGGGCCCTTGAGAACAGTAAATAAAGGGACTGTCTTCTGCTGAGCACAGAGGAGGAACAGCAGCACCTGGGATGCCAGCTATCTGCTCACACACAGTTTGGGTTCACGTAAGTGCTCCCTGTGAGGAACTGACCTAGTCATGCAGGGTTTTTGAAAGAGTTCCAGAAACCCAGTGCTTTTGCGCAGAAGTCTGGATTTCCCTGATTTTTCTGTATTTTATATATATTTATCTCCGCTTCCCTTCTGTCCTAAAGAAAGGGAGAAATTACAAACATGCCCAGCACCCAGTAGCTTCTGTTCTGATATCCTTGGACCACTTGCAAATAAAAATCTGAGCACCTGGTAGGCGTCCCCTGGGGTGATGCCTCCAGCAAGTCTGTCCCTAAGCATGAGATCCGACAACTGCTCCGCTGGGCGCGGGGCGGCAGTGCGGAGGAGCACGCCGTGGGGACGCCTTGCTTCCTCGCGCAGCTGCTCGGCCACGCCGGGGGTGCAGGGCAGCCCAGGGGCAGCTGCCGCGGCACTCGGCACTGCCTGTGCACACGAGTGGGTTGCTCCGTTTGTGCCCACAGGTGAATCACAACCTTTTGCCGGATGTGAAAACTTCAAAGTCTGAATGTCTGCCTTGGGGGGGAAGCTGTTGATTTCCTTAATTTTGGATTTGTTAACAAGCTTTCATGTGGTTAAGATCTCCACCCAGCTGCAGGACTGCACGGTGCTGCTGGGGGTGCGCTCCCCCAAGGCACCTTGCCCCCCAGAGAGCCAAACTGGACTCAGCTGTGCTGAAACCAGAGCTATCCCCCTTTGATGTCATAGGGGATTTCAGGAATAAATTGGTGTTATTGACAACTGTTAGTCATCTACTTCTTTGACCCTTTAAGAAATAAAGGAAATGGATATTTTGTCTTTGATGTTAGCTGCGCGGGGAAACCACTTCAAAGAAAGATGAAACAACATTAGTAAATTAAGAGGCCCTTGTGAAAGGCACAGACCCACGTCACGCCACCGTTTCAGCTATGAATTGCCTTTATTTCTTTGTTTTTAATCCTCTTTCTCGTGCAGATATTGCTGAACCCTTTCTTATGCTACATCTGATCTAGTTCACAGAAAAGCTTGTGCCAAGTTATTGGTGGCTATATTACAGCAAATATGAATCCTGCAATTGTCCTGCTGCCCAGAGGGAATAGGAGGAAGCTTGTGCTGGTTCCACAGCTGCCAGCCCAGGATCCTGGAGCACTGGGACCTGGAGAAATGTTCACCCTGAACTGGAGGATGAGTCGGCATTTCTAACTGCAAGAATCCAGCTCAAGTTACAGGATCTTCATTTTGGCAAAGCCAGACAGGTCAGGAATTCTCATTACATGGGCTGGAGATGCTGGATTAAACAGAAAGTCAGGGACTTACAAGGAAATTTTTTTGAACTTCAGTTATGCATGGACAGCTATGTAGCCAACTCATTGAGAACATATCCTTTAGCCTCATCCTTGTTTCTTTATGTCCCAAAGTTTTCAAGTCACCAAGAGGGTTTCAAAACCCCACCCTCATTGTATTGCTAGCTTCCAAAGCTCACCAGACTATTGTTAAAATAGCTAGAGAAGGCTGAACAGACAAACGTGGTTTACAAAATGAGTAGACTACTGCTTTTATGAACTTCAAGCTGTCTGTTAAGTTTTAATGAGAATTTAGAATCGTAGAATCACCAAATAACTTAGACTGGAAGGGATTTCTGGATGTCCAGCCCCCTCGAGCAGGGCCAGCCAAGACTAGGTTGCTCAGGGCCTTGTTTGGTTTCACTAGAAATTATTTGTCCCCCAAGAAGGGAGAGGAACACTGTGCTGATTTATCCATGACTTATTCTGTCTCTAAAACAAATGAACAAGCCCCCAGACCTTCACTTGGGCACTCACTGAGCTGCAGCAATACCCACTGCTACTCGTGCTCGTACTACAAACATTGCCAAGCACAAACATGCAGTATCGGTCTGTATTTCCGTTGTGCTGCTAGCCCGTTGCAGTGCATGGCTAGGAGAATCTGTCATTTTGTGTTCACGGGCAAGTTAATTTGCAACTTATTAAAATGTGCAGCAAGATACTCACAATGGTAACATTTAGCAACAGAAAATAGGTGTTAGAAAATCTAAGCTTAGGTCTGCAGAATAAAGATCTTGTAAGCTCGGTGTTTGTTCTACAGAATTTCCCCGAATTTAAAACATGACTAAATGTTTCTTTCTGGTTGAGAATGAAAAGATATATTTTTTAAATTTCCACTAAATTCATGTATTTATGAATGTACCTATATGTGTATATACAAAAATGAGACAACCATATTTCATTGATCAAAAGAATAATACTGATAAAGCCTATTTTTGATATTTTTAGATTTTAGCTATTATGATTCTGTATAGTATTGATAAATTTGTTTAAAAATTAGATGTTACATCATTCCTTTCTTATGAACATATTATTTCACATATTTTTACCTGAACAGTTTTGTCTATGTTGGCATATTGCCAGCAGATGCTTTTTTGATGAAACAGCATTTTCTGAGGGGTTAGATTGGATTCTATTGGAAAATTTTCTGCCAGTGTTTCTGATGAGTCAGAGTAGCTATGTGAAATATTTTCATGCAGGCTAGAAAGAACTTTGCAACAGTTTTTCTCCTTTTGGAAGGCAGATTACTGAGTTGTTTTTTCTTTTTTTTCTTTCCAGTGTTTATTTTGGATGTGCCCTAGAGCTGCTGAATTTGAAATAGTTTACAGCAGAGTCAGGGGGCAGCACTGCTGCAAACAATTTCCTTAGATAATAGTTTAGAAGTTTAAATAGCACTTTTCTACCACTGTACGTATAGTCCTCGTGTCTCTCATTTCCACACACATTTTTTGAGATAAGCTTCTTAGTGGGAAGTTTAACAGAAATAATGCTTTTCAAATTACTAATGGAGGTATTTGAAAACAATAAAATGCCAAGCATAAAAAGGAAGGCGTCTCCCAAACAGCATTGTTTTGTGGTGTGCTTATGGTGTTTGAGAGTTGCTGCTCCCAATGAAAACTCTTTGTGCATTCGTGGTGCCACATGTTTCCTACTGCAGTTTCTGGCTGCTGGCTTGAGCCCTGGCTTGAAAGTTAGTGGTGAATTCCTCATCTGAGGAGAACATAGACACAAACGTGCTGTGGCTGAGTCTAGGTGTTGTGAAAGCTCTTGCTGTTTTGGAGGCTGCTTTGTTTTCCATCTTAGTTATGGCAATTATGGTCATTAAGACAAGAAGAGAGGTGCTGCAGTCCTTGGACGGGTGGTGGACCTGACCCACCAGCTCACCTGGCCAGGTGGGATGGAGCAGCTCCCTATCCCTGACCCTGTCCCTGTCTCTGTCCCTGTCCCACCCTGTCCCTGCTCGGGGGTCCCTGGGGGACAGCCCGCGCCCCGGCTGCTGACACGCTCCTGGTCCTGACAGGGCCGCAGCCCCGCGCCGGGTGTGCAGGGGAAGCCGCAGAGCCGCAGCTGGGAGTGGGTCACAGCCCCGGCTTGGTCCTTGGGCTGGGCGCTGCTGCAGCGTTGCAGCCTCCGAAGTGCTCTGCCAGCAGGCACAGAGATGAGCAATATTTAAGTGTTGTCTCTCACAGGGTAACACCAGCAAGGCCACAAGTGCCTTAGTCTTCCAGTGATGTGCTGATAACATCGGCGGGTCTCCCCTCCAGCAAAAGAAGCTTCCCTTGGGGGATGTTACTGATCTACCCTTCACCTGCAGAGCGTAACCACCTGCAGCAAAGCCTGGGGACGTGGCTGCATTTCTGGAGAAGACCAAGGCAGATGCGTTGCTCAGCGCAGAGCTCCCTGTGGGAGCTGCCAGAGCGTTGGATGCAGTGACACTGGGGAGATGGAAAAGCACAGCTCCACTGCGCCCTGCAAGCGCTTCCTCCGCAGCAGCCGTCAGCAGCCACCTGCACTGCCTACCCATGTGGACTCACACACCTGGGGGCTGGTGAGGATGTCTTAGAAAAAATTGTGACTTCTGTGACTATTGATTGCTAAAATGTCACTGTCGAGTGATTTTGTCAAATAGCTTTGAGTGTACTGTTTGAAAGATTTTTTTTTTTCCTGAGCTGTTAGAACATTTTGAAGTGGAGTGTTTGTTGTTTTTATTTGAAATTGCTGGTCCTTGAAGAAAGCCCATCTCTGAGATAGAAGACTGCAGACAAACTAACAGTTACCATTTTACAGATATCTGCATGGAAAGAAAGTCAGCTTCCACAAAAGGTGAAATACCACTGAAGGAACAACAGAGGTTTTTGGATGTAAACGCTGGTGGAAATTCAACCTGGTTCACAAGAACTGTGATTCTGCCACAAGATAATACCTGATATTTCAGCAATAAATTTCACCCGTCTTGGCACAGGTCTCTGAAGAAAAATGTCCCATTCCCACCCAAAGGAAAACCCACAGGACACGGATGGAAAAATGTGTCGGTACTGCTTCTGCCCTCCAGCCCGACAGAAGCCTTGCTGCAGCTTTGCCGACACCGGCAGCAGTCAGACGTGCTGCTGTGGGCAGAGGTGGAGGACGCAGAAGCAGCTTTCCCCTTGCAGCCAGAGTGCTCGGGGAGGAGCTCTCCCCCTGCCCACGACGGGCTGCAGAGAGCTGCAGTAGAGGATATTTATGGGCTGCAACAACCAGGCAGGCGGGCACGCGATGCCTCATTGTGCCACACAGAGCAACTTATTTTTCCTGTGTTGGAGGAGCTGAAGGACAGGCGGCCTCCATGTCTCTGTTGCTAAAGCTCTGCATGGCTTTGCTCCACAGCCGAGCAGGAGTTGCTCCTTAAACAGAAATGATCTTGTTTGTTTGTTTGTTTGTTTATTTCCGACCAAGTTTTCTCTCCTAACAGAGTAGCTTCTTTTTTCTGTATTTAATACATTTCTCTGGATCGGCCATCCCCACTGTGATGACCAAGCAGTAGGTGTGTATCAGAGTCAAACCAACTCATATAAACAAAATATCCTCTAGAAAGCAGATACTTTATAGCAAATGCTTCTCCCTTTAAGAGAGGCTGAAAGAACAAACAGTACACACCAGGCGAGTAAGCTGCCGTGTGCCATGCAGCAGTAAGAGGTGCGGAGATTCCACAGTGATAATGTGAAAAAACCTGTAGCGTGCAATAGCACCAAATGCTGCACAGGGAGTGACCTTGACCTCTACAAGAATTTGCAGAAAGAAAAAATTTATTAGCACTGAATTGGTGCACAATATTGGTATTATCTGTGCTACTTTTCATGCCACAAAATGAACTGCTCACTTTGCCTTACTTGCACAAACTCAGAAAAATGTTGATAGGTAAAAGTTAGGAACATGTATCATCAGAAAACTAGTTCTGCAAGAAACCTCCTACTTAATCCTGGGAATAAAATATTCGGAAGAGTTTTAAAATAAATCTGATTAAAAGTAAAAATAAAAACATATGCAAAGGATTTTTATCTGGCTATAACAAAAGAGGTCTTTGGCAATTTGGAAGAAAAAAAGGAAATGCATTAATATTTTTCATACGTAGGTTTTAATGGACAACTGTCTTTGTGGACGGCAAATATTTTCAAGCAGAAAAATAATGCTGGATATAGTTAATTTTCAGTTATAAAGTGATCTCCCGCAGATACAAAATGTAATAGTATTGCAATTATTCAGTTTTCTAACGATGCATAGCACTGAAAACTATCACTTTATTTACTGAAATGTAAAATTAAATGCTGCAAATAATGGGAGTTGCAGTCACTGATATTTCTGCCCAACAGAACTTTTATCATTCATTACTCTTTTCATTAATCCAAATTCAAGGTCTTCACTTTTATTTCCCTCTGCTAATGCTGAGTGTTTATCTTTCTGGGGCTTCAATCAGACCATACAATGCTGTTGTCCCTGGAAATGTGACCTTATCATTCCCTGTTACTTAAAAAAGATAATGCAGCAAATACCCACTGTAAATATTTATCAGACATTTCTTTGGCATGCAAGAAAAAGAAAGAGATTTTAACGATATTTTGCATTCTATTGGCACATTAATACAACAAGAACAAAAGGCTATCTTTCATAGCAACAGGGGGAAAAAATTAAAGGGACAAAGATTTCTAAGACACTTGGGAAGCAAAGTCATATGAGCATGTCTTTGTCAATGTGAAAATAGGGAGCATTATTACTTTTTATCTGCAGGTATTAGCTGTTTGTTTGAATGCTATTTATGCAAATCCAGACAGATGGAAGGACATAGTGTCATATCTAAACAATGAACCCAGTCACCAGCGTATTTTTCCCTCCATTTCAGAGACATCAAAGCACACGCAGTTGCCCGCTCAGTGCCGAATGGCCACTGGTGTGGCGATGCGAGGAGCAGCCAGCAGGCACTGCAGATACAACAAGCTGCCGAGCTCTTTGCCACCTGTACTGCACTCTGCGGGGCTGGCGGTGCTCAGCACAGCTCTGTAGCATAGACAAGTCCAAGTCACCCGAAATGTTCATGACCAGCTTGAAACCTCTGCCTTCCACCCCATGTTCCCAAAGTTACTTCTTACTTATTAAAATGTTGTTTTAAATCAAGACGTTCAGTGACCGCGCCAAGCAAGATGTATGGTGCTACAGACGTAGTTTTGCAAGGGCCCTGTCCCAGACACCCCCATGGTTCATGCACATGGCATTGCTGCTCCTCCCAGATCCTACCTTGCACTGCTGCCACCTCCTGCCCTGTCCTGCTCATCCCTCACCCCAGTTGCCCAAATCTTGCTAAGTCTGCCAGGGCATCCTCCCAGGGCTGTGCGTGTGGTGGCTGCCCGGGGTGCATGTGGATGGAGGCAAGTCAAACGCATCTGAAAAGCAAAGGGAGAAGGAAGACTGCATCTCACCAGATATTTGGAGGACTTGACTTTGGTTTTTGTTGTGCATTGAAGAAAATATTTCCTTTTCAGAGCCAAGTTACTGCATCCTAAATGTCAAAAATCTTCTTTGTAAGAACTTCATAAAATTGCTGCATCTATGCTAAATATTTCTATTCATTTCCATTTCTTCTGGATGGCTGAGTTTTCCACAATATACCCAGCATGTTCCAAATTGTGACAAAAATTTGAAAATAATCTCTTAGGCCACCAGTGCACGCAGTAGTATCACATGGTCCTGCTACGCAACGGGCAGGGTGGTAGACAACGGTCACACACCCAAAGATCAAGTCAATACCATGCTCTTTGGCTGGATGACACTGCCTTGGCTGGTGCCAGCAGAGATGCTAACAGTGGTCTGTAGATGCTGCTGTAGATCATGCAGAAGAGGGACTTTCAAACCACCATGCCCGAGTTGTTTATCCTGGGTGGGTATCTAGAGAGTATTTGTAAATGTAAATACCCTGTGCTCAGAGTTTTGCTGTCACAATGCTCACATGTCAGGATAAACCATGACCTGGAAAGCAAATCAAAACAGATCAAAATTGAGGACTTGAGTCCCTAACACTGCAGAACATTCCAGGACCACATTTGTAACAGGTACCACAGCAAGTTAACAGTGATACTTCTTCAAGGTGGTTACTAGTAAAATGCAGGTTGGTGGGTTCAGCACATGGCTGACAAATTAAGTCTAGACATTTCTGACCCCCACGCAGAGCAGTAATAATTGTGGATTTCACTCCACAGTTGCACACATCAGTAAGGTTGACCAGTTCGCCTCTACAATCACTCAAGTCATACTCAGGCAAACTGTATTCAGGATTTCTGGAGGGGACTGTAGGGGATAAATAAATAAATTTTATATAGATTTGAACGTACATTTATATTTATGTTTTTGTGTGTGTAACATATACATCTTAAAATTTACCCATGATATTAAACTGTGGACCTGATAATCCTCTGCTTTTACAATAAGATGAACTTTCATAGATGGAAGAAATATGCATTCTCAGTGTACAGGGATTGCACCATCATTAATAGGAAATGCATCTATGAGATACAGTTTCTCAGATTCAGTTCAATGCAAAAATGCATTAAACCTATTGTGTGGAGGGTGTCCAGAGCCCACAGTAATTGAAATTAGTGAAACTACACAGTTTCACCAGCCTTCATACTTTGATTCTCTGTTGCACATTTTCATGTAAAGGGATGAAAAACAATGTCAGGTTGAGGATACCTACCTCTTATAGCCAGCACATTCATCATACTGAGCATCATCTTTAGGCAACAGTCTTAATTTTATTCATCTAGTGTCCTTCCTGTAGGAAGCTCTGGTTTTCAACTGCCCCTGCCTCTGATGAATGGTTTCCATCTGGATACTTTCTTTAACCAGCTTCACAGAGTGCTGATGTGTACAATCAATACTAATAAAGGTCTCTCTAAAAAGATTCTCTGTAGAGGTTCTCCTGAATACACGGAGTTTCCTGACCTTTTTTCATTACAAGCCATTGTATAATGACAATGTGATGAACAACCAGTGGCAGAGTGAAAAATAATTAACAGCATGATGTAGTCAGTCAGAACTACAGTATGAAATTATTTCATTACTTATCAGTCAAAACTGTATGACATCTGTTAAGCCTTTGCAAGACATCTCTGCCACACACCACCCTGCACTTCCACTGTCCTGCCCGTCCCGTGGGAGCCTGGTCCCCACCGCCAGCCCCATGCTCCTGCGGGGCGGCCACGCAGCGCTGGGGGCACCAGCGGCAGTTTCAGGTTGTCACACCAGCACAGAGCACCAGAAACACAGCATGCCCCAGCCCCTGGCTCCCTGCAGAGCTGTGACAGCGGTGGCTGAGCTGTTTGTCACAGCTGGCAGGCACCATCTCCACAAGGATGTGATTAACCGAAAGAAGCTCGGCCTCGTTATATGGGAAGAAGATGGGTGGTTATTAAGGACTGTTATTTACAGAGCTTTTCACATATTTTCTGTCAACTGCTTCTGACAATGTTGATTTTTTGGCAAAATGAAATTTTTTTTAGGAAGTTAATGTTCCTGCAAAAATGTAGAGCTTACCAAAAATCATAAAGAAAATTAATCCTACAGTTTTAAACAAAAAGGTATGTTGCAACTATTTTTCTGGTTCAGAACAAACTTTCTTTTGAAAAAACATTTCAAGTTCAGAAACTTTCTAATTGCACATTTTGTTTCATTCTATTTTGCTTTGTTTTATTTTGTTTTTAAATTCCTCATCTTGCCTACTTTAAAATGTAGGTCTTTTTGGAATAATCATATATGTCATGATTCTTCTGCTCTTAACTAAGAAAACAGATTCCCAAAAGAATAATCCAAATGCAGTAAATAACATTAAGTATATTAATTATCTTTTCAGAGTAACATTTAAGTTTCTTCATGCCTCTCCCAGTGCACTTACATTAAAGTATCTACATGGAATAAGTTTATAGATTGTTTTCTTATTTTATTTGTGCTTTTCTATATTAACAATAGTCTTGATTTTACCAAAAAAATGAACTTCTCCACTAGCTAAAACATCAGCTGCATTATTAAGAAGAATGCTCCAACAAGAAAAAACATTTCTAGTTATTAAGAAGTCAAATAGGTATCCTTCTGTTGGGAAGTTAGGAAGAGGTGCATTTTCTGCACCAACACAACGCACAGCTGTGGGGCTGCCATGCTGCAGAGTTACAGCAGGAAATGGTGAAGTGCAAAGAACTAAATTGTGTTGGAGCAATGGCATGAGCTCCTCTGTTCCTTGTCCAGAGGAGCAGAACAAAGGTCCGATCCCTCGTCCTGCCACAAGGGCCTTTTCTAGACCACCCATACAACTGCTTAGGCAGGGGAAATCCTATTTAAGCAACTGAACTTTCATTGAAACCAAGGGAAAATTAGGACCTAAGTAGGACTCGTTACCCTGACACTGCTGCCTGCTTGGCTTTTAGCACAGTTCTCCCCGAGTTCCAGCTGGACAGTCTCTGCATGCAGCACAGTGGATGCCCCGAGATGCTCAGCCCCAGCTCCGCAGGACAATGCAGTTATTCCTGAGATTCTCCTCAATGGTTTCTCTGGAAGCATGATTTTTAAAAGCGGGGAGGTAAGAGCTCAAGCACAAGTTAGCAAAGAGGACATAGGAGCATGCCCCAGCCCACACCTAGCACGGCCAGCAGGGTCTGCCCCGGGCACAGCCCGTGCAGCAGGAGGGGAGCCGAGCTGCCGGGGCGGCTGCCAGGAGCACGGCTCTGAGCACAGGAGGGGAGGGCCTGCCCAGCATGGCTGAGGTGTAGCAGGTCCTGCTCTGAGGCAGGGAAACTGGGCAAGGCAGCTCCCCCGTGATGCTGTGCTCGTGGCATTGCTTCCTCTTCTTGCACTCGCATCCTTGAAGATACCGCCGTGTGACGAAATACATTATAGATTTTTACTACACAAAACTTGATCTGGAGAAAGAAGGAAAGAAAAAAAAGACTATTCCAAATTAGTTTGCATCTAAGTGTGACTTCTGTTGTTTTTATTCCAGGTAAAAGGATATAAAATCATGTTCCTGAATAAATAATATGCCAAGATTTCCTGGAGATTTTGTCTGCAATGAAAGATAAAAATAACAGTCAGTATAAAAGACCCATTCATTTCAGTAGTAAACATTTTAAGACATAAATTGCATCAGGAGCATTCCCAAGAATATAGGAATAGTATAAACTCCAGAAAGCCTAGGGAAAATCATCACACACATGTTGCAAGGCAAGGCAGGCATAATTTCTTGGCAGTTCCTGCACGCAGGATAAATGCCCGAGCCTTGGGCATTGTGGGAATCTTTCCAGCCTTGTATAGGTTTGGGACTGGGCCGTACAACTTCATAGTGGTCACGGCTCCTGCAAGTGTTTATATAGCCGGAGTGTACCCATAAAGACCACTTTCCTAATTTTTTTCTTTGAGAAGCCTTTTTTTTTTTTTTTTTTAAGCTGGAATATTCAAGTTATTTCTTATTGCATGTCTCTTTGTTCTTAACTGAAGGTGAATGGAGAATTACAGATTGGAGGAGTGTTGAATTTTCACATAGAAAAATTTGCTGTTTCTTCTGTGGAAAAAAATGCCTGTATTGGAGCAAGATCAGTTGGCAAAACTTATTTGTGGGGTTGTAAAGCTCAATCATTAAAGTAAATACACTGTTTAATCCTGAGTGTGGTTAAAGCCACTTTCTGGTGGGCAGAAAAGTTTGGAACAAGTTACAAAAATCATGATTCTCTAACCTAAAAGATTATATGACATAAGGTGAGATAAAACTGCCATAATTCAAGCTGTCTGAAAACTGGTTTCATGGCAATGCTAAGGTTGGCACTACAAAAACATGTACATGTTTCTCCCTAACAGATCTCTGTGCTTGTACATTCTTTGATTTTCTGGTGTGTATTGCTATTATTTTTATTACTTGGACTAGGAAATAAGGTATTATTTATTCTGTGTGGTAAGCAACCATGAAACCCAGTCTGGGAGGCCAGAGGGGGCCACCAGGACACCCCCACAGCACGGTCCCCTGCATGCTGGCCATGCAGGATACGCGTGGTGGCTTTGCTAAGGTTTGGTGTCCGGGTACGTGGCCTGCCTTGGTGATTTGCCAGGTGTGTAACATGCAAGAAGCCAGGCATTGTCACGTGAAGATAATGTAACAGCATCCACATCGCCTCCTCTTGCCTCATCTCAGCAGTGCCAAAGTGAGCACAGAGCAACTGGTAGCTAGAGCCATGAGAACGGTTGTGTCCAGAGCCATCGTCACCCACTTAAGCAATTTCTTATAGAACAGCAAACAGTCTATGCAGTCTTCTCAGGAGGCAAATAAAAAGCTAAGGGATAAATGACCAATTAGGCTTCCTCATTCAGATCTAAAAGCAGGGCCAGCAACATGTGTGATGGAAAAGAAAAATGCACAGGGACCCATTTAAAGAAAATGCTCCTTTTTCTGGATGTATTTTTGCTGAAAATAAAACCACCTCAACGGAAGGAATTCTCCTTTCCGCAGCCCTGGGCACAGGGGAGAGGAACCACCGGTGACACGCGTGCACAGCCCTACTTTCACCTCCAGGCAGTTATTTCTGAGTGAATGTGCTCCCTTGGTGCCTCTGCACAAGCTCTCCTAGCAACATATGCGGACACACGTTATGTTCCCTTCAGCCAAAGGCAAGAAACCCACTTTAGGAAAAAAGCCACCCATTTTGACCACAGCATCTTAAAAGCAGCAGCTGAACACATTCTTCTTTTCCCTGTACTTGCGGAAGTAAGCAGAGCACACCTGACTTCTTTCCGTTTCCTCAGAGCCTGTACTCCTCTGTTCCTCTCCAGCTGGCTGGCAGCTGCCTTTGCCTGTACCCAGCCATCACTTTCCAATTTGTTTTCCATCTAACTTCAGTTGTGGGCTGTTCAAAGGGGAAAAACAAGTTTGTCCAATTATTTGCAAGAAGCCAGAAGCATGCCCTGTGACTATGACGCTCCCATCACAGAGAGGCAGGGATATCACTGGGACACAGGGAAAGGACCCCGGCAGGCTGCCGAGGCCAGCCAGGTGCTCATGGGATGGCACGATGCTCTCACGCTGGCATGGGAGGGACATCAGCTTACAATGCTGGCACCTTTCTCAGCCTCACGTTACCAAACATGGCCGCAGTGCCAGTCTGTCACCATTCCGGAGCACTGAGATGGGCTGGACAGAAAGGGGTTTCTCTCGTTACATTGGAACTGTGAGCAACCAAGGGAGACCAAAGACCAGCTGAGGGTGTCCCTGATGGACAGGCGAGGAACTCCGGGAGGTTGCCTGACACCAGTGGCCATCCACAGGTGGAGAGTGTTACGCGTGAGTCAGGAGTTACCATGACCTAGTGCAGTGAAAAGCCCATCGGGGAAGCTGCAGTTCCCCGTGCCGTGTAAAACATCTCGTGTCCCATCGGCCTCATTGAGGCCCCAGGGAGGCTCCCCCTCCTTGGTGAGGGTCCTGCAACAGAGACCTGCACCCATGCCGGCACCGCCCTGCGCACCCCGTGTGCCAGGAGCCATGGGAGTTGCTGCTTTCTGTCTTTGTCTCTCCTGCAGTCAGCACAGGAGGACACGAGTGTGCTGCGGGTGTCCCCAACCTCACAACAGACGCTGATCACACGCGAGCCGTGCCGCTGGGGTGCCGGGAACCCGCAGCGTGCGGGGCCCAGCACAGCTGCGGGGCACGAGGGCAGTGCTGGCTGCCGTGTGCGGAAACCTGGGAGCATGGCACAGCTGAAATGACTGCGGATGAATTCTCAACTTCTTTTAAATCTGCATCTTAGAGGATCAATTGTAGTCCAAATACCCGTATGGAATGTCTTCTGGCCATGAAGGAGGCCGGTGCTCATGCCATATCTCCAGGGCAACTCTGCAGCAAAGCAGAGTGTTGTGCACTGAAACGGTTCTTCCCCAGTACATACGTACAGATTCTTTACCTCAAAACATAAACCCTGCTGAGTCTCCAGGTTCTTTAGGTACTTGTGTTTCAAATGCACAAGGTTGAAATCCAACGAACACACTACACTCCCATATGCAATGCAGGGGCTCCCATGGCTGGCCCAGCCCCGCGCACCATGCTCTGCAGCCCCAGAGCTGCCGAAACCTTCCCTGCAATCCTCATTGCTATTCTGGGCACGGAAGCCAACAAATAACCTTTGGTGATGTTTGGCTGTATTAAAGCAGCACATTGCCATTTCTTTTCCTTTCTCTCCTCATGAATCCTTTCTTCATCTTTAGAAATAGTCCAGTGTCTTAATCGGTGGAAAAATGGGGATATACTTTATAAAATAGCTGTGCAACATGATAAGCTCTGGCCCAGTTACTCCTTGGTTGCCAGTGTATGAGCTACCAAGCTGAAATATCTTTGTAGGAAGTGTAACATATCTGCAAAAGGACACACAGGTGGCAGCTTTGTTTTCTAATGAGTTTTCTGTCAGATATGAATTTCTAAGCAGGTTAGCAAGTATTTTCTCCTAGGGATTGCCTTCAGTTCTAGCTCTGTACACGGAGCACCAAAATATCTCCTGGGATCTGAGCTCTGTCACTTTCAGCCCCTGTTGGCTTTCCAAGTCTTATTTCTCCTATGTATTCCTGATAGAAGCATCTGAATTCAAAAGATGCAGATAAGTCAAAGTTATTTTACATAATAAATTGATCACAGTTTCAGTGGCTTCACTTGGCTAAAAACCAACAGACCAGACAACTTCTCAGACTAGTCACTGCTGCAGATAAATGTGCCTTTACTGTTTGAAAAGAAACAGAAGCAGCAGAGACCGCTGCAGCTCCAGTGCCCACGTACCCTCCCGCTGGGGCTGCTGCGGCTGCTGCGGCTCCTTGCAGCCACCGCTGCCCATCTGCCCAGGGGGCCGGTGGAGCTCGTCCAGGAGAAGCCCCTGAAGCAGCCACTGCGGGGGCATCGGCGGCAGCGCCAGCGGTGCTGCTCCACGGTCTGTGCCCTCCAGCTGGGCTCAGCATCTCCCGTGCACACACGGGCACTCTCTGCGGCTTTACCCAGGCAGACAAAACAATCCACAGGTGCAGTCATCAGCAGCATCACACAAGCCAAAACCCTTCTGTATTTTGCTACATTTCTACCAGAGCAGAACTCATCACAAAAAAAAAAAAAAAAACCAAACCCAAAGATGCAGCTGCTTATTTCATCATCCCAGAAGTGCCCGTGCCTGTATATACAAAACACTTTTGCTGTAGTCCCTGCTCCCGGGCTTCAGCCCCTCTCGCTGCAGGTCCTCACCGTCTGCACAGCCGCAGGCTGGGAGCAAAGGGCGCCCATTAACGCCCCCCAAGCGGGGCTGCCGCTGGCGGGCGCGCGGGTGGGAGGCAGCCGGGACAGGTGCTCTGAGCACCTCTCATGCGACAACGGGACAGCACAAGCTCAGCAGCTGGGCCTGAAGTCCGTTGTGCACTAATAAGGATGGGGAGGGAATGCAAGCATGCTGCCTGCGAAATGTGGCCCCAGCTGTGGCAAGGGGACTGAGCTGTGGCTGAGGACATCGCCTGGCGACTGCTGACCTTTTCAAACTGCGCTCCCCGACCCCAGCAAATCACCAGCTCTCTGCGTTGCCAGAAGAGCCATCAATTAAAAATGCATTACCACAGCGCCCTAAAGCAGAGCCAAAAATCGCTGCTTGTTTATTCTGCAGATACTCAAAGTGTGCTTACAAGGAGTTTTCCACATCAAATGCACTTAAAAATTAATTTACCTCACCTGTGAGGAGATGCTAGCAAAACCAAGAAAGATGGGTTTGGAAATAATGTCTCCATCCACATGCATGGTACCCCATGGGCAGCACCAGCCCCTGCACTGCCCTCAGCCCTTCTACCGCATGTCAGCCGTGGTGGAAATCAAAACACGGAGATGGAAAAAAACAAGGAGCATGTTTTAATGTGTGACTAAATTACAAGTATTACATCTTTCCTGGAGATGTTCAATTTTACAGTTTTTATCTGGATACACTTGTAATAATTACACAGCAGTTCAGAGGGAAGCCATGGCTTAGCTGAATGAATTGTGGAGTGAGACGTCTGGGCAGGATGTCACAGCGACTGCTGCACCAAACTGGGGTGCTCCTTTCCCTTTGATATGTAACTGCGGACGTGCCAGAGTGCAGGGACACTCCTCAAGTCTTTTTTCTGAGCAGGTCTGTGCTCATTAAAGCAATGTAAGAGTGAAGCAACCATACACAATGCCAGGAAATCCAGCCTTTCTTATGATTAATAACTTAACTTGCTTAATAAAGACTTCTGAACGCTGCGTCCTTGAGCTGCAAGGCCTGGTTGTGTTCATCAGGAGAAGATGGAAGCAGATTCACTGGTTTTGTAGGACAGGTTCATTCTTCAGGGAGGCAAAGGCAGCAAAAACTGTGGGAGTGCAGGCAGGAGGCCATCTGACAAGAGGGTCAGTCCTGAGACACTGATAACCTCAAACACCAAAGCTCTGATTAAGGAGAGCTCCTGACACGTGCCTTAGGTGCCCGTGACTTGCTGCTAGCTAGAAGGAACCTGAGATGCGGTGGTTTGCTCTGCACGGCTCCTTACCCTGCTCCAAACTGACTCCACAGGCACTACTCACACCTCTTCTTGGTGACAGAGGTATGAATTTCTGCCAGTGCTTGTTTCCTCTTGAGGTTTTATTTTGTTTTTGCTTTTTCAGGTAAGACTAGTACTCTCACCCAAACACTCAAAATTTTTTTCTGAGGAATTTGGACAGGGGTCTAATTCCTACAAATTACCACTCGCCGTGGATGGAAAACAAATCAAGATATATAACCCACTGAAATACCAAATCTGAAGAGTTTGGGTTCAAGCCTATTTCTCTACGACATTGGACGGCGCAGCTAACTATGACATTCAGACCAAAATTTTCAATGAAAGACAGAAATGTTAATACCAGTGGTAGTTTTTTTTTTTTTTTTTTTAAACTGGTTCCAAATAAAGTATAAATAGTATTTGCTCTGGGTCCTTAGATGCTGTCTCAGACTTAATAAATATCTACCACCTCACACTTGAACCGTGCTGCTGTGGCAGAGCAGTCCACGAGCACTAATACTATTAATGAGATGTCAAAATGTAACTGAACATCGGCTCTGCCTGCTAGGGAAATTAAAAATAATGATCAGGTTACAAATGCCATCTTTTGCATTTGAATAGCAGCAATGAGGCAGGCATTGTAATGCATGTATTATCTCCGAGCAGGTAAATGGCACTGGCAGTCCCTTATTTATGTTGCTGTCATAAACATGCCTCAAAAACTTGTTGTCACAATATTGTTGTTTCCCTACAAGATATATGATGTGCATAAATTAGGAATATGACGATCTGCTTCTTCTTTCACTAACACATGCTTAACTCTGTATCTTTAATGAATTCACTGCAAAATTAAATAGCTGTGTAACACTGTAGAGTGCCTAAAGTAGATCAGGCAATGCACTCTTCCTGTCGTTCTCATACAGCAGAAACACATGAATCTTTTGAGTAACTAAAAGCAAGATGAAACAGGGACTTCATTTTTAATTTAGGCAGTATCCCAAAGCTGATATATAATTCGTTTTCCCATAACCTAAAAAAGAAAAAACATGAGAGAACAAAGCTGAAAAAAAAAGACCTCTTGGAAAATGATGGGTGCTCCCTCTTCAGGTCAACAGAAGTCCAAAGCCAAAGCATCATCTTCCTCAGGCCCTTTCTAAAGAAAATCAAAGCGGTCGTACTTGACACACCACATGCAGAGGCTCATCTTCTGGCCAAAATAGACATGTTTGTGCTGAAAGCCGCTTCTGCTGCTCACTCTCTGACACTGACAAGGGGCAATTCCCCCAGCATGGTGCTGCTGGGGTCCTGCAGGTGCCCTCATTTCCCTCTCATGAACATGCAAATAGCTTTCCACTCTCAGCCAGCCTGCAGCAAGGTCAGCACACTGGAGAACCATAGAATCATTTAGGTTGGAAAAGACCCATAAAATCAAGTCCAACCATCACCTAACACTACCAAGTCCACCACTAAACCATGTCCCTGTGAATGAACGAGGCAGCACTGGAAGTTTCTGTGAGAGGAGTCAAAAGTGGGGTTGGGGCATTGTGAAAAAGTGGTGATCATGTTGAGGTTAAGGAGGCAGCCAATAGTTCAGGGGATCTCAAGGTCATGTGTCTCCTTTTGTGGCCAGGTTCATGCTTGATGTCCACATGGAAGTCTTCCCACATCAGCTGTGGCTGAAATGAAGGGACAGAGTTATCTGGGACACGTGTGGGGAACCATGCTCCTGAGCTGAGGATCCAACAGCCCTGGCACCACAAGACTCCTTCTCCCCTCCCTCATTTGGCTTCTGATCGAAGGAGCAGAGGGCAGATCTGCTCTGCCTTATCTCAGCCACAGCACCTGCACAGGCACCTCCTCGCATATGGACGTTTCTGTGGCTGTGGTGGGACGCAGAACTACAGAGACGCTGTGTTATGGGTCCATGGGTACTCTGCAAGGTATTAAAGGTCAGACAGCAACAGTGAGAGTTTGGTATATCCTGGTCTGCAGGTACCTAAACACCAAGTAACTTCACAGACACCAAGCTTAGAGAAGTGTGTTGCTCTCTGTGGAGGTCCCAGCACTCACAGATGGGCAGAGAAAGGGCTTAGACATCACCTAAAGATTGCTAAAACCCTACACATATACTCCACTGGCTTTCCCCTTTCTTCCCACTCTCACCTCCTCAGCCATTTATTCTGGTTGCAGCCCTTCTTCTACCAATATTTCACACTTGCAACTGCTCATCTTGAATTATTTTATTGCTCACTCCCCTGTCAGTCCTGAGTTTTCCCCCCTCCACCTATCATTCCTCACTCCCTTAATCTTTACAAGGAACACTTGCCTGCATTATTTGCTTTTTTTTTTTTTTATGTTCTAAAACAGTCTTCTGAATTACCTGCCATGCTTAGATTACATTTATTCCCAGAATAGAAAACCTCACAAGGGACATCAAATATAGAAATATGTCTTCAAGCTTTTCTCTGGTTTCTGCTTATGGCTCATTTTTGAAGTGACAGTGTCTGGAAGAACTCAGAATCAATGACAATGTTGTGTAGAATTATGCCGTGCAGGATAGATGGACGCTGTTGTCCGAGTATGCTGTACAGATACTCTCAGATCTGTTTGGAATGCACTAAGTTACACTTCTCTTAAGATGTTTAATGGTCACCTCTGCCACTCTCCAGGAGATGTGACCTCAAGCGCCAGCTCAGCTGGGGTTCACCTGAGCCATGGTTTGAGCTTCAGGGGCAGAGATGCCTGTGGATACCCCACCAGCAGATGCAGCCTGCTGAAGCTGAGCAGGTGCTGTCTTTTAGGGAGCTACCAAGTGAGTCTTCTATGGCTCTCTGTGTGTAATATCATCAGCACTTCTGGATTACATAACCGAGGACAAGGTATCGAGTAGATTATTTCCAGAGGAAAGGAACTAGCAGTCCTTGCTTGTAAGTGCCATTAGGGTGTTGTGTCGTGCTGTGTGTACCTTAATGTGAGCAGACATTTGTGCTCATATGATGGAAGTGTATGGTGTCCAGATTTGTTGCTAAAATGCATAGAGATTTGATGTGGCTCTGAGAAAAGCTGCTTGTCTTCCCTGCTCTGTACGACTGGAGATGATGAGTTCTGTAATCACATCAAGACGCTTTAGCTATATCATGGGAGACTAATAAGAAACAGGTCCTGGGTAGGTTGCAGCTACTCACTTCACCTTTTTGAGTCTCTGTTCCTACATAGGCAATGCCGGTCATGATGTTTTCATGTGTCACTGATAAGGCTGCAAGAATAAATTTCTTAGGCTTGGGAGTCACTTGGGTACCCTGCACCTGAGGACGCTGTCCAAGACATGGGTATGTGGTGGCACAGCAACAACATATGACTTCCCATAATTGCTATTTCAAGAAGTATAAAAAGAAAAATAGGTTTTGAGAAAATCAAGCCATTTTGGAGGACCACTTGGGTGAAGGATGGTCCTTGGTACATATTTCCGCTGGACCTGTGGCAAGACCTAAATCAACAGATATATGTGAAAGTGAGGATACTTCTAGTAATTTGGGTCTTATAAAAGTATTATCCCTGGTTCATTTTGAAGTATTTTGCCTGCAGCTATTCAGAAAAGCACTTTTGCTTATGCTGCCTTACTCCAAAGCTGGGCTAAATCACAGTCCTATCAAAACTGCCGAGAAAGTCGTCATTGAGAGCTGTTCAGGCCATTCACCTGATGTGCCCTGAAGAATGACCTCATTTAGATCCAGTGGTGTTTAAAGAGATTCTTGAGAGTTTAAAATGCATCAAACTATCGTTGGACTTGGGAAAAGTGCCCTTTTTTTCCATAGTTGTTTACAGGCACAGTCACGTCTATGCTGTCTATGGATGCTGCTATAAACAAAGCTCTTCATGCTCTCATGCATGTGGCATCTGATGCCAAAGTGTAGCGTGATTCAGCTCCAAGGGCAGCCATGGAAAGAGCTGGCAGGTAAGGCAGAAAGGACTACATAGTGGTGTAAATGCAAGTACCTGCTGTTGGCGGCCGTGAGACACAAACTGCTGCTCACTCAGCACGAGCCTCTGGTAACCCAAGTGGATTACAGAGGGGTGACCAACCCACTCCTCGGCTGTGGCATGATTATTTTCCTTCTTGTCTGACTCAGCTGCCATTCCCATGCCTGTTGAACCTAGGCAGCATTACCTTTGTTTTCCTGGATGAGAGCTGAGGGGCTGAGCAGCCCCTTTGCCCCAGCCGCTACATCTCTCTGGACATCTCCCGAGCTGTCAGCCCCAAACCAGCCATGACCTCAACTCCCCGATCATTGCCCCTCTGCCTGCACTCCCACGTGCAAAGGATTTCAAACTTGTCAGAAGTTACTCTGATTTTGGAACAATTAAAACAGCAGGAAAATATTTTATGATAAAATATTGTTCTTCACTATCATTTAGCTTTTTGGGCTAACTGCAAAGCTTTTCTTACCATTCAGGCCGTTATTAGGATAAAGCATTCAGATCCACCGCACTAGGCAAGTAAGTGTTGGAAAAAATACAGAAATACGCAATATGAAAGCAGTCTCTTTGCTGGGCATGTTATTTGTTTTATCTCATTTCAGTTCTTCTGTGTTTCTATGTTCTTGAAAACCCAGTTCAGCCTCTCCCTGGTTCTG
Source organism: Chauna torquata (assembly GCA_013399475.1). NCBI lineage: Eukaryota > Metazoa > Chordata > Aves > Anseriformes > Anhimidae > Chauna > Chauna torquata. The sequence goes on from VXAL01003045.1 coordinate 248,743, forward strand.
CCTGTGTGCCCTCCGGGGCCCCGGTTCCACAAGCTGCGTTGCACCCTGCCCAGCCACACAGCTGTTCCCTAGAGCAAGCTCTCTTTGCAGGGTAACCTCACGGCACAGGCAGCCCCTGGCTCATGAATGGGAGTGGTGAACTGCTGGCACAGCCAGGAGTCCCTCTTTTCATAACTGCATGCCCCTGCAATAATCAAAATTGAGAAAAAAATCTCCTTTGGCTTGGGGAAAGCGCTCGCTAGGGAGGTGCATGCCTTTCTGCTGGGCTGCTCGTGAGCACTGCACGTGCCGGCACTGCAAGCAGCTTTGGATCACATTCTCTGTGCCCTACAGAATCGCAGCTGTGGCTGGATCACCACCTATGAGCTGCTGCTGCTCTGGCAGAGCCACTGCCAGCGCCGAGCACCTCGCCTCGGCTCAGGCGCGCTGCTCCCTGCAGAGCCGGCCGCCTGCCGCTCCACGCACAGCTCCGGTGGCAGCGAAGCACGGGGCTCTGGGCGCTCGTCCCGGCCCCAGCTCCCCCTGCACTGTCCCCTGCCCCCAGCTTCTCTCTCTCCCCTCTCCTCCAGGCCGAACAGAAGTTACTTGTCTTCACTGTGTGAGGCCCAGCAGGCTCCCCTGGGCTGGCCACCCTTCTTTCACCTCAGAGACATCAGCCCCACCTCTGGCGGACACTGAGCTCACCTTACGAGGTTTGTTTTTCAGAGAGGAAAAGGCTGACTTTATACAGCCACATCAATATTTTTTCTTTTGGTTCTTTAGTATTATAATGTTGGTTGAAAATAAAACTAGAAATACATAAAAGTCTCCTGCACACCAGAAAAAGCTAATAAGAGCACCTCCCTCTTCAGACTGAAGAATAAAAGCTTTGTTGGTTCCCCAAAAATGAAACCTGACCTTGAAAACATCTGTATCACAGGATCACAGTAACTTTGTTACAGTACTTACATTTTTCATGGCAGGTTTAAGATTGTCAGAAATTTGCTACTCTTTGCTGAAGCAGATCAGCACCAAAGCCTTGGTACAGTGGCTCTCGTTTATTTTCCTACTGTAAGCTCAGTTATAAAAGTTAAAAACATAATTCTGAAGCACACAAGATAAGGATGAGGGGGCTTCAGGATGGTAGTTAGTGATGTACCTGGTGAAAGAACATGAAGAGCTGGTGACTCCCCGAGCAGTGCTGGCCCCAGCAGTTTCCCTGTTATTTGCAGGGCAGGAGTGCTCCTGCGCTGGGCAGGAGCCCGCTGGGGTGGGCTTCCAGCTGGCTCCACAAACAGGGGTGAGAAGCCTCTGGTGGGACCTTGGGATTGCACAGGGCTCTGGCGATGAGGGGCTGCAAAGACTGACACACCTAGGCTCTCTGCTGTGTTTAGCCCAGGTGAGATGTGTCTTTTCCAGTTCTTGTGGTCATAAAGATGCTATTAAATAAAAAGTATTACCGGAAAATACTGAAAAATAGAAAGAAAATAGGAGCACCCTGTAAAGGAATGTTACACGTCTTGATCTAATAGCATGATTTATTGGTTTTTGATTGCTTAGTAGTGCAATGTGGTTTACTCAGGGGAATGATTACAATCTAATTTTTACTTTTCTTCTGATAAAACCTAGTTATCATTTTAATTACAGTTATGAAGACCCTTGTTTCTGCCTTTCTTAATATTTTGTGCATGGCATTTTATCTCCTGCAGCAGATGTCGGTGGTAGCCCTTGGCGGTGTATGTGAGGGTCTCCAGCAGGACGGCTACCCCAGGCAGGATGAGCTGCCTTTGAGTGTAATCCCTGAGAACAAGGGCTGATTTCTACCCCAGAGATGCTGGTGTTTCATTCAGATTTGCAAGTGGCATGTTATTTGATCAGCCCATTGGGTAGCGTTACTCTCTCCGGCAGAAGGAAAATCGCTGAGGGGGAGGCAGATGGGGAGGTGTGGTGGTTTTACCCAGCTAAACAGCAGAACTCCACCACAACTGCTCGCTCACTCCCCCTCCTCAAAGGAACGGGGGAGAAAATGTGATGGACAAAAGCTTAAGGGTTGAGATAAGGACAAGAAGGTTGGTCACCAATTATCGTCACGGGCAAAACAGACTCAACATAGGGAGATTAATGTAATTTATTGCTATCACTAGCAGACTAGAGCAGTGAGAAACTAAAAGCAAACTAAAAACACCTTCCCCCATCCACCCTCTTCTACCTCCTCCCCCTGAGCGGTGCAGGGGAATGGGGAATGGGGGCTGCGCTCAGTCCATATCGCTGCGTCTCTGCCGCTGCTTCGTGGTCGCTCTCTGTTCCCCTGCCCCAGCGTGGGGTCCCTCCCACGGGATGCCGTCCTTCCCAAATGGGTCCTGCGTGGGCTTCCCACAGGCTGCAGCTCTTCAAGAGCTGCTCCAACGTGGGTCCGTACCACGGGGTCCATCCTTCAGGAGCATACTGCTCCAGCACGAGTCCCCCACGGGTGGCAGCTCCCACCGGATCACCTGCTCCTGCGTGGGCTCCTCTCCATGGGCTGCAGGTCCGGCCCGGAGCCTGCTCCTGGGGGGCTCTCCATGGGCTGCAGCCTCCTTCAGGCCACATCCACCTGCTCCTCCGTGGGCTCCTCCATGGGCTGCACGTGGAGATCTGCTCCATGTGGTACCCCACGGGCTGCAGGGGGACAGCCTGCTCCACCATGGTCCTCTCCACAGGCCGCAGGGGAACTTCTGCTCCGGCGCCTGGAGCACCTCCTGCCCTCCTTCTTCACTGACCTTGGTGTCTGCAGGGCTGTTCCTCACCCCTCTCACTCCCAGCTGCTGTTGCGCAGCAGTTTTTACCCTTTCTCAAATCTGCTCTCCCAGAGGCACAAACAACATTGCTCACTGGCTCAGCTCTGGCCAGCGGCGGGGCCCTTTTGGAGCCGGCTGGAGCTGGCTCTGATCTGACATGGGGCAGCTTCTGGAATCTTCTCGCAGAAGCCACCCCCGTGATCTCCCTGCTACCAAACCTTTACCACATACCCAATACAGGAGGCGAGGCGCGGCACGGTGCTGTGGTGGGGAGCACGGCAGGGCTCCCGCGCCCAGGCAGCACTCAGGCGGCTCGGCGGCAGGTGAGAGGGCTGCAGGGGCCGCGGGCCTGGCACCCAAGCGAATGACCTTGGGGCTGGCAGCAATCCTGGCAGCTCCGGCCCCACTCAAAACCTCCCAGTGCCTCCTCCCGGGTCTGTGCACGTGGCTGCTCATCGGTGTCACCGTGCGTGCGTTCTGCATTCAAAGAAATGAGGCTAAGTTTTTTGTCAGTATAATGTTAATTATTTTTTCTGCTAATTAAAAAGCCCATAATTTATAAATCAGTATTCATCAGTCCACAGACTCTACGTTACTCAGACCAAAACATGACACGCTATTCAAGTAAAACATGTGCAAACCCATTTTAATACTTCAAATCCCTTGGGAGGCTGCACCATATTCCTGTCAAAGAAAATGCTGAAGAAAAAAACAGAGACTTTTTGTTGTCATAGAATATCTTTCTCTGTTTCTTTTTGCTTTCTTCCCTTCTCTGACGCGATCGTGTTGCCCAAGATCTTACTTTTCATTTTGACTAGAACTGAATTATGTACAAGTTCACAAATGTTTTATCAGCTTATATCTACATTTCTAGTGCATATACTGTCTTTGTTAAAAAAAAAATAAAATCCAATTCCAGTTTGAAAAGCAGAAATCTGACTTACGTAAAAGAAAAGTTTAGGAAGAAGGTTCAGAATTTCATTTGGCTGAAAGCAGCATCCAGTGAGTGCCACTTGTGTCCCTACAGATATCTGGTAGTGGCAGTGCCCCATACAGCCAGAAATGTCATCCAGTGTTTTACTGCCTCTACAATTAGGAAGTTTTTCTTGCTGTCCAACCTAAATCCCTCCTCCTGGAGTACAGGAAAACAGAGGAATTGTGGTTTGTTTCAGTACACAAGATCAAGCTGTAAAGCAGATATTTTAAGTTCCTTAATGGCCTTAGGGCTTAAGCATAGCCTTAATCATGCTTGAAAATTGCTCTTCGCAAAGCGCGTATCTTGAAGACTTACATTTCTCCAGGTTATTTCTTATATTTTTGTTGATTGATTTGTGTCTATCAGAACATGTGTTTGGTAGAAATCATGAGAAAAAGAAAAAATATCTTTCTGGAAAGTATTTCTTTGGATTTGCAAACAGACTGACAAGGGCTTGTGAGATTTTGGAGGATGTCTACCAATGCTTTTTCAAACTAGGCTGTTGCAACACTCCATACGAAACAGAGCTAAGTGGCTTTATTTTACTGTTCTTCTGGCTATATACAAACAATTACTCATAATCTGTACTTTTTCTACTAGCATATACCTGCTCAAAGTCCTTCTGGGATCTAACACAAATAACCCAGTGTAAAGACATAACTCAGCCTGCGCTAGACACTCTTCTCTGTTTCATTTCTCATCCACGTCACTACACGGTTCATTCAGGGGTTGGAAAATAAGGATTTTTTGTAACAACCCGAAGCCATGTGTACCTCCAGTGACAAGTGGTTTGAATCTGGTGAAAATATGACTTGCAATAAGCATCTAAGCTGCCAGACTACTTCAGCCTCTCCCATCCTGGCCTGTATTAGAAACAGTGTGACCAGCAGGAGCAGGGAGGTGATCATCCCCCTGTACTCAGCTTTGGTGAGGCCGCACCTCGAGTACTGTGTTCAGTTTTGGGCCCCTCACTACAAGAAAGACATCGACACCCTGGAACGTGTCCAGAGAAGGGCAACGAAACTGGTGAGGGGTATGGAACACAAGCCTTATGAGGAGCGGCTGAGGGAGCCGGGATTGTTTAGTCTGGAGAAGAGGAGGCTCAGGGGAGACCTCATTGCACTCTACAACTTCCTGAAGGGAGGTTGTGATGAGGAGGGGGTCGGCCTCTTCTTCCACATAACTAATGATAGGACTCGAGGTAACAGCCGCAAGTTGCACCTGGGGGGATTTAGGTTAGATATCAGGAAAAACTTTTTCTCTCAGAGAGTGGTCAGGCACTGGAACAGCCTGACCAGGGAGGCGGTGGAGTTACCGACCCTTGCGGCTTTTAAGAGGCACCTGGACAAGGTGCTACAAGACGTGGTTTAGTAGCTTAGTGGGTAGTATTGGTGATAGGATGACGGTTGGACTAGATGATCTTGAAGGTCCTTTCCAACCTTGTGTTTCTGTGATTCTGTGATTATTGTATTAGTGCTCCATAATCCTTCCTCCTTCCCGCATCCTGTAGCATCTCACTTTTCCTTCTCCCATACTAGTTTTGTAAAGTGGTTAGGTTGGAACCACAGTTTCCTAGAGTCAGATAGCAAATGTCTGGGCTAGAGAGGAAGGATTTGGAGGGTATGGCACTATCCTCTGCTACACATTCAATGTTCCTCTAATTTACCACCCACAAAGCAAAATAAGCTCACACAAAAAGACAAAGATCACAGAAAGCAGAAAATTTCCTTTAATTAATGTGCCCTACAATTTGGTTTAATGCCCAGTTTGTGATTCTTATCAAAATTTATTCTGAAAAATACATCTATAATGAGGCTAGGAAATATATATAATAAATGTACTTTTTATTACATATTGAAGACTATCGGAGGTGCCCTGGGCCTGATGTGAGTTGTAAAATCCACTGCCAAAGTCCTACTCCCACAAGGCTTGCTTGCCTTGCCCTGCCTTGCCTTCCCTCTTTCTTTTCTCTCTTCTTCCTTATTTTTATGCTTTCGCTCTTTTAAATTGTGTTCAGAGTCCGCCTCCGGGCACTGTGCTGAAGATAGCATGCTGCACAAATGCCCTTTTAATTTCCATGCTGCTGAAACACAATCAAAATAAAAGGTTTAATTTTTCAAATGCATTTGATATCTCATGGCCATTTAAGTGCTTTGATCCATCTGCTGGTCTGGTGCCAGTGCATTTCACTTGGATGCTGCTTAGACAGCTAGCTTAAAGCACTCCGAGCAACAAACTGTATTGATGTCTAATGGGGATGCAGCAATAAATCCCCAAATAAAAGCCCAAAGGAGGGCAGAATTACACGAACACTGAGATACATAAAGAGAAGAATTTGCTTAGAAGCCATTTATAAAATCGGGAGTCTTTTCTTCTGGACTGCTTTAGAAATGAAATGGACAAAGCAATGTGTAAGCATATAAACATTTTTGGAACTCATTTCTTACAAAAGGTTAATATTATCTTTACATGTTTCCCCAGCATTAACTATGTGAAATTCTACAGGAGAGGTAGCCGATGGAGGACATCCTACAGGGAAATTACCCAGAGCAAGCACTGAGCTTGAGTTTGGGTTTGAGCACCTCACCTCCAGACTGCGCCCGCGTTTCACCTGTGCTGTTAAAAGTGAGGATTTCTGGTTCGGTACTGCCGGTTTCTAAGAAGCCATTGAGTGCTGTGGATGGAGCTGGTAGGCAAAGAGGTTTGTCCAACACATCCTCACCCCTCTGGGCTGTTCTGTCCCTCACAGGTCGCTGCTCATTGTGATTTCTGGCCAGGAGGGAGGGATGGAGGAGGAGCTGGGGCACAGATGGGAAGTGAACGTCTTATCCTTACCTCCTCTGAGGGGCTCCTGCCTGCGCTGTGCCAACACCACTGCCCCTGCCCACGCACAGCATCCCCCTGCCAGGAGCAGACCTGCCACCCGTGCACCTGGCGGGGTCTCTGGGCTCGGGTCTTGCTTCCTCTTTGCTTTGTGGAGCTCAGACCACCATAGGCATCACAGACACAGGGCATCGTGTGTCTACATTGTGTCTTTAGCTGCGGTGAAAAGGGACTTTGCAAGATCAAAGAGCACAAATACTGTGGGCGTTTAAGCGGTTCTTCAATGACTTAGACTCCCCCCTTGTTAATCTTGTCACCATTTCCTTCTAATTTAATTAATTAGTACATCTTATTTCTAGACTCTGTAAGGCTCTGCTGCTGCGTAAAATTCTGTGCTGTCCGTGTGATGATCTGGTGGGTCTGTCCTGGCACAGCCTGTGCCTTTTGCTGGGTATTAAAAGTGACTCTTTCTGACCATGCATGCCAAATTCCAGCAGAATGAGGGATTTATCTCTCTTCTGCGCATTTTATCTTCCTGTCAGATTGCAGTCTGATGGGTGGCCAATTGCTGATAACTCTACCCAGCCAGCCTTGGTCATTTTTTATTCTCATGGACTTGCAGACAAGAGCCACAGCCAGGCAAATGGATTTTAAATGTGAGCTCCAGATGAGTTTCCTTGTTACTGTCTAAAATGTCTACTCTGCTTGTCATCACTTGTCATTGCTTTGAACCTACTTTGTAACTTCTCCAGACACAGTGTTTCTCTTGTTTTGTGTGTGCTGTAGGTCATCTTTGGAAAACTTCACTGCAGCAGTGTTAATTGGGTTTGTGTGGCCCCATGTAGTACAAGTTAAAAATAACAAAAACTACTGCTACTACTACTACTAATAAAAACATGATTTGGTGGAGGCACCAACTATTTGGTAAGAATGAACAAATCAGCTCTAAAAGAGGCTTTCTCTAATCAACCGAAAAAAAATGTGGTAGAGGAGGGACCAAGGTTCAGAGGAGACTGCATGTTCTGGGGAGTGTGTCTTATCTTTTAAAACTTTGAAGACACAAAGAGGTGTTTTCTGGTCTAGTGCAAACCCACAGAGGTGTGTCTGTCTCCTCCCCCTGAGTAACTACAGATTCAGTGCAGGAGGCTGGAAATCTGGAAGAGGCACATGCCTGTGAAGTCAGCACCTGTCGTGCTGCCATCTCTTGAGGATGTGCAAGAAAAGCAGGAAAGGGGCAGCTCCTCAGCTTACACAGGCTCGTAGAAGCAGATAACCCCAGTATTGTGTCTGTGCATGGTCACATGGAAATGCTGGAGGAAAGGACATCTGGAGCTCCCCAGTTCAACCTCCTGTGGAAAAGGGACTACCAGCAACATGGTGTGAGGTTATCCAATGCTCTGAGTAGCTGAGTCCTGAAAGTCTTTAAGGATGCAGACTCTGCTATGCCCCAGCTTGGTCCAGCAAAGAGCTGTGTGATAAAAGGGGAGATGGAGATGTTGTTTGGGGTATTCTACACCTGGTGCTGAAGGCAGTGCAATGGCACACACAGGCACTGGCGCAGTGCAATTTACTTCCATGTCAGTTTCTAGTAACTGTCTTTTTATGCTGTTCCTCCAGTAAGTTTCCTCCTGTTGGCTGCAGGATTTGAGAAGCTTCAGAACAATAAAAAGCAAATATTACTTGGTTGGTCATGACTGAAACAATGAGCAGGAGACTAGTTTCTACAGACACTTACCCTCCAGCTCTTTTCCTTTGCCTCTTTTGAAATAGCTAACGGAAGTTGCCACCATAATATGTCATCCTAAATACTAAAGACACAGTGAAATAAAAGGATAAAAAAAATCAAAAATCAGAACATATCCATGTTTGTGCATCCATGTTTGATTAGGTAACTGATTGCTGATAGGTAATTTTATATACATATATGTATGCAATGAAAATATTTCTGAGTCCTAAATATTATACTGAAAGCAGAAATCAAGCTCCTAAATTCCTGGACAAACTCTATATCTGTCAGTGCTTTTCTGTGGGACTCACTACCTTCGGCTGTGTGTGCTAGCATTTACTTGAGTGTTTGCTAAAGATACCTGAAGAAGAAAAATAAAGGCAATAAGGATCTGGAAGAAAAATAAAGGCGGTAAGGATCTGGATCTGAAATGGAAGTGATGCCTGGAAGAGAATGATCAAAGACTGGATTGCATAGCTCCAGGGGCTGACTAGCCAGTGTTTTCAGACACTGACCTGTGCCAAGAAAGCACTTAGAAGAGCACTTAGATCAGCTTAGATCATTAAAGCGCTCTATCAAGAAAATAGCTAGGACAGGAAACTCTTGCTTCATGGCTAGTTTCAATGTCAAAATACTTTAATCCTAAACCATTGGTTAGTGATAGCATTTACTACTATAATTGGGACTATCCTATTGAAATACCAGTAATAATGTTTTCAAAATAAACAAAACAAAATAAAATAAAACAGACAAACAAAACAAAACAAAAAAAAAAAACCCTCCCAGCCTCAAATACTACTGAAGAATTTGAAACAAAAGGAAACCAAATGCATTTCAAGGTGTTTAAGTCTAGACAGCGCCAAAAGCCAGCTCTGCTGAGCGATGCTGAGGTCTGACCTGCGTTTTGGACACGGGCAGGACAGCGGCCTCGGTGCTGACCT